>CAJHQP010000519.1:0-182561 GCA_905132765.1 Moricandia arvensis
CTTTGCGTTTATATTGGAATGATAGTTAAGGTTTTTCACAAATATCCAATGTAATATACCCTAAACATGTTTTATCTTTGAAGAAGAAGACTCTAACGAGAAAACAAATGTCATATTTTACTTTCATGGTCAAATCTTCAAATATTTTGTGCTAGCTGAGATTTATGAGTTTGTACAGTTTCCACAAAAAATATTTGAAGTATACTCATATTAATCTAATTAACCCGACTTATTAAGTTATTATTATATATATTAAGTTATTATTATATATATACATTGGACGAAAGAAGAGTCAACTAGTGAACTAAAATTCATTGTTTTCTTTTCTGGTCAAATGATTATACTTTTGTTCATATTGAGTGTTATTAAGAAATAATCACGAAAGTTATAAAATTAGGAAAAGTGAAAGAAGTAGCCTGTGATGTGTTTTGCTGTTTGTAGGGTTTTAGACTAGTGTGTTGGTCTGTGTTTGGTGAAAGAGGGATGTGTTTTGTCTGTCCTTGTGGGGTGTCATGGGAGTACCATTCCCTTGTAATGGTTTGCAATCAGTACACTCATCTTCTAGGATAAATCCGTTTTATTTTAGTTGTTTTTTGTATAATTAAATTTTGTTTAAAAATAAGTGTCGTTTTATGATTTCAATGCAAAATTTATTAATTAATTATTATTTTATTTTTTATTAGTTGAAATGTAGTTAAATTTATTGTTAATGATATTTTATTTTATAATATGCAAAATTAAATGTTTTTTCTAATATGTACTCATAAATTTTAAATAAAATGAAATGGAGGTAGTAGTAAATATTTATAACCTGAAACCGAGGAAACAAAAGGAGTTTTTGCGAAGAAAAATTAGATAATGTAAAAAGGAGTTTAAATTAGAACCACAATGAAGTTAATTAATTCAATACTTGAAACCGCTAAATCAAAAACTCGCACGCGCACAATCTCCTCGACTATATATACATTCAAGCAGCTTCACACTTTTTCCAAGCAACAACAGACACCACACCAGGTTCCAACCATGAACATAACTAAAACCACTCCTTGGTTTCTTTTCTTGTCTCTGATTCTTTTATCAGGTATCGACCTTATGTTTTCTTCTGCTTAATCAATTCTGTTTACGCTCATTGCTAATAAGTTAATTAATGAATCTCCACATATACAATTGGATATAACTATTAATTTAATTCGTTATGTTTAAAATTTTAAATGACTCTAGGCTACAAAAATGTAAAAGGATCGATTTCTCCATCTAGCGAGTCCTCCAAAGAAGGTGGCATGCTTGGTTTCAAACCCAAAGCGTTGTTTGTGTTCGGAGACTCGTACGCAGACACCGGTAACACACCACTTATTATCTCCCCCTCATGGAGGTTTCCTTACGGAACCACTTTCCCCGGAAAGCCTACCGGTCGGTTCGGTGATGGTCGTGTCTCAACTGATTATCTCGGTAATGAAAGTTTAATTTCCTTATAATATTTTGGTTAAAGTCACTATGGTAGTATACCACTATAGACTTTTTATCTGGAAAATACAAAAACTCAACACCTGCATTTTTTTTCTTCTAAATAGATTAGTGGTTCAGTAACTATTTGTGAAAACTCTGAAGTCTCTTACGTAGATGTCTATAATTGTACATTGCATCTTTTTGTTGTAAGTAAAACGGCATATTGATAATCATAAATTGTATTTAATTTTTAAACGCATTTTTTTATCAACAAACGCATTTAGTTTCAGTATATAACTTTTCTTTTCTCAACCTAATGTTTCATTGTAACAGTATATTTATGGATTTTTTCATATTAAAACGGTAAATTTATGTACAGCACTATATATAGACTTAAAATAGTCAAATATCACGTTGAACTCATTCACTTTAAATAAATAGCTGATTATTTATTTTTAAGAAACTTTTTTTTTTACATTCTTAATTTATTGATTTTTTTTTAATCTAGCAACTATTTTGACTGAAACTTTTTTTTTGTCCGCTTTGACTGAAACTATATACAATTTATGAATATCAGACATTTAAAAGTTTTACATATTAACTAAAGTTTACTTAATTCTTTGATTGAATTTATTTCATATAATCGTGATTAAGAATTCACACGAGTTTTGTTTTCAAGAACTGACAGCATTATCATTTATTTGTACGTTTGCAAACATAAAAGCCATCTTTAATTGAATGTAAATCAGTTTTATCTGCAAAGCTATTACATCGTTAGAAATAATTTAATTATTCGTTACACTGTACCGAATAATTAAACAGAAAATAATAATTATTCATGTCATGTAAACGCATAAACAAAACCGCGTCACTATTTATTTGCAAATCCAAAATCAATAATTCATTACCTTGATTCGTATTACATCATGTAGCGAAGTATCTTGGACTTAGAACGCCGGTTGCATCCAAATGGAGGAGGTTCGCACGACCAAGACAAGTTGTGAATAAAGGAATCAATTTCGCATTTGGTGGAGCCGGCGTGTTTGAGACAATTTTCACAGTCCCCACGGCGAGTAGACAGATCACTTCCTTTGAACAACTTCTCCGGAAAAATGTTTATTCACCGGACGATCTCAACTCCTCCGTAGCTTTTTTCAGCTTCATCGGCAATGACTATATCAAGTACAACATATTCAATGGTACCTCGGAGGTATACAAATTAATAATAATGTTATGATGATAAAAAAAGTAATCTAACCAAGCCAGTACGCATTGGTCCAAGTGGTAAAGGAGTTTCGGCTGAAACTACAGCTACCTGAATTTGATTCAAACTGGTCACTTGGTTGTGTCTTAAGGATTGGATAATGCATGCAATGTCTCCTGGGATGAGTCTTTGAATTTAGAAAGTTTTGGGATTCCCACAGTTATCAGAAAAAAACAGTAATCAGCTACTACATTAACTTTTGTTGAGTAACACGATGAACTAATACTCGTTTAAAATTTACAAACTCGTATTTATAAGATATAAAAACCTATTTTTTCTTCTTTTTTATTGTAGGAGGTTTTTTCTAAACCAAAATAGAATATTGTAGGGAATTATGTTTTACTGGTATATCAGGATTTAAGTTACCATTAAAAGTAACAATTTAATCAATTTTTTTCATAGGATATGTGAATTGGGTTCAATATTTATGTAGCCTTGATATTGTTATAATAAAAGAAATGAAATGGCATGCAGGGCCGTCCAGAATTGATAAGGAGAGTTGTGAAACAGATTTTGTTGGATGTAAAGAGAATTAAGGACTTGGGAGTGAGAAAAGTGTTTGTGGCTTTATCTCCACCGCAAAATTGTGTGCCGCTATATGCAACTTCTAAAGGCTGCAACTCTAGTAACACGTTCACGAAGCTCCACAACAGTCTTATCCGTGAAGGATTGAGAAAGCTAAACGATGAGAATAATGATAAAAGCTTCCTCATCCTTGATCTCTACAAGGCTTTCATGACCATATTCAAGTATAGAGGAGTTCCAGGTACGTTACTCTCTCGTTCATTTTTTGTGTAACTAGAACTGTAACCATTTGACGTTGTAACATATCGAATGTTGTATTGAGGCAGGGGTTTCGACATTTCCGGAACCATTAAAAGCATGTTGTGCGGGAAGAAGAGGAGGAAACTCTTGTGGAGATGTAGACATACACGGTAGAATGTTATACAGTCTTTGTGAAGATCCAAAGTCATTCTTCTTTTGGGACAACGTTCATATCACTGAACAAGGATGGCGTTCTGTATTTTCTCTTCTCCTACCTGATTCACGATTTTAAAACAAGTAGATCTATTCAACAATGTTTACATTAATCGTTATGATACTCATAATGGATCATGAATGTCTCCAAAACTTCGACTCCTATGGGATTCGATGAGTAACCAATTCATATTTATAAAGCCATTTTACATATAAAAGATCCATTACCATGAATTGAAAAAAGTGCATACTCATCCGTTCGTTGTTGGTGACATTCATATAAAACCAAAAAATATAATAAACTCGTGACATTCATATGATACGTTGTTATTATTTACTATATCAAACTGGAGATAAATCAGATTTTAGTTTAGGGTTTGCAAGGAGTAAATGTATCTTCTTCTCCTCAGATGGTGATGATGTTTAATCTAGCTTCAGGGTTTAGTTTAGGGTTTAGGCGTTTGAATTGTTTTAATGTAAATCCATGGGAGATCATCTTGAGTTCGAGTTGTTTTAGAGGATAGTCCAAGACAGAAAAGATTTGGTTAATCTCCTTTGCAAAAGGTTGAAAGCAAAATCAAAACTCTAAACAAGAAAGAAACCAGACATTGAGAGTAAATAAATCGAGACTGGTAATAAAAAGTGAAACCAAGGTAAGGACACAAGAAGAATTCTAGCAAAAGCTCAGGAGCTATAACTTGGACCAAAAGTAAGTAAGCTACCGAATGAAGAAGAGTGAGAGTTACGTACGAGTATCAATGTTTCCAGATGCCGTGGACTTGGGCCTTTTGGGTATTATATTGGGTTTGTAAAAAGACTGCTGAATTTGGGCCCATATAAAAAATACTTAGGCCTATCATTAGTAAATGGTTTTAAAAATAACTACTCCATCCTGTCGATTTAATTATCATTGTAGACTAAAAATTTTCGTTTCAAAAAATGTCATTTTATGATTTTAGTGCAGAATTTATAAAATTATATGTTATTTCTATTTATTCTATTGGTTGAAATGTGATTATGTTTATAGATAATAATATTTTTATTTTGAAATATGTAAATTAAATGTTTTCTTAATCTGTATGCAAAAATTTTAAATATCAACTTAATAATAGAAACAAGATGAGTATTTGTTTCACAAGTTGTCCTACATTTTGAGAGTAAAATCACATTATAACATGCTATTATGGTGGTACAATTATTAAAATGTATAGTTAAATATTAATAATTATTTACTAAGAAAAAATTAGAGGTTCAATAAGTCCTCTCATGTTCCTAATGTTCATATTTGGATCGCATTATCGAATTAATTTTTTAATAGTAATATTAAATATTAGATTTCTGATATCCAAATGACAACACGTATGGAGTTTAGTTTTTGGTCCACATTTATTCTTATTTAAATGCAAATATGCTTTTTGTAAAGTCAAAAAAGTGAAAAAGGTTAGAAGTTCAATCAAATCAAGAATTTAAAATATTATCATCATTCATCAGATTATCACTAAGGCCATGTTCCATTGCGGGGTTCTTAGTGTGGGGTTCTTAACTTTTGAATTTTATTCATGTTTTTCGTTTTACTATACGGCTAGAACGGCTCTTAAAACTCTATTTAGAGCTGGTTCTTAGTTTTCTTAGTATAAACTAAGAACCGACTCTTAACAAAGTTAAGAACCCACCTAGAACCCTGCAATGACATGCCTCTACAACCTTTGAATAACGCAAAGGAAAGTATCATGCATTTCGGAGATGTTTGACCCACAAAAGAAATAACAGCTGGTTACTATATATAATCTATTATTCATAGTTAATAATATTAGTATTATTATTAGTTTATTACACAACACACATGAATAGATTTGAGAGACAGGGAGTATATGATATTACAAAAGCAAGTCAACTAAACTTCTCTCTCTTCCCTTATTCTCTTGTGCCGGCGCCACCGCCACCGCCAAATGTTTCTCCGTCGAACCGCCGTCGTCTACATACTCCTCTTCTTCACCGTAGCATCCTCTTCTCTAGTCGCAGCTCAGAACTCCACCTGTCCTCTCGACTTCTCCATCCTACAACCTTTCAAGCGTCCAAGACCCGATGGCTCCACCACCTGCCAGTACCTCCTCCAAGGCCTCCGTCTCGTCTACTCTCACCACCTCCGTCGTACAGGTTCTTTCTCACCACCGCTTGAATCCGCCGCCTCTTGCTGGGACGCTTTACAGTCCTCCATCTCCGGGTTCCTCCCTCGCTTTGACGTCAGATCAAGATGTGGTTTCCAGACGCCGTGGATCTCTCAGGGATGTATGAACATCACCACCAGGTCTCAGTTTGAAGCCTTGATCCCTAACTCAACGCTGAGTACGGCTGTGATGAGATGTAACCTCTCTCTTGAGAGTAACACACCTTGTGCTTCCTGTACTCAGAGCTTGTCTGCGTTTCAGGCTTATCTCACTGGAGCTTCTCTAGGAAACGTCTCGGACTGTACTGCTTTTTCTTCGATCTACGGCGCTGCTTTCGCCAACACGTTCGGTCCAACTGATAAAGGTACAGCGAAGTGTTTGTTTCAGCTTGATCTTGCTTCTTCTAGCGGCAGCTCTGGTAAGAAGGTGGTGAAGATACTAGTTCCTTTAGCTGCTGTGTTTCTTGTATCCTCTGGTTTGATTCTCTGGTACTACCTGAGGAGAAAGAGAGACTTCAAGATGAGGAAGATGAAGCTGAAGCAGCAGAGGGATAGTTTAGAAGCGGGTACACGTTCTAGGTTAGACTCCATGAGCGAGAGCACTACTCTGGTTAAGTTCACTTTCGAAGAGATCAAGAAAGCCACCAACAATTTCTCAAGGCATAACATCATAGGCAGGGGAGGCTACGGGAACGTGTTTAAAGGCGTGTTGCAAGACGGCACAGAGGTTGCTTTCAAGAGGTTCAAGAACTGTTCGGCTGGTGGGGATGCTAACTTTGCTCATGAAGTTGAGGTTATTGCGAGCATACGCCACGTGAATCTTCTTGCACTGAGAGGCTACTGCACCGCGACTACACCATATGAAGGTCACCAGAGAATCATAGTGTGTGACCTGGTGAGTAACGGTAGTCTTCACGACCATCTCTTTGGAGACTTGGAGACTCATCTCGCCTGGCCTTTAAGGCAGAGGATTGCTCTTGGGATGGCGAGAGGACTGGCTTATCTACATTACGGCGCTCAACCATCGATCATCCACAGGGATATTAAGGCTAGTAACATTCTCTTGGACGAGAGGTTTGAAGCCAAGGTTGCAGACTTCGGGTTAGCTAAGTTCAACCCTGAAGGAATGACACATATGAGCACACGAGTCGCGGGTACAATGGGATATGTAGCTCCAGAATACGCGTTGTACGGGCAGTTGACAGAGAAGAGCGATGTGTACAGCTTCGGTGTTGTGCTTTTAGAGCTTCTGAGCGGGAGAAAGGCCATTGTGACAAACGAAGAAGGGCAGCCTGTGTCGGTGGCTGACTGGGCGTGGGCCCTTGTCAGAGAAGGACAGACATTGGACGTGGTGGAAGATGGGATGCCGGAGAAGGGATCTCCGGAGGTTCTGGAGAAGTATGTGTTGATAGCTGTGCTTTGCTCTCACCCTCAGCTACACGCAAGACCAACAATGGACCAAGTGGTGAAGATGCTGGAGAGTAATGAGTTCACTGTTATCTCTATACCTCAACGATCGATCCCTCTGGTGGCTTGTAGGGAGGAGATAGACCGCTCTGTTAGTAGCAGCAGCGGGTCAGGGAAGCTGACTAGCCCCACGGGATATCAGGCCTTCTCTTTTGGAGCTGATGGACCTGGACACCAATAAGCTTTAGTTCTATGTTCTCTTATGCTGGTAACTTGTGAATAGTGTTAGGTGTACATTCATTTCATTCTTTGATGGTTCTGTCACTTAAGCATGATATATCGCTCCAGTAAATTTATCCTTGTGTAATGTCTTCGTCTTCAATCCAGAGATAACTGAAAGTTACATGCATACTAGTGTAAAATATCACCTTCATTGATAGATGATAGAAACCTTACATATTCGTATGTCTGTTTTGTCCTTGACTAAACAGATGTTGTACATAACTATTGTATATCATAAATAACAGGGTGAAAGTATGTAGTATTAACTCGGAATAAGTTTTGATATTGATAAAACGTAAAGGCGAGATAAAAGAATGATGATGATCATTGTCAGTGCCATTAATATTTATGTCCCTGGGGAACTTCTTATCGCTGAACAACCACCATGGATTTTCCGACATTGACAGAGATGTATTGTCCACTGATTGTGATAAACACCAAGCTGAATCGAATCGAGAAGAATATGAGGAAAAGGAAGAGAGGTTACCTCCGCGGCTGTGGAAGAGGAAGCTCGAATCCAGTGATGCATACGGTGTCAGAAACGCACGGATCACCGCGTTTTGCAGATCAAAACACGACTCTTGTATCGGAGTCTCATGATCCGACCGAGTTTTGTTTATAAAACCATCAATTCGGTTTGGTAATAGAAGCCGAAAGCCTCAACCGGTTTTTACCGTTACTTTAAAATATGGATCGGTCTGGGATCTGTCATGAAGTACCGGTTTTTACCGTTACTTTAAAATACCGGTTTTTTTCTTCTAGTTATTTAAATTTAATCCAAAGGTATCTGACCACCGAAGCCCTAGGTTGCATGGAAGTTTCGTCGGACGTCTGCTTCCCATTTTGGAACTGAAATTGAAATCTTGTGGAAGCTTACGAAATCTCAGTTCCAAAACGCTTTTAAAATATCCTATTTAAAAACACACTGAAACCTTACGAAATCTTTTTGGAATCACGCTTCCATTTAAAAAATACACTGTCATAAATAAATAAAATAGAAATCATATGTTTTGTTTTCTATATAAAATTTGAAATTATTAACAAAGAAGAAATAGAAATATAAAAATACTAAAACTAATATTAAAAATTATATTTATGCATTAGATTTTTTTATTAGAGATATATCATATATATTCAAATATATTGTGTCAGTTATTTATGAAATATTAAAAATATTTAGTTGGATTTATAAACTTAATTTATTTATATTTTCACAACTATAATACGAAATCATTTAATTTTTGTATAAATGAATAAGTGATTTATTTTTCATTTGAATAATATAATTTTTAGTCATATTTTTATATCTTTTTCTTTAATATATATATATATATTATATATACACGCTTCTAATACATCTCCTTTTCCTAATTTTTTTGTATAAAATCTCGCTTTTACGCTTCCACACGGTTCTGCTTCGGCGTAACCACTTCCGTTTCCATGTACCGTAGCCGAAACCTAACTAATCCCTTAAATGAGACAATATTCACGACTAATTTGGTTTTGGATTTCTTATAAAGCCTAACAATGATTCATGGCAAATAGGAATCGAATTCAAAAGCAACAAATTTATGATTTGTCCCAAATCTTCTTCTTATCTCTAGATTACTCATTTAACTTTTAAGTTATGCTCACTGCAATTTAGCAAATACAAAACAAACAAGAAACATGTATCTTTACGCTGTTTTTACGGTCAAATGGCTCTTGTTCGACACCGAGATAAGAATGATACATGTGGATTTAAATAATAAAAATTGAAAAAATGTGTTGCCTTTAGAGTTTTTGGTTTTGTTGTACATGTTTATTCATGAGCATCTGAGCGTTGTGTTTCATATGTATCCTACTGGCGATATAGCAGAAAATCATTTAGTTAAGGTTGTTCCTATATTTCAGAAAGAAGCAAAGTTTCTCAAAATTTCTTTATTAAATCAATGAATTGGTTACTAACCTAACAAAAATTGTCATCCAAATGCCTGGTGGCCCTGTTCAATAGTCTAAGAGATGGCCCTCATGATGATTTGAAGGTCTCTAATTTTCACTTGAGTACATGGTAATGATAATTAGTTTCGCTAGAGTACGTAGTAATAAATGTTTTTCATAAATTTAGTTTTCATTAGTTTGCATGAATCTTAACATATGCATTCAACTTTTTCATTACCATGTACAAATATATCCAAGTTTTATCTTACATATTCATACAAGTAGACATTGGATGTCTTCGATTTATTTTCCAAGCCTCTAAGTCATTCCTATCACTAACAAAAACTGAAAGCATATTATCTCTTAAACATTAAGATGTCCACTAGGCTTGGACTTCTCCAGAATTTTCGTCAGTTTTATGAATTTGATTTAACTGTCGATATCGTTTGAGTAATACATGATCACGCAGTGGTCACTACACTGTTGAGTTTAGGCAATTATAATAGGATCGAGGGAGTTGACTTTGAAGATGCAAGATGTCTGCCCTGAAGTAGTCGCTGACATAGATGCTGACGCAAACGACGTGTTGAGTGGTGAAGACCATGTGGAGTCAAGATGCTGAGCTGGAGTCGTGTAGACTTGGAGAGCAAGTGGGTATCTTGGAGAAAAGTCTAGAGGAATAAACTTTGGGAGCAAATTTATGACTTAAAGAAAGAGGAATAAGTGCATTCCAAGAAAAGAAAAGTTGCACTTATTGATATGGAAGATATCCATATTGTGGTTCCTTGGAGACTAGGGTTTCGGGAACTTGGAGAATAACTATAAAATAGTTATGGGGTCGTCTGTAATTAGACAGAGACACATAGACTAATTTTATAGAGAGAGAAGCTCTTAGTGTGTTCTTGGTCGTGCTGAAGCAGTTGCCGAAGTACGTGACGGAGGAGAGATACAAGCGGGTAGCTTAGGAATCTTTCAGTACCAGTTGTTAGGGTGTTAGCAGACTGTGTAAGGCTTATTAAGCAAGTCTTGTAAAGATTGTTTAAAACGAGATTCTAATAAAGCATAGTGGTTGCTTGTATTGTTTTGTCTCTGGTTTACTTTCTGCATTACTTAATTGTGGTGTCATCTTTGCACTTACAATTGGTATCAGAGCGGGGCACCTAAGTTATCGGTGTAATCCTGAAGGTGAAGATGGACGCGGTTGTTTCTATGCAGAAGATGATCATGTTGAATGCGGACCAGTATGGTCATTGGAAGGCTCGCATGAAGCAGTTGATTCGAGGAATCAATGAAGATGCGTGTACTGCTGTGGAGACTGGGTGGGAGGAGCCTACCATAGTCACGGATGATGGGAAGAAGCCCAAGCCAAAAGAAGACTGGACAGAGGCAGAGCGCAATGCATCAAAGTTTAATGCAAAGGCGTTGTCGGTGATCTTTGGAGCTGTTGAAGCAGAGCATTTCCAGCTGATTCAGGGGAGTACTTCAGCTAAAGAGGCGTGGGAGATCCTGCTGAATTCATTTGAAGGAGATGATAGTGTCAAGAGGACACGTCTGGATCATCTTGAGTCGCAGTTTGAAAATCTCAGGTGGTCTGATAATGATTCCGTGGCGAGCTTCAGTGCCAAAGTTAGTGCTATGGCGCATGAAGCATTTGTACTTGGAAAGAAGTACAAGGAGAAGAAGCTGGTAAAGAAGTTGATACGCTGTCTTCCAGCAAAGTTTGGAGCTCATAAAGCGGTCTTGAATATGACTACAAACACGGATGACCTCAAGTTTGACAATCTTGTGGGTATGCTGAAGGCAGAAGAGATGGAGACAGACAGTAGCTCGGTCTCTACGTCAGGTGGTACCTCAAAGAGCATAACGCTTGTAGCTCACAAGGATGTTGATAGATTTCAGAAGCTTGAAGATGATGTGGGTATGTTGGCTAGAAATCTTGGTAAGATGATGAATTCTTCTGGTGGGAAGAATCAGTATGGTCGACAGAGAAGTTGGCGTGACAAAAGAAGAGAAGGTGTCAAGTGCTACGAATGTGAAGGTGTAGGTCATGTGAAGGCTGACTGTCCTATGGCACAACAAAAAGAACTTATGTGTTCTGAGTGCAGAGGTGTTGGACACACAAGGCGCGAATGTCCAAACTTAATTAAGGGAAAATGAGTACAGTCGTCTGATGATTCAGAGTCTGAAGAAGATGAAAAGGTGTTGAAGAATATGATTGCATTTGGTGCACGTAAGGAGGGATCTAGTGAATCCTCTGATTCAGATCGCAATACAGATGATGAGGAGTATCACGTGCTGCTCAACAAGTGGTTGAGGGTCAAGGATCAGAATCTGAGATTGGAGAATGTGGCTCAGAAGCAAAACGAGTTGCTTGAAGAACTTGCGGCTGTAAAAGAGAAGAATGAGATTCTTGAGCAGGAAAACAATAAGCTGAGAAGAGTTTCTACTGGAGAACAAGAGAGAGCACGGAAGCTGGAACGTGATTTGGCTGAGAATCACAAGCAGATCAGGATGCTCAATAGTGGATCCAAGAACTTGGATCAAATCCTATCAATGGGTCAACCAGCCAAGGTAAACTGGGGACTGGGATATCGAGGTTCTGAGAGTACTAAGAAAGTACAACAGAAGGGGCTGTCACAATTCGTGCAGGGAAGCACATCAAAAAGTGGAGCCAAAGAAGTTCGTCGGGAAGTACGTCGGGACGTACATCAGGGAGTACGACAGAAAGTTCTACAGTGTTAAGCTGTGAGTAGCAAGCCAAAGGTTGTACATCAGTGCAATAATATGAAGGTCAGACAGGAGGTTCTGAAGCATGGTTATGCAGCTGGTACAAGGAAGGAGGTTGATCGGTGCATCATCAACTGTGTCAGGCCAAACAAGAAGCAACATCAGATGTGTTGTTGGTTCTGTGGGAAGGTTGGACACAAGAAGGTGAAGTGTTTTGCACGTGAGAAGAGCAGAAACATGGCCAAGAAGGTGAACAAGACGTTCATTAAACCCAAGAGGGTTGAAGAGGTGTTTTTAGCCAAGAATGGCTTACTTGATGAGGTCAAGGAAGGGACACCAGAAGAAGGGTGCAACTCTAGTGAGGGTGATCTTGAGGTTGATCAAGAAGCATCAAGTCTGGAGCCAAGACACGTAGTTGGTTGTGGTTCAAAGGGGAAGGAGATCGAAGTGCGTCAGGAAGTGATGCGAGATGATCTTCAGGAGGGTGATAGTGAAATCACTCCAAGACAGTAGCAACGAGTGCAAAATGCACTCGGTGTGGATGAGGAATGGCTCATGGTCAAGAAGACGACACATGAAGGAAGCCAAGTCCTCAAAAGAAGCTGGTCGAAAGGTAGTTCGACAGGTGCGTCAGAGCATGATGCAGTACTTGTAATATATCCCGCTGCAGCAGAGGTTGTATCATGATTACGCATGAAGAAGCAGACGGGTTTGTCTGTAAGGCTTGACATCTAAGCATATGTTTTAGCTTAGTATGCAATCAAGCAGGGGGAGAATGGTGATGTTTTGGTCAAGAGAAGAATGCATATCTCATGGGGGAGAAAAGCATGGTGTGGTGCACATCTCGTGGGGGAGAAAAGCATTATTAGCATGGAAATTTCCAGGTGGGGAACGTGGTTGTTGAACCAGAAGAATGTTGTGCTTGATCGGCACACAAAGCTAAAAGGGGGAGATTGAAGATGCAAGATGTCTGCCCTGAAGTAGTCGCTGACATAGATGCTGACGCAAACGACGTGTTGAGTGGTGAAGACCATGTGGAGTCAAGATGCTGAGCTGGAGTCGTGTAGACTTGGAGAGCAAGTGGGTATCTTGGAGAAAAGGCAAGAGGAATAAACTTAGGGAGCAAGTTTATGACTTAAAGGAAGAGGAATAAGTGCATTCCAAGAAAAGGAAAGTTGCACTTATTGATATGGAAGATGTCTTTATTGTGGTTCCTTGGAGACTAGGGTTTCGGGAACTTGGAGAGTAACTATAAAATAGTTATGGGGTCGTCTGTAATTAGACAGAGACACATAGACTGATTTTATAGAGAGAGAAGCTCTTGGTGTGTTCTTGGTTGTGCTGAAGCAGTTGCCGAAGTACGTGACGGAGGAGAGATACAAGCGGATAGCTTAGGAATCTTTCAGTACCAGTTGTTAGGGTGTTAATAGACTGTGTAAGACTGATTAAGCAAGTCTTGTAAAGATTGTTTAAAACGAGATTCTAATAAAGCATAGTGGTTGCTTGTATTTTTTTGTCTATAGTTTATTTTCTGTATTACTTAATTGTGGTGTCATCTTTGCACTTACAGACTTCACTATATTTTTGAGTTAAAAGTCAACGTAGTAGTTATAATAAACCGAGTTTTATTTATAAATAAAATAATAAAAGTCGTCCTTTTCATGACTTCTTAAAATGTTGTTTTTTCCATAGATCGTCTTCTTGTAAGAAATTGACTTTATACTTTTTTAGAATGGTTTCGTGGGGACCAAAAGTATCTAGGTTACGTGACACTAGCACTGGGTTTCGGTTGGACTACAGTTTTTTAGTGCAATCTTGTATATAGTTGGCTGTTGAGAAAACATTTAATGCAGTCTTTTGTGGTCAGCTTCTTATGAGGATTTATCAGATAATTTAGAATGGTGTTTGTTTCCCTTCAAATCATTTTCGATTAAGTTAAAACAAGCTTAGAAATGCATTTCTTTGACTGAATGATTATTTAGCTGAGTATTCAATTGAATGTTCTTGTCATTCAAGACATATATATACAGTATATTAACTAAACAATTCTTGAGAGATTAAGCAAAAAGAAAAAAAAAACAATTCTTGAGGAGAAAATAGAAGATATGAAATGGTTAGCCATTAGAATATGATTATACATTTTCTCAAAAAAGAATATGTTTATACCATTGATCCTTCCCCCCTCCAAAAGACTTAAACTATGGGTAACAGTGGCAACAACCAGTTTATTAAAAATATGTACTACTATAATTTTAGGGATTAGAGTAACGATCAAGAACTATCTAAGCCCCACCACACACATAAAAGTGTAGAACTATTTGAAAAAAAGAAAAGAAACCCCACTATGCAAGTCTTCCTTTCCAATTATAGATATTCAGATGAAATACTCTCATTGAGAAAATTGTCTAATGGTCATAAATAGCATTACACAACGTCATCCATACTTGTCTTTATTATTGGGAGTTGGGACCCTATATTATTTAATGTAACGTGAAAATCTTGGATTTTTTGACAGGTCAAATCCGATGGATGTACACTGTTTGACGTAAAAGGTCATGTAACCATCCGTATAATATATACTAATGACGGCTCTAGTCACTTATATGGAAAATTAAAGAATAATACTCCAGTCATAGATGATGGACGCTATACAGCATGTGTACATGTCTTGTAAAATTACAAGAGAGAAAGAAAACGATAGGCTAGATAACTACATTAAAAATAATTTTTGGTGCAATGTTAAGTGGAAATAAGTTTGTTGAGCACATGGCTTCTGAAATTTTTGTTTTTACTAACATATACACAATAGATCAGTTAGCAAAATGAGGAAACTGAATTAACAAAAACTATTGTTGTAACATAACTCCAAATACTTGAAATTGTTTAATGACGATTTTTCAAAAAAAAAAAACATAACATCAGTTAAGTACTTAAGTTATTTTACATGGGATAAGAAAGAAAATCACCTTTCTCATTGTTACCATTATCTTTACCAAGACACGCAAAATTATGTAGTAAGCAAATAATCTCTATTTTTCAATATAATCCATGTTTTAGAAAAAAACTATTTCAATACATATAATAATGATAAATTTTAAATTTTCAAGATATTAATTGTGTTTATTGAATTTTAATTGGCTAAAAGTTATGGAAAATAACTAATCACAAAAAATAATATATTTATTAACATGTTTTTTTAATATGTGTGAAAATTCTAAAACATACTTACATCTAACAAAGTAAAATATTCTATATGCTTTTTATCAATAAATAAGTGTTATCATTTACATCTAACAAAGTAAAATATTCTCTATACTTTTTTATATATATTTTTTTAAGATTATAAATTTTAGGTGTACTTAATATTTTATAAATATATAAGTTACAAAAATCTAACAAAAAAATCTAAATGTGATAGAATAATTATTCATCAATTATAAATTATTAAAATAAAAAATAATTATTAAAATTTAAATAAGAAAAATATCCTAGGATAGTTCTAAATTTTTTTTGTCACAAAAATATTCTCTAAAGAGAAAAATGACCAAAAGAGGTTTTATTAAGGATGTAAATATATACTTATACCCCTAAGATTAAATAATCTAGACATAGGGTTTGGGGTGAGTTTAAAATTTTAAAGAATAAAAAATAAATATTAAAATTTTCAAAATAAAAATGGTATTTTGGTTTTTTTTTTTTTGAGAAATTTTCTGGTGATAACAACTTTAAAATGACTATTTAAAAAGAATTGTCTTTTACATAATATATATTATTGTTTTTGTGAAATTTGGGGTTTTAGTTGAAGAAAAAAAAAATACTAAATCACCAAATGTAGTTGAAATTGCCACTAAAGATTGTATGGGAAATATTCAAATGATGAAGATCCCTTCACGGGGTGCGGTAATTCTTGCGTTGTTTTTTTGCCGTCCGATTTTCTCATCCACACATGTACAGTTATGTTCATCAGAAATTGCACCCAATGACTAAGAAAAAAAATAAAATTAACAAAGTAACCAAAATCTCCCCCTCTCTCCTATTTTCTCTTCCTATCTCTCTCTACTCTCTCTCCCAAAATCTAATTTCACTCTCTTTTTTGGTTATTTGGCAAATAAGCCCTATGTTCATTATTATTGATTACCATACAGTAGAGCTCTCTACGGATAACAAAGATACCGTTATCGTTTCTGCTCAAATTAGTCCTACATTTTACTTCTGCTAAGTTTGTATCAAAGCTTACTGTTCTTTAGCATATATTATATCTTTGCCTTTCATATATTCAATTCCAACTTATGCAACAACAACAAAAAATTCTTCCAAATATATATATATATATATACATTTTTCTTTTTTTGTAACTGAATCCTTCCAAATATTTGCAGCCAAAGACACAAACAAAACCAAGTTCATCTTTATCAAATATTAAATATGGAACACAGTCAGAGTTTGAGATCTTCAATAGCTATCTTCTGTCTCGGCTTGTCCATTGTATTTGAAACCAACACATGATGGTTTTAATTGGAAATCTTTTTATCGTAGTTGTTTGGTCACATAATGTTTTTGCAATATATTAGAGATATATTGGGGAGCAAGACGTGTATCTTGCAGACCATGTGTTATGGACTGTTGAAATTCGATTATGAAGTGAAGTCCATAAAATCTATAAAATTCAAACCGAAGAATATTATATAAATCCTATCATAATAAAGATTAGCTGATTTAGATATATATCATAAAATTTAGATAAGTTCTATTTCTAGTTGAGATAAGTCTGATTTTTATGTATATATACTCTTCTCTTGTAAGTCATTAAGACATAACACAATAATATATCATATTCTATTATACTTTACACAACATCAACATATGTCCTCTAGTGTGTTGAGAAAGGAAAAAATATATCGATTTGGGTTGATCAATCCTTTTTTAGCTGGCGGCGAGTAGACCAAGAGAGTCGTCTAATCGCCTTCGATAGAGACCTTTCTCTAAGTTTCTTATCATTGTGTGTTGATTCAGACATCCATAAGAAAGGGTGATGTAACTGGTATTCGACAAATGTATGCTGCCTAATGTCAAAAGCTCAAGGTGCGCTTTTGATTTATGCCGCAAGCAATTACAGCATCACGGAAAAAATACATTATCACGGACATGACAGACACGTTCCAGTCCTAGTATTTAAAAACGAAAACAGTTATATTTGATATGGACATTTAGCAAAAATTATCCTCAAAGCATCACTCTTATTTTCTCTTCAAAATAGACTACTAGAGTAATTTTGTAATAAAGTTAATTTTCATTCTAACAGTACTCTATTTTACACTAAAAATAAAAATACAAACAAAAAATAAATAAATTACTCAATTTATAGAATAAAACCATGTTTACTATATAAAAGATAGGAAAATGAAGTAGACTTGTAGCTCTTTTAATCTAAAATTTTATTTTAAATTGAAAAATAGAGAGAGATTAGAAATGTCCTAACATATCATTACAGAAAATCAATAAATATATAATCACCGATTCGTAAAATAATGTAATCAGTTATCACCCATCCCCATTGATGGAGAGTATGCAGTGAAGAGGAGGGGTGAACACGATTACTTGCTACTCGGCTTGTACTCGCTACTTGATTCGTAATTGGCTTTTAAAGTCGAGTACTCGTTTTGTGCAATTCGAGTATCAAGTCGTTTATTTCAATTACTTGCAAGTACAAGACAAGTATCAAGTACTAAAACAAAAACAATTACTTGGCGTTGTTGGCTTGTTACTCGTGATTTATTACCTGATTTACTACCCGTTTTACTTGTGGACAAAAATATCTCTAAATTAGAATCAAATTATTTTTTATATGATAAACAGATTAAAATGATATATTATAAAAATATTTTAGAGTTTTTATTTTATTTTATATATGTCATATATTAGTCTTAAAACATATGAAAAGTAAAGAAATATTTTTTATTAAAAAATTGTTTAGCTTAGAATTATAACTTACTAAATTTTTTAAACTCATATGCACGGTTTAAATAGATAAAATATTAAATAACTTATCGATAATTTATAAACTAATTTAGAAATATCAAATAGTTAAACATGATAAGTACTTGCAAGTATTTGTAAGTATATTAAATTTTAGTAAGTACTTGAAAGTGCAAGTACTTGTTTTTAGTAAACCAAGTACAAGTCTAAAATTTCATTATTTGAACAAGTCAAGCCAAGTACCAAGTACGCCAAAAATGACAAGTACTTGGCTTGTGCCCACCCCTAGAACTACTGAAGAGGTAGGTATGTGACCTGTCGACAAAGATAATGGTGATCGCAAAAAAGATAATGGTGATGATCGCATAACTAATATTGTCAGTTACTCTACACTTGTTTTAATCCTACTGTAAATAATCACTTTTTACCATTCATGTTTGAAAGAAAAAGTCTACTACGGTACTTAGAAAAACATCAAACGATTTCACAACATATCTACATCACGAAAGCCCATCATAAACAGTTTGACTTTTCATGGTCTTGGATAATCTTTGTTAAAAAATAAAGTCACGTTTCTCATAATTTCCCTACATTTCTTAGCGAATAGTCCTTTATCGATCTCTATCAACATATTCTCTTTACTTTATAAATATTTCATTTGTTTCAATATACATGATGTTTTAGGTTATATTTGTTGTTTCACAATAGAGATGTTTTCACATATCTAAATAAATGTATTTTTATCAGAACTTGTCTCATCAATTGCAATTTTAATTTTACTAATTTTATTTTGAATTTTAAAAAGTAAAAAATATATTTAATGTTATTTTTTAAAAAGTAGCTTCTTAATATATATACATCGATGTAAAGCATCATCTAATATAAAATAGAGAGAATATGTTATTTTATATTTTACACATAAATTTAGAAAATAGTTAAAACTAGTTTATGTCTATAATAATTATATTTATTTTGCCAATTGTATTTAAGATAAGTAAATGTATTTATAGAAATAAAGCACTTTTACAATGAATACTAAGTTAGAATAAATAGAATATTAAAAACTGTTTGAATTCTAAAGTAACATTTTTGTGTAAAAAAAATATGTCAAAATAATAATTTTATGAAAAAGTGATATTGAAAGGCATTTTGAAAGATAGATGCATCTTCCAACAAAAATGCATAAAATCTTTGTTGGAACTATCAAGTATTTTGATTTTGATGAAGAAGCATTGTTTAGATTCATCACCAAAAAATAAATAAATTAATCTTATTAATCAATATAACAAAAATGTATTTTAGAGTTATATGGGCTAGATGATATTTAGACCAAAATGAAATGAGGACATAAGTGTATATATATATATTTGACAAAGAATACACAGCATATTTCATTAGCTTATAAAACATGAAATGGAAATTGGTTACCCTCCATCATTTAACAAATAGTTTCAGTTTTAATTTTTGATAATAATTATCTTGAGATTGTATTGGTAGCTTATCAACTTTATAATCCTAATATATTTAATTGCCATAAAAAATAGTCAAGAGAAATAATAAAATTGTGATTTTTTACTAAATTTCAATTCAAACTTATTTATGATTTTTTATTGGTAAATCTATACATATTCATATTCTTGTTAAAAACAGAAAGACCAAAAAACAAAAAAACTTCACCCGCCTCCTCTCTCTCCAAACTCCCCTCTCCGCCTAAATGCGGGACGGAAGCGAATCGACCTGAGATTTCGAATCTTGAATCTCCACTAAGCACAATCCACCTAGCATCAGCCATGTTAGGACGAGACCAAGATCTGGTCCGAACGATGAGCGGGAGAAGAAGTTTAGGCTCCACCAGTCACCGAAGTTTACCCGGAGCTTCAAGCAGCTTCAGCGACGTGTTCATTGCTCCGGAAGCGGATGAGGTTTTCGGGAGAAGCGAACGACGAGAGGAGGAAGATGACGTGGACCTCCGGTGGGCGGCGATTGAGAGATTACCGACGTACGATAGGCTACGTAAAGGGATGTTGCCGCAACAAGAGACGGTCAACGGGAAGGCTAGGCTTGAAGAAGTTGACCTCATGAAGCTAGCACCTAAGGAGAAGAAACACCTCATGGAGATTATTTTGAAGTTCGTTGAAGAAGATAACGAGGAGTTCCTCCGTCGACTGAGAGAAAGAACAGACAGGTTTTTTGTACTTGTGATGCTTCTTTTTTTTTTTTTGGTTTGGTCTGAATCTGAGTTCTACACAAGTGCAACATTAAGACAAAACTTAAGTGTTTATGCCTTTTCTTATAGTTCTTTTTTAATAATTGGTCTGAATGGATTTCGTTTTGGTCCGCAGAGTGGGAATGGAAGTTCCGAAGATTGAAGTGAGGTACGAGAACTTATCAGTGGAAGGAGATGTGCGTAGTGCAAGCAGGGCGCTTCCTACTCTCTTCAACGTCACTTTGAATACCATCGAGGTTCTCAAAAAAAAATCTCTTTTTTTTGTTAATTTTATCATGCCATTGAGAAAATTACAGATATTCATTAAAAAAAAATCTCAAAATTTTAATATAATTTAAATAAATGATTAGATTTTATTTTCTAAAAAACTAAACCAATCATAAGAGCATCTTTATCTAGCACTCCCACTCGGGGTATTTTTTTTTATTTTTATTTAAAAAAAAAAAAAAAAAGCAACCAATCGCGGGTCACCACGTGTCAGTAGAACCCGCGAATAGTGCAAGATCTGATGTTTAAGGAGTGCTTATTTAGATAATTTAGGAACTGATGCTTAGAGAGTGCTTAGCTTTTTGGTGAACCCTACACGCTAAGCACCCCTCTAAGCACTTCGGATAGAGGTGCTCTAAGATGCCAAGATGCTCTAAGATACGAGTTTGAGGAAAAAGATAAAACCTAGCTTCACAGGTTTTTGCGTCTTATGCAATAAATGTTTCCCTTTATTGGGATGAAAATCTACTTTTGTCAACTTGAGTTGTAGTCTTGTCTGTCCAAATTGTATCTATATTAAAACAATTCGAACTTTATGTATAAAATGTAAAATTTATGAAACTAACTATGATTTTCAAATTATTCTATTCATTTGCTTATTTGTTGATTTTAAAAGCATTATACAAACAATGGCCAAGCTTGACTCAAGACGTTTTTTCTGTTATTATATTGCATAGAGCATTCTTGGAATGTTCCACCTCCTTCCATCTAAGAAGAGCAAGATTCAGATACTTAAAAACATCAGTGGCATTGTCAAACCATCAAGGTAAAATTAAAAGCAAAATGCTAAACTGATCTTTGGTATATTGGAAGGAGAATATAGTGAGTTACATTTGTTGTTGAACACTCTTTGTTTGCAGGATGGCCTTATTACTTGGTCCACCAAGTTCAGGGAAAACAACTTTCTTACAAGCTTTAGCTGGGAAGCTCCATGACACCCTCAAGATGTCTGGGAGGATAACTTACTGTGGTCATGAGTTTAGCGAGTTTGTTCCTCAAAAGACATGTGCATACATCAGTCAACATGACCTTCACTTTGGAGAAATGACTGTGAGAGAGACTCTAGACTTCTCTGGACGATGTCTAGGTGTTGGGACTCGGTACCAGTTGCTTACTGAGCTTTCAAGGAGGGAGAGAGATGCTGGTATAAAGCCAGACCCTGAAATTGATGCATTCATGAAATCTATTGCCATATCAGGGCAAGAAACTAGTTTGGTTACAGACTATGTACTCAAGGTACAGCTTTGCTTTCGTCTTGTTAGTACTATTAAGTGAAGAAATGGTGATTTTTGGACTCATCTTTGGTAAATGCAAACTTGGAAGATACTTGGTCTTGACATTTGTGCTGACATACCTGTTGGAGATGCGATGAGACGAGGTGTTTCTGGTGGTCAGAGGAAGCGTCTAACAACAGGTACAACTTTAGTATATTACTTTACTATCCCCATGATTCATTACAATGTCCATAGCTTGGAAAAACTATTGTCTAAAACTGAGCAGGAGAGATGTTGGTAGGACCAGCGACAGCTCTTTTCATGGATGAAATATCAACAGGGTTGGACAGTTCCACAACATTCCAGATTTGCAAGTTCATGAGGCAATTAGCTCATATATCAGATGTTACTATGATCATCTCTCTTCTGCAACCTGCTCCAGAAACATTCGAGCTTTTCGATGACATTATCCTGCTCTCAGAGGGACATATTGTCTACCAGGGCCCAAGGGACAAGGTTCTTGAGTTCTTTGACTACATGGGGTTCCAATGTCCTGAAAGGAAAGGTGTTGCAGACTTTCTGCAAGAAGTCACATCTAAGAAGGACCAAGAACAGTATTGGAACAGGAGAGAACAGCCTTACAGCTATGTCTCAGTGAGTGACTTCTCAAGCGGCTTCAACTCTTTTCACACAGGGCAGCAACTAGCTTCAGACATCAGTGCTCCTTATGACAAATCTAAAACCCATCCTGCTGCGTTAGTGACAGAGAAGTATGGTATATCAAACTGGGAGCTTTTCAAGGCATGCTTTGATAGAGAATGGCTTCTTATGAAACGTAACTCCTTTGTGTATGTCTTCAAGACCGTTCAGATAACCATCATGTCCTTGATTGCCATGACGGTCTATTTTAGGACAGAAATGCCTGTAGGCACGGTGCAAAATGGTCAGAAGTTTTATGGTGCTCTCTTTTTCAGCTTGATCAATGTAATGTTTAATGGAATGGCTGAACTAGCATTCACAGTCATGAGGCTTCCTGTTTTCTACAAGCAGAGAGACTTCTTATTCTATCCTCCATGGGCTTTCGCCTTACCAGCTTGGCTTCTAAAGATCCCATTGTCTCTTATTGAGTCAGGAATATGGATTGCTATTACATATTACACTATTGGTTTTGCTCCTGCTGCTTCCAGGTACAACTGCTTTGCTTCTAGTGCTCATGAATACCACCAAGGAACTTTCTTTTGAACTAAACCCAACTTGTTCCATTAGGTTTTTCCGACAGTTGCTGGCATACTTTTGTGTGCATCAGATGGCTCTTTCCTTGTTTAGATTCCTTGGAGCTGTTGGAAGAACAGAAGTAATCTCCAACTCGGTCGGTACCTTCACTATGCTTGTTGTATTTATTCTTGGAGGCTTCATTATTGCTAAAGGTAAGCATATGATCTCTTTGTTATGCATGATCTAAGTTAAAGAAACTATACAAAGTTCAAACATTTGAGTGAATACAGTAAAGTTCTTTATTATCACATAACATATAAAACCTGTTTGAACTACATAATCAAACACCATCCTCTTGATAGATTGTTAAGTGAAACCATATCTTGTATATTGCTCCACAGATGATATCCCACCATGGATGACTTGGGCTCATTATATATCCCCTATGATGTATGGACAGACTGCTATTGCTATGAATGAGTTTCTAGATGAGAGATGGGGAGCGGTAAGATCTCACCAAGTCCTCATTTGCTTGTCTTCTCTTTGTCTATTGTGATGGAAACTCTGTTATGCTACATATTGCAGCCCAACACTGATACTCGCATCGACGCGAAAACAGTTGGAGAAGTCCTTCTGAAGAGCAGAGGCTTCTTTACAGAGCCATACTGGTTCTGGATATGTATCGTGGTGCTACTCGGGTTTTCTTTGTTGTTCAATCTCTTTTACATAATAGCCTTGATGTATTTGAACCGTAAGTGCCATTCCATCTTTGGACAAGGATCATTTTCTAGTTGACAAGATCTTGAAATACATTTTCTTTCTTTCAGCTCTCGGTGACTCTAAAGCTACAGTAGTGGAAGAAGCTAAAGACAAACAGAAAGGAACAGAAGGTGAACTCTTTTACCTCTTTTATGTTTTTAGTGTTCTGTCTCTTTACATTAGACAATGTGCCAAGGTTTCTGATTCTACTGAGAAGCTGTGCAGGTTCTCTTGTGGAACTAAGTAGCCGTTCAAGTAATGGACCGAAGAGAGGAATGGTTTTACCTTTCCAACCACTTTCTCTTGCATTCAACAATGTGAACTACTACGTGGACATGCCTGCAGTAAGTAAATTGCACATCTCAGTTACATCTGTGTCGCTTTAAGTTTCATTCATTGTTTCCCTTAAAACATTGCAGGAGATGAAAGCTCAAGGAGTTGAAGGAGATCGCCTTCAGTTACTAAGAGACGTTGGAGGAGCTTTCAGGCCAGGCATATTGACAGCACTGGTTGGTGTCAGTGGTGCAGGTAAGACAACCTTAATGGATGTCTTGGCTGGTAGGAAAACAGGAGGCTACATTGAAGGGAGTTTTAGCATATCCGGTTACCAAAAGAACCAATCAACATTTGCCAGAGTCTCTGGTTATTGTGAACAAAATGATATCCATTCTCCACATGTTACAGTTTATGAATCACTCATCTATTCAGCCTGGCTTCGTCTTTCCGTAGACATAGATGCTAAAACAAGAGAGGTAAGTACTATTATTAACCATAATGTTTAATTGTTATCTTCTTAATAAGATTTTATGTGAATGATAGATGTTTGTTGAAGAAGTGATGGAGTTAGTGGAGCTCAAGCCACTTAGAAACTCTATAGTTGGCCTTCCTGGAGTTGATGGTCTATCAACAGAACAGAGAAAGAGGCTAACTATTGCAGTTGAATTGGTAGCTAACCCTTCTATCATCTTCATGGACGAGCCTACATCTGGTCTTGATGCAAGAGCTGCTGCCATTGTCATGCGTACAGTTAGAAACACGGTTGATACAGGAAGAACTGTTGTTTGTACCATTCACCAACCTAGCATCGACATTTTCGAATCCTTTGATGAGGTTTTTCTTCCAGAACACTCTAGTTCTGAGTCTCAGAACCATAATATAGTTGATGAATCATCTTTGGGTTAATGCAGCTTCTGTTAATGAAACGTGGAGGGCAAGTTATATATGCTGGAAGTCTAGGGCATCACTCACAAAAACTCATCGAATATTTTGAGGTATTCTCATTTTATTTTGACCACATCTTGAACTTATGCATTTGTGACACATATCTCATATTACTTGCAGGCAGTTGAAGGGGTTCCAAAGATCAAGGACGGATACAATCCTGCAACATGGATGCTTGATGTCACTACTCCTTCAATGGAGTCACAAATGAGCTTGGACTTTGCTCAAATATTCACTAGCTCTTCTCTTTATCAGTATGTTTAAGAAAGACAGTTACTACTATTAGTACTAGACCAGAGTGTTAAACTGTCTGAAAACTCGCAGGAGAAACCAGGAACTCATTAAAGAGCTCAGTACACCATCACCTGGATCAAATGATCTCTACTTCCCAACTAAGTACTCACAACCGTTTTGGACACAGACCAAAGCTTGCTTCTGGAAACAGTATTGGTCAAACTGGAGATACCCTCAGTACAATTCCATCAGGTTTCTCATGACTATAGCCTTTGGTGTCATATTTGGTTTGATCTTCTGGCAAACTGGAATGAAAATGTAAGGCTCCTTTCTTATGTTACATTATGAAACTATCATCTTGACAAAAACATGACTGATTCATCCCATAAACAGAGAGAAAGAGCAAGACCTTAATAACTTCTTTGGAGCCATGTATGCTGCTGTACTGTTCCTTGGTGCCACCAACGCTGCAGCAGTTCAACCTGTAATAGCCATTGAGAGAACTGTCTTCTACCGCGAAAAAGCTGCTGGAATGTACTCAGCCATCCCCTATGCAATATCTCGGGTTACAATTTAATAACTTTGTCTTATGTTATATCTTAAAGTAACAAAATATGGTTAGACACCACTAAACGAATCATAAATGGTGCAGGTAGCTGTGGAGATCATGTACAACACGATACAGACAGGAGTTTACACGCTAATCCTTTACTCAATGATAGGGTATGACTGGACAATGACCAAGTTCTTCTGGTTCTACTACTACATGTTAACAAGCTTCATATACTTCACTCTATATGGTATGATGCTTATGGCCTTGACACCAAACGTTCAAATCGCTGGAATCTGCATGTCCTTCTTCATCGTTCTTTGGAATCTCTTCTCCGGTTTCCTCATCCCAAGACCGGTAACGTTACTAAGAAACTTACATCAATCAGTAATCAAAGTTAAAAGAGTGGAACTAACGCTTACGTTTTGGTGACAAACGCAGCAAATACCGATATGGTGGAGATGGTATTACTGGGCAACACCAGTGGCCTGGACATTGTATGGAATCATTACATCTCAAGTAGGAGACAAGGATTCTGTAGTGCAGATCACTGGAGTTGGAGACATGAGCCTCAAAACGTTGCTCAAGAATGGATATGGATTCGAACATGACTTCTTACCAGTTGTAGCTGCTGTCCACATCGCATGGATCCTACTCTTTATGTTTGTATTTGCTTATGGTATTAAGTTCCTCAACTTCCAAAGAAGGTGAAGGACCTTTGTAGAACATAGTTAAGAATATCTTTGTAGATTAGTGTTTAAAGTTGTTGAATTCATGTAAATTTTCTTTGTATTACCCTTATATTATTTTCTAATATTTGGTTAGTAACAATAATATCTTATTTTACCAAATTATACTTTTGCTATGATTTTTTTTTTCTTCCAAACTACAACTGGTGTATATTCTCTAATGATTATCATGAGATATTGAGATGTGTAAGTATGGACTAAGTGATGAGCACTTGTGTTGTTCCAAAAACATATATATTTGAGAAGCAAATCTGCAGATAACTGTTGCAGATACATGGGAAAGCTTAAGGGAAGATGATAACAAAGCCTCCCTTCTTTATACTGAGGAAATTTTGAATAAAAACTCAAAGCAAAACAGTTGTGTTGGTTTGACACTGTTCAGTGAAAGGCTTGCGTTGAAACACCTAGCTGATGGAGAACACTGGTAGGGGAAGATGATGAGGAAGATCTCAGGGCTTCAGCCAATGGTCCGCCCATGTGATGGTGGTTGTGGTTGGTACCTCCACCACTCCACCAGCTCATGTTTTGCTGGTCCCTCACACTGTTGTTGTTTCTAGCTTCCTCTTCATTGCCAGTGGACAGCTTCAGAGAGACGTCTGAGGAAGAGTTTCCAGGCATGGAGATGGAGAGACAAGTGGCTGAGCTCATGGGGCTTGAACTGTTGTCAGCTTCAGAACGAGGCCAATCATCAAAGAAGTGCCTCAAGATGTGGCCTCCGTCTGATCCATTGCTCCCAAATCCATTATGGGACTGGTATGGCCTCTTGTTGTTGTTGTTGCTTTCTTGCTTCATCTCTGAACAACTGTTAAGAAAGCACAAAGCAAAATATTGTCAACAGAGATTCCACAACTAGACTCAACAACAACATAGTTGGTAGTCTCCATTGTTTTTAATGCAGGTTGTTAAGAATAGTTAAGTAGTTCATATGTATAGTTAATTATTATTATTAATGAGTGTTGTAACATGTGATGTGTGTGGATAGGGGAAGTGGGTACAGAAGAATCTAAAAGCTTTAACTTTTTTCTTCTGCAAGATATGAGACATTGATGGGTCAGTTTTCACTAAGGTCCCTACCATTCCTTTGTTCTGTATCTAAAGTCTCTTTCTCTTAATGTTTGAAAAGTCTCACAGCTAGCTTCAAATAATAGATTCTATTAAATCCAGTGTTATCATTATCTCTCAACAGCAAAAAGAAAGCTAACAAACAAACAAAAAAATCCTAAAAATGATAAATGTATGTCTCTCAGTTTCCAACATTACCCCTTTCTCCACAACATTGCTTCACATTCAGTGTATGAAGAACATACAACCCCAAGTTGTGTATCATAGTTACTAATTATCAGAATCAATCTTGATATTCCTCTAAATCTATAAAGGTGAAAATCAGTTTGCAGATTTGGATAAACTTTGACTCATTATCATTCAAAACAACTGTCTCAAGTCTTAACCAAAAGTTTATTGTCCTAATGCTTTTAACCAACAAGATCAAGAACTAAAAACAGACATGGTAAAAACTAAAAACAGTGTCTATTGATTACCTTTGACTAAGGTTGAGAAGTTCAGATGAGGAACTGGAAGAGCCAGAGAAGAAGAAACTAGATGATCCTCCTTGACCCACTTCCTCACCACCTCCAAAAGCAAACGAAGATGGTGTTGTTGCGGCCGGTGCGGCCATGGAAGTGGTGGTGGTGGTGGTGGTGGCATTATTGACGGTGGGAGTTTCCACAGGCTTTCTTGAACGGTTGCGGCCACGGTGCATGTGGCGCTCACAATACTTGTGGCCAGCAAAGACGTCCCTTGAACATCTCCACTTCTTACCATCTGTTCTCCTGCATCTCCCTGGCTCAGGATCCATTGCCCCCCTCCCCAAATACCCTGTTTTCCCATATCACAGATCAAGAACATAGATTAATATAAGACTATATACTTTCTTTCCAATCATAGATGTTAGAACTCCAATAAGGGCACAACATTTTAGGAGGAGTGAAGTTGTTTAGAGACAAAATCAAGAACCCATCACATGCTTCTTCAAGATTTGCAAACCAAAATAATACTAAATCTTGGGAACACAACTCCAACAACACCATCACAGAGCCCATGTATAAATATAGTTATTTTTTCTCTTCAAACAAGGAAAAGTGATTTAAATAAAGAATAAGAGTAGCATATTCTCATTGATGAATGAAACCAAGAAAGGAGAGAGAGAGAAAGACTAACAAGCAGGCTGGTAGTGAGGGAGGTGTTGAAGAGGGTGGTGAAGAAAGTAGGAAGGAGATAGATGGAGAAGACTTTTCTTGATTGGTAGAAGGAGCTCTTGTGGAACAGCAGCTCCAGCCAGCATATACCTGTAGATCAGTGCCTGTAGTTCAAGTTCTTGCCACTGTGCCCAGCTAAAGAAGCTCCCCATCTCTACAAAAACAACAACAAAAAGGATATCATTAGTTTGACTCTATTGGAGTTAAAAGTCTCTCTCAAGTTTCAGAAAAAAAATGGGAAGGAAGAAGAGACTCACTGGGCAACCTAGAAGAAGAATCAGGACATAAGGAGGAGAGTTTAGAAGAGGTAGGTTCAGGGGCAAAGAGTGGAAGAGCAGTAGAAGTTGCAGTTTGGGGTTGAATAGGATCAAAGACATGTCTTGGTATCTTAGCTGCAGAAGGTTGTTCTTCTGACTCTGTCTGCACCTGCTGGCTTCTCCATTGTTTAAGTTGCAAATCCATTGGAAAGAGAGAGAGAGTGTTGGATACTTTCTGCAGATGCTTTCCAGGGTCTGATTTTAATAGCAGGAAAGTCTTGTTGGGGAGGTTGTGAAGAGCAAAAAAAGAAAGAGGACAAAGCTTTTTACTAAGGAATGACTTAGCTGCACCTTGCAAATATAGAAAGAAGCTTTGGTTCTTTGCAGTCAGTTTCTGTATCTGACCTTCTCCTGCAGAGTGAGAGAGAGAGAGAGGAGAAAGAGGTTTTTATTAAGGGCACTTGAGACAAGACAGATGGGGTGGAGAAAACTATACAGTAAAAAGACTATAAGAACAACTACAAAACTTTATTAATTGGGTTCCACAAATCTTCATTAGTCTCATGCTATTAAACTATTGTTTCTGTGTTAATTAATATATTAATACTATAACAAAGCAAGTCAGAAAACTCAGAAAGAACCAACTCTGCAAGATGAAGATGTAGAGATTGTAACCTGCAGTTTTTCTGTCTCTCTGCCTTGGAAATATCATTTGCATATTATTTCCCATTTGAATAATTAGTATTTCCTTTAATTAGTTTATTGAGGAGACAAAAGCCTGATTAGTATTTCTTTAATCAGATATATTATGATACAGAAGTGATTTGTTTGAAGATTATTTAATGAGTGAGCGTTACGTCGATACGATTTGCAGTTGCATTTGATGACAAACCGTTTTACTTTAAATTCCTGTTTAATCATACGGCACTGAGTGTACTTTCTACTTCTTTTGTTTCTATTTTGACCTTTAAATTGTGTACCCTCCTCCATATTCTCTATGCATAGATCTAGACCTTAGACCTAACATATAACATACTAAGTTAATGATAAAATAATAAACATAATTACTTGATTGGCTAATGGCTGATAAAATATATTGGCTGAAAGAAAGTGAATTAACAAAGAAAAGAGTATTCATGGTGATTTTTTCAGGGTTTTTCTAATAATTGAAGTCTTTGTAGTAGAAACAGTGTGGTACTATTTTATTGCGAGCAAACATAAGTTGTGGTTTTAAAGCCTTGCAAATAGTTGGTGAAAGAAGGTACCAGTGTAATGTTTTGTAAAATGGAAATGATAGTTTTGGAACATGAAAATAAAATTCATACTGTACTAATCATTTCACATTTTTCATTACTAGATTCTTGGTTTCTTCTAATATAACATTTAGTCTTATAGTATCTCCACTGATTTTTTGTTGTTGTTCAGCTTGGCATTCTATCAATAGGAATGCTTCACACATCTTGAAGATGTGATGGCATTGCCTATATGAGGCCATTGAGTTCCAAAATTAGTGAGTTAGAGCATGAGTAATGGGAGTCTTTAGGTGGGTTTCTTAAGTTGTGGGACCCATGAACAGTGTAAGGATCGGTTACAAAAACTACAAATTAAGAACCGGTTCTTATGAATTTCTTACACTGTTTACGGGTCCCATGGACACGTAACGACTCGCGATTGGTTCAGTTTAAAAAAAAATATAGAAAAAAAAAACTCAAAAGGGTTTCTTGGGTTAATGATGCCCTTATTCTTTATGCAGTTGCCATTTTCGGAACCAAAACCAACGTCGTAGGTTAGAAGTTTGGCATAGTTTTGGTTCAATTTGTCAATGGTCTGTAACAATCGGTTCGACTCAATAAAACTTAACAACTCAAATGTAGAGAGAGAGATGTATGTAATAATGAGAATAGAGAAGGAGACAGGCTGTGTCAGAAACTTTGAAGTGAGGAAAAGCATAAAAGTGAGTAGACAAGTGGGTGGTGAGGGTTTCTCTCTAACTTTTTTTGTGTGACTCATCTCTGATTTGACTACTCATAGTACTCGTTTTCACTTTTAACCCCCATGATTCTCTATTTCTTACCTTTTAAACCTCCAAAATTTTTAAATAACTAAACTATTACCTAGTCATCTTCAACCCGAACGTAGTTCATTGTGGTCCTTTATAATAATCTTCTAATGGTCCGCAAGAGACGTTTGTTTATGTCCTGGTTTCGTTTAAAATATATTGATTTTTAGTGGTCGATATTTAGTTAAAATTGACAAAACGAGTTATGTTAGGTAGTACAATCGAATCTGAAACGAAATCGTTAAAACATAAATTTGACAGAGAATAAGAAGGGAGAGGCATGTTAGAATTGATGATTTATGAAGAGAAAGAGTATGAACACTCAAGAACACTCAAGAACACTCAAGAACAAATAAGAATAAGAAGGAGAGAAACTTATTTCCTTGATTCATTTCTTTGCAAATACATTGTAATATATAGAGAATACAAAAGACATCTTCCATAAACAAGGTCCATGAATTCATGAACTCCCATAAACAAGGTCCATGATTTTGGGAACCATGTTTTAAGGATCCATGAATTCATGAGCTCCCATAAACAAGGTCCATAATTTTGGGAACCATGTTTTAGGGATCCATGATTTCTTCATGTCAACACTCCCCCTCAAGCTTGACCATATGGAACAAGTCAAGCTTGGAAAGCCATGAAGTATTCCCTCATTAAAACCTTTACTTGGAAAAACCACTTGGGATAAAAACCAAGCAAAGGAAAAAGAGTAGAACACTCCATGGTGAGGGGATCACTGACATGGAAGGTTTATGAGTCCTAGTCTTGGAAGAATGGACTCACAAACTTTGCTGCTGGCCGCCTTGGTGAAGATGTCCGCCAGTTGATCTTCACTCCTTGTGTAGCATGGGAGGATCACTTGCTGCTCTACTGCTTGTCTTACCTTGTGGCAGTCTACTTCTATGTGTTTTGTCCTCTCATGGAAGACTGAATTGGACGCAATGTGTATTGCGGCTTGGTTGTCACAATGCATGGTCATGGGGTTGGTGATCTCAATCCCCAAGTCGCCTAGAAGACTCTTTATCCAGATGAGTTCACTGGTTAATTTCCTCATTGATCTGTACTCTGCTTCTGCACTTGAGCAAGACACAACCTTCTGCTTCTTACTTTTCCATGTAACCAAATTTCCTCCAATGAATGTGCAATAGCCGGTAGTTGATCTTCTGTCTGTTCTGTCTCCAGCCCAATCTGCATCACAGTATCCAACAACCTCAGTGTTTTTGTTGCAAGCCATCCATACGCCTTGACCCGGAGCCTCCCTTAAGTATCTTAGGATTCTCTCCACCATGTTCCAGTGATGAACCTTGGGATTTTGTATGTGCTGGCTAACCTGATTTACTGCAAAACAAACATCTGGCCGGGTAATGGTTAGATAGATCAGCTTCCCAACAATTCTCCTATATTGCTTGACATCTTCAAATGGAGTATCTTCATACTCCCCCTCTCGCAGTGTCTTGTAGCCCTCTTCAAGTGGTATCTTGGCTTGTCTTCTTCCAAGATCTCCTGCCTCCTTTAGAATATCCAAAGTATATTTTCTTTGGGACATGAACAACCCCTCCTTTGATCTGCACATCTCAATCCCGAGGAAGTACTTCAGTTCACCTAGATCCTTGATGTCAAATGCGGTCTTGAGGAATGTCTTGGTGGCACTGATCCCCTCCTTGTCACTACCAGTAATGATGATGTCGTCCACATAGACTAGGATCACAATAATCCCGGACTTGCTGGTGAGAGTGAAGAGTGTGTGATCCGCTTGAGACTTCACAAATCCTCTTCCATTCAATGTAGTGCTTAGTTTGTGGTACCAAGCTCTTGGTGATTGCTTCAAGCCATAGATCGCCTTTCTGAGTCTGAGGACATTTCCTGGCTTTACCATCTCTTCCATTCCCGGAGGTGGTCTCATGTACACTTCATCTTCTAGTTCACCTTGTAGAAAAGCATTCTTTACATCCATTTGCCAAAGATCCCACTCTAGGTTCACTGCCAATGAGATGAGTATCCGGATTGTATGAAGCTTCGCCACTGGTGCAAACGTGTCTAGATAATCTTCTCCATACACTTGTGTGTATCCTCTTGCTACCAGTCTGGTTTTCTTCCTTTCTGGCTTTCCATTTGCAAGATACTTGATGGTATGCAAGAGTCTGCTGGTCACGGCTTTCTTTCCTCTTGGAAGCTCAGTCTCATACCAGGTGTTGTTCTTGATCATGGCATTGATCTCTTCTTCAACAGACTCTCTCCATTCTTTGTCTTGCATTGCCTCTTCATAGGTGTTTGGGATGTACTCTTGATCCAATTCTCCAATGAAGACTTGATGTTCTTCTGGATATTGAGCAAGCGAGCATACTGCACTCACTGGATGTGCCACAGCTTTAGCATTGAAGTAGACTTTAGGTTTCCTGATTCTTGTGCTCCTTCGTAAGGGCTGTATCTGATCAGGTGCTGCCTCATTTGTTTCTTCTGGAACTTGATCTTGAGTCTCAGGAACTGATTCTGATTTGGTCTCATACTGATCATGAGCTTCTTGTTGATTCCCCCCTTCAGGGTCAGGATGGGCAATTTCTTCATTTTCATTAATCACATCTTCTTCAACTACAGCTTCTGGAACAGGTGCAGTAGCTTCAGGGATATTCCTTCTTGTTTCTTGAGTTGCTGGAGACATGTCAATGCCGAAGTTCTCCAAAATGATTCTGAGGTTTGTGGCTCTTTCTGATTGTGGTAAGTCCCTCAGATCATCCCAATTCTTCTCCTCATAATATCCCTTTGTTTCCACAAACTTCACATCCCTTGATATTAAAACTTTTCCAGCTACTGGATCATAGCACTTATACCCCTTTTGTGTTGGAGAGTAGCCAATGAACATCGCTTTTGTGCTCCTGGCATCCAGTTTGTTTCTCTGCTCCCCTGGTATCAGCACAAAGCAGAGACATCCAAACACCCGTAAGTGGTCCAAAGCCGGCTTGGTCTGGTTAAGGACTTCAAACGGTGATAGATCTTTGAGGACTTGAGTTGGAGTCCTATTGATCAGATAAGTAGCAGCCACCACCGCATCACTCCAGAATCTTTTTGGAACGTTGGTGTGGAACATCATTGATCTGGCTACCTCCATCAGGTGTCTGTTCTTCCTTTCAGCAACTCCGTTTTGTTGAGGAGTATATGGACAACTTGTTTGATGAATAATTCCATGTTGAGCCAGGTACTGTTTGAATGCATGACTTGTGTATTCTCCACCATTGTCTGATCTGAGGATCTTCAGCTTGGCATTGAAGTGGTTGGAGACATGAGCTTGGAAATTTTTGAAGGCGTCTAGCACCCTATCCTTGGACTGAATCAGTGTCAACCAGGTGTATTTGGATTTTTCATCAATGAAGGTGACAAAGTATTTGTGATTCTCCCTTGACACACATGGAGCCGTCCATACATCAGAGTGAACCAAGTCGAAGCATCTCTCATAGGTGGTGCCAGACCGTGGAAAGACTGTCCTACAATGCTTCCCCAATATGCAGGCTTCACATTCTTCATTCTTAGACACCACTCCCGGGAAAATCAGGTTTAGAGCTCTTGTATGGGGATGTCCCAATCTGGCATGCCATATTGTGTTCTCAGCGCCATTAACGGTGCTAGCCAGGCAATGAGGCATAGATGATTCCGGCACCATATTCCTCTCAAGATGATACATCTGCTGATGGCTGTGCCCTTTTCCAATGATCTTTCCTGTCTTCAGGTCTTGAAACTCAACTTCATCTGGTCTGAACACAACTTGGCAGCCCAAATCAACCGTAGCCCTTCTTACTGATAACAAGTTAGATGAAAATCCAGGTATATACAAGGCAGTAGATTCCTTATCAAACACTCTAAGGTTCCCTATCCCTTCTATTTTCACCTTATCACCATTTGCTATGACTACATTCCCTACGGCAGGCTGGATATTACTAATCAAGTTCCTATCACAAATCATGTGATGGCTTGCTCCTGAATCTATTATGATAGGTTTAGAGTCAAGAGAATGTGTACCAGCCTTCTTGGAAGCAATGAGAGCCAAGACAGTGCTCCAGATAAAGGAATTGGCGTCTTTTCTGGTCACAAAACCATCAGATGAGGTCGTACCAGCTTGATTTCTCCACATGTCTTCAGTTGAATCACTCATGTGAGCAGAATACATGGTTCTCCCTTGAATTGCTTGCTGCTCCTTGGGTTTACATTTATCCGGCTGGCTTTTGAGAGGATCACCATCATTTAGGCATGGAATCTTTCTTCCAGTAAAGAAATTATGTATCAGTGTGTTGAATGATGAGTCTAGGTGTAGGAGAAAGCTGAGGAACCGGTCGTTCTCATAGATGGTTTGGAGACTCTCCCATAAACACCCATAAGCGGTTTGAAGACTCTCCCAAAGTCTCTTGGCGGTTTTGATGTGAGAATTGATCTTCATGATTGGTTTTGACAAGGAGTTACAGATGAGAGCCAGAGCTTGCTGGTCTTCTTGAACCCATTGGTTGTGGTTGTTCACGTATCTATCTTCTTCAGCCATCCTCTTTGAAGTTCCAGCCTTCATGATATGGCTGTCCCAAAGTCCATGACATCCCAAGGTGATTCTGGCCACTCTTGACCATGATAGATAATTAGGACCCTCAAGGGTCACGGAAATTATGTTTTTCTTCTCCATTTTTATGATTTGCGGAATGAGAATAACATAAAAGCTTTGCTGAATGAAAAGAGAAATATAGAAAAGGTTTGCGGAATGAAGTAGGAGCTTAAAGCTCTGATACCATGTTAGAATTGATGATTTATGAAGAGAAAGAGTATGAACACTCAAGAACACTCAAGAACACTCAAGAACAAATAAGAATAAGAAGGAGAGAAACTTATTTCCTTGATTCATTTCTTTGCAAATACATTGTAATATATAGAGAATACAAAAGACATCTTCCATAAACAAGGTCCATGAATTCATGAACTCCCATAAACAAGGTCCATGATTTTGGGAACCATGTTTTAAGGATCCATGAATTCATGAGCTCCCATAAACAAGGTCCATAATTTTGGGAACCATGTTTTAGGGATCCATGATTTCTTCATGTCAACAAGGCAATGGAAGGGCGAGAGTTCACATGTCCAAGAGAAGACAAATACGTTCTCTGACACAATCTGTCACAAACCATTTTTTTGAAAGTTAATAATAATTTGTTTATTTTACAAACTAGAGTCCGTTCACGTGGGGTCCCATTTTTGTTTTGGACAAAACTTTCTTTTTATTATTTTCTTAATCATGTTTTGTAGTAAAAGGCAAGTCACGCCGGCACGCCATGCCTCACGTGATCCCACGTGCTTTATTATTCCCCTCTCTTAATGCTTCCCTTATTTCTTTGCTCTTCATTTTTTTTAGTTTGCTAAAGATTTGTCTTTCTTCTTTATGTCAATTTTCCGAATCATCCTTTTGATTTACAAAATCTTTGTTCTTGTTTTTGTTTTCCCTCACGTGTTTATTTGATCTTTGTGTGTTTAATAAGATGATATTTGTGAAAGACGAATCTAAGTTATACTTTGATACCATACATATATATAGAATCACGTGATTGCAAATGTTTTTAAGGTGTAACTTTTCTGTTTAATAACACTACATAAGCATATGCCTACATTTGTAAATGTAAATTTCTATTGCCCTACTGGTTATATAATAAATTAACTACACAGAAACCAAAGGCTACTACCAAAGTTGGACCATGACCTAATGTAATACTAGTATTTTAAAGACACAAAAAAGAAAGGTAAAAGGAAAATAATAGATCTCTCTGGTGAGATAGGAGAGCATACACACAACGCATTGACACAAGGTATCTAAGTGCATGACCGCACGTGTCAACATGCAGAGGTCAAACATGCGATCTTTAAAACAAACTAAAAGAATCCAATGTAAAGACTTGCCTTCATGTCATGCCAATCTCTTATATGCTTTTTTTAATTCAGTATGCTAAACGAGTTGTTTTCAAAAACATCAAACATATAATATACGTCTACTTGACTCTTATAAATCGAAACTATCATGTGAATTTGTTCCAAAATAACATTAATTTGTTTTCTTTTGTCTTTGGCGCATTAGATACGTAATATCATCGGATCAAGAATCAGAGCAGGTTAATCAGTTAAACAATTTAGCAACCTGAAATGTTGAAGCGCACGGTGTTTACTAAATCCCCAATACAGTACTAAAGTTATAATAATATTGACTTGGGTTGTAAACAAACAAAAAAAAAGATTGCTTTGTAGTAAATTTTATGACTTGGTTTACGGCGAACTGTTTGGTCGCTATATAGTTTTGTACTGAATTTATGTCTACAAAAATCATAGAACAATTGATTCAAAATGGTTAATGCTTTTCATTGCTTAAATAAAACGATTTGAATTGCACATGCGATATCGTCAGTAGGAAAAAGATTGTCCATTTCGTCCAAATCCAATTTGAGCCGAGATGACATGATGGTTAATGAGTAAGTAGTCATGTTGGGCCTACGTACAAAAATTTAAACCTTAATCAGAAAAGCCTAAGATGTATTTAAGTAAACTAAAGTATATAGCCCAATCCACTACATATAAGCTTAGTAATGAAGCTCAGATTGGTTGATCGCCTTGTAAGTTGTAAAATTTTCTTTTTCGAAACACTCTAAGTTGTAAACAAATAGAAAATACGACCTTTGTTTAAGGCCAAACAGTGGCGGAGCCAGGAATTTTTTGTACTGGAGTAAAAAAAAAATAAAAAACATAACTACGCATAAATCATTAAAAAACTATGAATGTATTACATCCAAAAAAAAACTATAAATGTACTCTACGCTCACTCATAACTTGAAACCTTTTTATGATAGTTTCATTGGCTACATCTTCAAATATTTTTTTTTCAATAAAATAAATAAGACAATCACTTAAAAATTGATCACCGATGCGATTTCGTAATATTGTCTTGACGATCTTCATTCCTGAGAAACATCTCTCAACAGTTGCAGTAGCAGCAGGCAAAGTCAAAGATAACTTCAAAAGCCTATAAACCAAAGGTTGAGAAAGATGTTTCTTGGTTTCTACCATTACCCGTGATAGATCTCCAAGATGTTTCAAATCAGCAAACCTTTCATCTTCTCGTACATTATCAATATAAATGTCAAGTTGCTGCTTAAGTGATATGCACTCCATAACACTAAAATCCTCAGGATAGAATTCAGCCAGTCTCAATAACTTTTCTTTATCAAACTCACGAAATGAAGCAGTAGGACTTAAAGCTGATGTGCAAACGAGCAACTCGGAATTTACCTCGTTAAAGCGACCATTAAACTCTTGAATCTCCATATCCAATACTGTATAAAAACAATTGACTTGATAATGATGCAAGTTGGTAATGTTGGTCTTTTTGCGTGGCTTCCTTGGATCGATGAAATCGTCCTCCATGTTGAGAATATCAGTGTTGTGTTTCTCACAAAAAGATGAAACATCATTCACAAAAGAATCCCAACCATCATCCCTGAACTTCTGTAGTTGCCGCTTAGTGGATTCTACTAATGAGACAGCATTTACGATGTCTTGATCTTTTAGTTGCAAGGCTAGTGACAAGTTCTCTGTGAGTCCCAAAATGTGCAACATCAAATGTAGGTAGAATACACAATCAAAAGTATGGATATATTTGAGAAGACCATTTGCTTGACTTCGCTGGGTAAGATCAACACCTTCATCCTCGACGTACTCAAGCATCTTATCCACAGAAGAAAACACCTCAACTAACCGCAACAACGTTTTATAATGAGAATCCCAACGTGTACTTCCTGGTCCTGGAAGTGATGACTCCTGATTCAGTCCTTTTCTAGTCTTGATTTCACCACTGCTTATTCCTTTTTCAATTATATCCCTCTGAATTTCTCGCATCTTATCTTTCCTTTTACAAGAAGCTGCAACCACATTCACTAACAAAGAAATCTTATCAAAGAAATCTTTAACTTCAAAATGTTTCTTCGCGACAGCAACAACTACCAATTGTAGTTGGTGAGCAAAACAATGTACATAGTATGCCGAACTATTTTCTTTTGAAATCAGTGCTCTAAGACCATTAAATTCACCTCTCATATTTCCTGCTCCATCATAGCCTTGTCCTCTCACCTTTTGCAGACTCAGACTATATTTAGCAAGCAATGAATCAATTCCAGATTTCAAATATAAAGAGCACGTATCCTTCACATGGATAAGACCAACAAATCTCTCTTTTACCATACCATGTTTGTCAACAAAACGAAAAACTATAGCCATTTGCTCTTTCATGGAACAATCAGCTGATTCATCTACCAATAAAGCAAACACATCATTGTCTATCTCTTGAACTATGGAGTTAATTACTTCTTCCGAAAAGCAATTAACAATGTCTTTCTGAATAGGATGAGACACCATTTGATTATTTCCAGGAGCATTCTTCAGCACAACCTTGCTTACAACTTCATTCTGTGCAGCAGTATATTTCACCAACTCCAAAAAATTTCCTTTATTGCTAGATTCGACTGTCTCATCATGACCACGGAACGGTAATCCTTGTTTAAGTAAGTATCTAGCAGCATCGATTGAAGCATTTAATCGAATACGATACTCTTTTTTTACAACATCGGTTTGCTTTTGAAAAGCATGTTTGATTGACTGACCTTGTCTCATCAAATCTTCACACTTCTTCTTGGCTATGTTGTGAAAACTATTTACCGCACCTACATGACTAGCCAATCTGTCAGACTTATTCCAACTATCAAATCCCTCTGTGACAAATCCAAGACTTCCACTTTTTTCTCGTTGCTGAATAAGTAACAAAAGAAACAATATGCCTTTTCTTCCTTCACATTGTATTCTAACCAATCACCATACTGATCAAACCAAGAAGGATTAAACCGTCTTAATGCACCTCAGATAACTCTTTGCTTAAAAGTATGGCCACGAGGTTGACAAGGTCCTCTAGTTAAATACTTGCGTCTCACTTCGTCTCTTTGATTATGCTCATATTCATGTATTCCTTTTCTTTCTCCAGGATCATGCGGCATGTCATCTAGATGAATATCATCTATAGATGGAGATTTTCTTTTCAGATTTAGAAATTGATCCATTAGTTATCTGTTAAATAAAATAGATTAGTCTTTTTCCAAATAAAAAACTAATTGTTAGCAATAATTAGATCATGAACACAAAGTAATAATAGAAAAAGGTAAAACATGACAAAAAAAAAAACAACTTACCTTGAGCCTTGTCGTCGTCGTTGTTGCTGTGTTGTGGGGAAGACACAAATTTTTTTTTTAAGGTTGTTTAATTTTAATTTAGTACATTATAAATTATGTGGGTCTACTATAATTTGGGCTTAAATTAACTTACTACTAAAGTTTAAACTTATTTAGTAAATTTATATTTTTTGTTATTATAATAAAATAAGATTAACACTAATATAAATTCAAATTTTAAACATATAAATATATTAGTTTTATAATTAATTTTCCTTTTAGTTTTGTAATTATTTTTGTGGGGTCAAATTTTTTTTTAAATGGGGTCAGGACAAATTTTAACTTAGTTTTTTTTTTATAAAGTAATGGGGTCAGCTGACCCCCACCTACTTAGCTGCCTCCGCCACTGAGGCCAAATATATGTTAAACAGCCATTTGAAATTAATTGACATTTGTTTAGATTCAAATTCACCTTGAATTTTTTTGTTTTCATTTTTCTGGTTAAACTTTTGAGTATTATTTTGGATTGACTTCACTAATCCCCAAGAAAATTATCTTCATATACCTTCATATTCTATATATTTATCGGAACAATATATAGCATTCGGGTTTGTGATACAATTTCAGTTGAATCTTGGGTCATCCCCATTTAGTAAACACTATTTTAAATTACTGAACTCGATTTCATATTTTCAATTACAGATTATTGAATTATTTCGAATTATATAGTTTAGTGATTTAAATAGTTTAGTGATTTAAATAGTTAGTTTTGAGGGGGATAGTGATTAGCTCAATAATTTTTTTTTGGGGGGGGGGGAGTAAATTTTGGGGAGACTAGTGAAGTCAACCTTTTTGGCATAAAGAGTGTTTTTATGCTTCTAGTTTCATTTATATTTTGTTTTGATGTTTGGAAGTTTCTGTTTGGTTCCTTCCACAATCGAATTCTTTTGTTCAGTATTATCGATCTTGTCTTTTCCTTTTAAGAATGTTTTGTCCACATATTCACGATGCTTTTATTAAAGAAATACATTTATAGATTTGTTTCATTTGAATATGCTCTCTCCATCAACCGGTTTGGGATTTCGCTCTCTCAAGTGGGAGCCGGCACCCTTGCATTTTTCTATAATAATTTTGATTTTTTTTTCTATAATAATTTTGATTTTTCATAAGCTATTAACGTTATATATACAACTGCTAAAAAAATATTTAATAATAAATAAAAATTTATGTAAATAAATGAAAAGTTGTAACACATCATATAGGTTTATCAAAGAAAAAGAACATTATATAAAATATGTACTTTTATATACAAATAGCTTATCGTGACAAAAATATACAAGGGAAAATTCCAAGTTTACCACTTTTATTGTATCACTTTTCATTTTTATCTTCGTTAAGAGACATTTTCATATATTATTTTTAAGAGGTAAATTTTATAAAAATTAATTAGAATCCTAAATTTACGTTCCTAAACCTTACCTCACCCTACTCCCACCCCTCAACTCTAAATCATAAGTCTTAAATTAATTAACCCAAGAGTTACAAGTGTGTTTTTTTCTTTTAAAAAATAAAATAAAAATGATTAAAATAAAAATGAAAATGGTACAAGGAAAATGTTTTTTTTGGACAATTTCCCAATATACAACTATGAACTAGCTATGGTGTTTATTTTCTTATTATAGTTTACTTGCTCTACTTGTTAGAGGGTCTTCGAATTAGGACTTACATGTGGTGATGCAACTAGTGAATGATGTCACTGTATCTGAGGAAACTTTAGTTGTTGGTAACATAGGATTCGTTAGAGGAAGTGTAATATAGATGTTATTCAATGATTGTTCGTATAATATGCGATGTATTGGTATTCAGTGCCTATGTTTTTGATTATTGAAGTTGGTTTTATTTAACCGGAGATAAGACAAACATAATCAATAAAATTTGCACATACGGTTAGATGGGATTCGGTGGCACTTGGTTGTTCGGTCATTTTATTGGATTTGTCTAAATTTCTAAATCAAACAGTTTGTACTATTTGCATATATATACATAATACATTCCGTAGCAAACCCGCAAAACTAGAATACATATGGTTTAATTATATATATATATATATATATATATATACATAATGTTCTAATTATTATGCATTTTACACGTTTCTGCTTTTGTTGTCTAGCCTTCGTTTGCCCAAAAGATGTATATTGTTATAGAATATGATTAAAGTAGAGGTGAGATAAGTATATGGTTGTGTATAAATGTATGTGTATAGATATGAGTCTTTGTATATATTAAATTAGTGTAATATCGTTATGTGAAAAAAATATATATCATTATGTGAAGAGAGAGATAAAGACGTGAGAGGGAGAGAGCAAAAGTGATTACATTCACTTTAGTTTATTACATGCACACTAGCTCTTTTTTAATTGTAGTACGTATATAATAAGAAACAACACTATGTATTTTAATACCTTTGGCTTTCAATCAAGAGACTTTCATCTCTTAGATTTATACATGCGTCACGAAATCGTTGGACAAGACATATCTGGCGGCAACCCGCCACGGGCCAACCCGTGCGGGCTGATGAACTGACTGAACCGCTGGGGGTCTGTCCATATGGACGCGGGTCAACCTGTTTGACAACTATAATCCAAACGAAACTAAAGGCTCACTAAAATCGCATGACACGATAACAAACACATAAAACGAACCCTAAAGTCTAAAGTGAACCAAAACTTTGTACCCTAAAGTGTAACATGTTGTCAACAATTTGTACCTCGTATGTCGTCTTAGCCACACAATAGCTCGTTCCAAATTCGTGGCTATATGACTGAAGACTAATCTTTTTTTTTTTTTGTGCAAGACTGAACACTAATCTTTGGTTATAAATCTAACATGTTAATGTATGTGACCATCGTGAATTTAGCCTTAGGTAAAGCGTTAATAGCTATTGTCAAAACTTTTTTCAAAAAATGTTCACCACTTAGTTTATTCGTCCCTTCTACGGAAATCTGCAAAAAATACAACTTTAAATAATGCCTTATGTTTTCTAAAATTTACAATTAATATAAAAATAGTATAATTAAATAATGATAAATATATAGCCAGTATAGCCGCCTCTCAGGCCATTCAAATACCTCCTGAAAGGCATAGATGTTCCAAAGCCAAATCAACAGAGAAAGAAAGAGAAAGGTGAATATGACTCGGTCTAACGTCGGAGACGGAGCAGGAGCCACCGCAATGGCTCCAGAGCTTCCTCTTAGCAACGAGATGATGTTTCATAGGAGCGTGAGCACGAACAGCTGTTTCTTCACAGAAGACGAAGATGTGACTCGTACAGCGCTTTCAGAGTTTAAAGCTAAAGAGAGTGAGATCGAGAGGAGGAAGATGGAGATTCGTGAAAGGGTCCAGGCTCAACTAGATCGGGTTGAAGAAGAGACCAGACGTCTCGCCACAATCCGCGAGGTTTCTTACTTTACTTTATTTTCATTATATATACATATATATAAAGTTTGACGTTATGAACCAAGTTATGCTGGTCCAATGGTTCATGACATCTGAGAACCATGATTCATGGTCTGATCCATGATGTTCCAAGGATCAGAGTATGCGTTTAAGAAAAGAAAACAAAGTTCGACGTTATGTTCAGGGCCGTGCATACCATAGAAACATAGCCGGCCCTGAGATTTATGGAGATTGAACAATTACTAAATGATTTGTACATATATTTTTCTTAATGAATTTAAGGACCGGTTGATATATACATATGAATCAATAATATTTTAGGGGCTATCCGCGAATGTTTCACCCGCTATATTTAGGACCGATTCTGTATAGAAATAATAAAGCATTTCTTCTAGATATTATGGAAATTTCTTGGCCCCAGTTTTAATAATTTTATACTTAGTATTGTAGCATTATTTTCTTAATTCAAACTTTCATTATCATAAGATTAATATAACAGTATCAGCAGTCTCCAATATTTCATAAACCATTACTTGAATATTACTTAAAACTTCTATTTTATTTAATCTGTACTGTATTTAAAAATATATATTTTAAAATTTTCCAGTTATTTGTTTTAGGCCTCTTGCAACCTAGGCACGCCACTGATTATGTTGTGTTTGGTATGTAATGGATTATGATGGTGTTTTGTACAGGAACTTGAATCTCTTGCAGATCCCATGAGGAAGGAAGTTTTGTTGATTCGTAAGAGGATTGATAGCGTTTACAAAGAGCTCAGACCATTAAGTTACACTGTTCAAAAGAAGGTGACTTAAACATTACTCTTTTAAGATAGGTTTGATTTCATTTCGGTTTAGCAATCAAATAACTAAACCCAAACTCGATTTTTTTTGTTTTTTGTAATGGGAATGAAACAGCAAAGGGAATACAAAGAAGCAGTTGATGCATTCAACGAGAAGAATTTGGAGAAAATTCAGCTGATCACCAAACTCATGGAGGTTAGTTTCTTGCTCATATTTAAGTTGCGGATTTGAATATATTTGCATAAATGGTGTATATTATTGGACTGGGACAGATGTCTGAAGAAAGCGAGAATCTGAGGTTGAAGAAGCTCGAAGACCTCAGCAAGAGCCTTTAGTGAGTGTCACAAACACATACATGACAAAGATCTGTGAAGTACTTATTGGGTTTGGGTTCACTGTGAGAATTATGATGTATCTTCTTGTAAAATGTGAAATTTATGGGTGTTTTCTTTGCTTTTAATTTTATAAATCCTATGTTGCATGTAAAAAAAAGCTGTCACTCTTTCAAATTAATAGTATAAATAGTATAAATAGATAAATACCCTTTTGATGTGATTTTACATATGTTTCATATGACGTCTTCGGTCATCATGACCCATGCATGCAAACAGACAAAATTATCTTGTTTAAGTTTAGTTTTGGAAAGTGGTAATATGTATACTTACGGAAGATTTTGGGTATTATTCAATATTAATTCTAGCTAGAGATGGGAACTATATTCTATTATGCAAATCTTATCGATAAATACATACATAAAGGTCCAAAATATTTGTTCATCTCAATATTAAAGGAGAACCAAGCGAGAAAGTGTTCAAGGCTTTCCAAAACATACGTACATAAGACGGTAAGAGCAAGGTATTTCTATATAAGAGGCATTCTCTCGCTTCATAGGATTGATATGCTGCCAAACTTGTGATGGTTTTTTTTTTTTTTTTCCCAAATTGAAATTCATTCATAAGTAAAATACCAATATTCATACAACAGCTAGCGGCAAAACGAAATAGTCCCAAAAACAAGAGCCCATAGAAAGCGGCAACTAAAACCTACACTGAGGCAACTTAAACCCACATCGGAGTGACTAATGATATAATAAAACTACACCATAACTTCTAAGCAGGAACATATAACAGAACGACTAGCAATCTTTCAAAATAAGCAAAGACCAATGATTGGGAGTTCCGTTGCTGCCCATAGCCCGCCACCCGGTAACCTCCACTCCTGTACTCAAACCACGACTTATCACTGCTGCCTCGCCCGCCAAACGATAAGACCAAGAACCCGAGGGCTTCAAAAACTTAACAAGGGGAACCATTGCTCGATCCACGCGCCTTGCAAACTGATATGACGTAAAAAACGTCCAATTCCTTACAAAGAAGCTCTCTCAACATACCAAGAAGATGAAGCCTTGCTAACCTAACCTCCCGGTAACACATCCGGAGGAAGAAACCAACTGCAAGCAACCATTGGAAACAATACCCAAAAAAAAACTGCTAATTCTAGTGTCATATTCCAGACAAAAAGACAACTTAAAACTGAGAAGATCAAAAGAGAATAAACCCGTCATAGAACACTCGCTGAGAAGCAGAAAGCTTAAAGCTCCAAAAGAGACATACAAGGACCCATGAAATCAGGCTATGAACAGCCATACAGCGCAAATCAACAGATCTGGCCAAACCAATAAAACCCTCACCAATCAAGAATATCTACCTTTTAAGACTTCAAACCCAACAAATCAAACGAGGACAACAGGAATCTCAGATCTAGACCGATAAAACTACAAAGCATAAATACCAACAATGAATACGATAAGGAACCGACGCCGGCGCTATCTAAGCCGCCACACGCCGGTCCCCCCAAGAAACCTCGCAACGGAAGAGATAGATTTCTACGGCGTCGAGAGAGAAAAGCACTGTTTCAGATCTGTTTTTTTTTTCCAAAATGCATAAACTAATGATCATGTAATAATTACTTATCCACTGGAAAAACTCCTGTATATAAGCTAGTAAAAACCCTTGAGTCGTACATTTATTTTATGTAGGGATATCTGGTAAATAGATCTGACTAAGTTTTTTTTTTTTGTATAAGCGTTGGTCAGACGAACCGATTCTTCGAGGAGCAACTTCGTTTGTCCGTGTCTAATCCATATGGGAAAATATATAGCCTCTTGCTCTTGTTTCTTTCGCTAATGAGTCCGTCCGACCGTTTCTACTTCGAAGAATATGAATCAAACTCATATCCTCGAAATCCTCATGTAGTCTCTCAAACATCTCAATCTCCGTCGCAAATGTTGGTCATTCTGTCGGATTGGTAATCATGTCTACTAGATCTGAATAAGTTTCTTATATGTCTGACTTAATGGAATCAGTGAGGCCAAATCATATCAGCTCTGGTTTAAAGTGTTAGAGTTGTCTTAAGATTTCGATAGTCTGTAATCAGAATGTTCTCGTTTATCAGCAAATAAATACATGTGTTATCCAAATTATAGGTTATTTATCCATTATAAGAGTTTTCTATCTAAAAAAGTGTTTTTCTATCACTATTACAGCAAAAGTTGCTTCCTCTAATATAACCCAACATTGGGATTTGATTGGTGAAATATAAGCATAAGCATAATGCTCTTAATTATTCAATCAACATTTGTAACAAAAACATTTAAACTAACATTTACAAAATGCTAATGCTTTCTAAATGTTTTTTGTTCAATGCTCTCATATGGAGTTTTTGGAAGAGCATTTTCAGTTAAAATATATAAAAATAAAAATAATCCTATGATTTATTTTATTTAATAATATAAATTATATTTCTATCCAAAAATAAATTTATATTTTTTTTAAAAAAAGATTAAGTTTAAATAGTTTTAAAATGAATAATATTTCATATTTAAAATATAAGAAAATTTATATAATTACATATATCATTCAATATTTTTAATAAAAACAGAAATAATATATATTTATATATTATAGATATACCCTATATATTATAAATATAAAAATATCTAGATTATTTAGAAATAAATAATTATATATATATGATAATTTTATATGAATTATATATAATTAGTTTATTTTATTTTATTATATTTAAAGTTATATTTATATCCAAAAATAAATAATAGATTTTCAAATATATTTTACAAGTAATATATTTTAATTTTTGAAAATATTAATAATAAAAATTTTAAATATAATATAATTTATATAGTTAATTAAATTCATAATTTTTAATAAAAAATAATATGTATATCACACTTTAAAACAAATAGATTATATATTATATAAAAAAATTATGATATTTTTAAAAGTGTATAATGCTACTGATTTACCAATCAGTTTATTAAAAAAATTAATAAGAACATACTGTTTATACAGCATAATACTACTGCTCCATCTTCCGGTTGTACCATTCGAGGCCCAAGTCCACTACTTAGCTTTTATCCATGACTCCGTTTAAAACATAAACCCAACAAATATTTATCTTCTTTTTTGTCAGCAAATATTTATCTTTTTGAACCCAATAAAACTTTTGTTAGGGCCCAACAAAGGTTCTTTAGCTCTCAATGTAAACAGCCACTAACATTAATGGCATTAAACGCTTATTGGCAATTACATATTGTTACTTTTGGTTAGTTAAACTTTATTTATTTACAAATTACTCAACTAAAATAGAATACTTCATCAGTATGATATTACTTGTGAAGGGGAAATTATTTCCATTAAGTTACGTGTAGAGTGATTATATTGACAGACTTTAATCAAATCGAGGGTCTAGGTTATATATACGTCGTTTTGGTATATATATTATTATTTTTAAACATTGATTAATTATTTTTATTATAAACTAAAAACATTAGCCAATAATTATACTTATCCTAGTAACACCTGATTGTTTCACCGTAACTATGGAATTCATATCTAACCGTACGTACTCGTTGCACCATACTGAAAATTTTTAATATGTTTTTTCTTTTTTCTTTGTATAATTTATATTTTCTGATACTTAAAAACTTAAATTTGTAATAGAGAACCATTAATAAATTATTAGTCAAATCATTAGACCACTGGATTTAAGGGTTTTCACTTATATATAATTGTTTTGATTAAACAATTATATATAAGCGCATAAATAACAATAATGACACAAAAATCAAATCTCAGCTATAATGGTTCTTAAATTAGACCATTTCCACCAACTATATTTGTATCTCTATATTTTTCTAAAAATAGAGAAATTATGCTGTCAACAAATAGAGAAACTATATTATAAAAATGATTTTACTCCAATGTATATTTTTATAATAAAATTTTCTCTATTAAAGAGAAAATATAGAAAATACTATTTTTATCTTTATATTTAGAAATGAAAATAATATTTTTAGTTTTTTCTTTAGAAATAAAAACTCTATTATAGAAGTATATATTAGAGTAACTCACTTTTATAGTGTTTATATTTTAAAGAGAAATAGATGAAATGTAAATGGATGTGTGTTGGAAATATTCTTAACAGACGAAAACTTGAAATTTTGTACAAATTCTACTTGATGAGATAAAAGGGAGGGGTAGGGGCGGTGGTGGGGGCGGGGAAGGGGGTTATTAGGAGATTAATTTGTGTAGAGTTTTTAGAAATTATGTGGATTATGAAAATATATATAAATTGACTTATAAATTTAATCTTGACTTTTAAGATTACTAAAAATTTTATTGTATTACCTTTTTCTATCATTCATTTCGTAAAATAAATATAAAATTTATATTTTTCTAAAAATCTCAAAATATTTTTTTCCAATATATCATGATTATTTGTTGTTTTTTTGCAAATGATTTTTGTATGTCAAAAATATTAATAATGATACATATAAATTAATGTTAATGTGATAAGATGAGTATTATTATACTAACAACTTTAACTATATTATGTTTTTGTAGAAATTCATATGTTATTTGAGTTTTTACTTAATGCTAAAACAATAAAATATAATTATACATTAAAATGTAAGTATATAAAATGTAATGAATTACAATTTTGGAGATATAATTTAGATTAAAAGTGTAATAGATATTTGATAAGAATAATTGTTTTGTTTTCAAATATTTTGATCATAAGGATTTTAAAATTTTCATTAATACATATGATATTTTGAAAGTTGTGAGAGTAAAAATGTATAGAATTCATCACACAATAACACTAGATTTAGTTAGAAATAGAGAATCATGATAATTAACCTTTTTGAATAACAAAATATTTGAATTAATTTAGAAAAATTTAAACCAATACCAATGAATTTTATTAAGATTTTAAAAATCTACAAACCAATAATAATATAATCTCAAAGTTTTCAAAGCTTATGAAAATTCACTTACCAATGATGCCTCCTAAGATGCATTGCAGCAATAGACCTTCTTTTGCAACAACATACCTTTTCCATTTATTAACGTTTGTAACCGTAATCATTCGTTTTCAAAATTGCTGTCATTAAGATATGTTTTGAATGATGAGATGGAAAGTGTATATACAAAGGTAAGAGGATTTGATGAGTCTTCTTTGCTTTGTATGTACAGCTATGACGTTTATTGTTTAAGTCGAAATCAAAGGTACAATAAATGTTACACATGATTGTCTGCACATATGATTTGTCTTGATTTTAAGATATTTTGGTTTCTGGTGACATGCTAAAGATTCATTTTATTGTAGATCTCAATCAAGAGAATATTTTGCATTTTATTGTATTATAAAAATACATGTATGCTTAAAAGTACAATAAATGCTGCACATATGATTAGTTGGATATGGTTGTCATTTGCCAGTTTGGTCATTTTCTTGGCTTTGCTTATATTAACGAGGCGTTATTGTTTCATGTACTTTAGAGTATTTAAAAATCCATATAATATTTACAAATCAGTGTAAAATATATTGATTTTTAAATCTAACATATAAATTTTAATTTGTATTTACAAATCCAGAGGTTTTCTCTCGGATTTGAGTCTTTGTATTTTTAACAAAGAAATCCATGCAAATCCATTATGAAATCAAACTCATTAGTAAATCCGGATGATTGAATAACACCTGATTTAAATTAGAATTTATAAATCATGAAACCAATAACACATGATTTCAATATGAATTTTAAAATCATACAACCAATAACACTTGATTTAATTTAGATCTCTAAATCCATTAAAATGCAAGAACCAATAACCCCCACTAAAATACAAACTCTCTGTAATATTTCACAAAAAGTATACGCCATACCAAATTTGTATTAAAATATCTACACATTATATAAATAACTATTTTATGTATTGGCACATTCCTGCTTTTGCTTTACAGGCCCTCTTCTTTCCGTTTTTAAAAGACAATACTTTATGATTTTGCACTTCTATAAAAAATATTTAATTTTGAATTTTTTTAATAAAATATTATTAATTGTCTATTTTTCTTTTGCATCAGATTAATTGGCTATCTATTTACAGTTCGATCAATAATAAAATAACAAATATAATATTATTGGTAATATAAAATTAAGTATTAATAAATTACATTAAAAAAAACTTAAAAACATTATTTTTCAAAAAATATTCCTTAAAATATTAATTATTAAAAAAACAGAGAAAATAGAATCAAGATAATATAAATAATAGTTTTTAAAATATTTTATTGTTTTTAAATATATTAAAATACACTAGAATTTTATTGTAAATATATTATTCTCTATAATTAGATATTTACTATAATTTTATATTAAAAGTAGCTTAATAGGTATAATTATTATTATTATTTTTAAATTACAACTTGATAATATTAATTAGTAAAAATGCATAGAAACATTAATATATATTTTAAAACGATAATCGATATCGATGACAAAAAAAAAACGATAACCGATATCTTAAAAAGGTCGTATGAATACAGAGAAGACAGCTAACCTGATTAAGTAAAAGATTAGGTTTAATAATGTAATTAAAACCAAACTACCTTTACTAAAGTAAAAGACAACCGAAACCCACTAACAATCCAGCAAACCAAAACAAACACGCCCTCCGCCATTAAAACACCTCTCCAAGAAAAAGCTTCTCTAAACTCCACAATATCAGCAAACATAGGGTTACTCGAAGAACCCCACCGTAACTCCACCGAGGACTCGAGTTCTTGCTTTGGTTTAAGGAAGAAGAACAGCAAAACCCACAAGGAGAAACCCAACATGACTCAGACCAACGCCGGAGCTGGAACCGGAGCCACCGCCGCCGCGACGGAGCCTCCTCAGACGCAGAGAAACGAGATGGTTTTGCATACGGGAAGCTTGAGCTTCAGCAGCCATATGTCGAAAGAAGACGAGGAGATGACTCGTTCTGCGCTCTCTGCGTTTAGAGCTAAAGAAGATGAGATTGACAAGAGGAGGATGGAAGTTCGTGAACGGATCCAGGCCCAGTTGGGTCGGGTCGAAGAAGAAACCCGACGACTCTCCACCATTCGCGAGGTTAGATTCTACTCTCTCTCTCTTCTTTCAAGATCTTGAACTGGTCAAAGTGAGAAGAAAGTCTTTGACTTTTTATTTGTCTCTTCGGACATGAAGCAGTTTGGTTTTGTTTTATTTGATGTGGGTTACGTTCAAGATCTTGAATTGGTCAAAGTGAGAAGAAAAGTCTTTGACTTTTTTTTTTGTCTCTTCAAACATGAACAGTTTGGTTTTGATGTGGGTTGTATGTTCTGTTTCTCAAGGCAAAGAGGGTTACTTTTGTTGTTGTTTGTCTATACAGGAGCTTGAGTCTATGGCAGATCCTATGAGGAAGGAAGTATCTATGGTTCGTAAGAAGATTGATAGTGTAAACAAAGAACTCAAACCTTTAGGCTCTACTGTTCAAAAGAAGGTATACAACACACACACTCTTTGAATTGATAGAAACACATCCAAAGGTTTGATCTTTAGGTCACCAAGTGAATGGTTTGGGTGAAACAGGAAAGGGAATACAAAGAAGCACTTGATACATTCAATGAGAAGAACAGGGAGAAAGTGCAGCTGATCACCAAACTCATGGAGGTTAGTTCTGAGCTCTCTCATCTTTGGATTCATTATTTGCATAGGTTAGTCTTTATCGCTAGTTATACATAAATGGTGTTTGGTTTTATTCCTTGGGGAGATGGAACAGTTGGTAGGAGAAAGCGAGAAGTTGAGGTTAAAGAAGCTGGAGGAGCTGAGCATGAGCATTGAAACCGTGTGAATGTGATTCAAGAACTAATTTGGGTTTAGGATCTCTGGCTCGTTGTGTGAATGTACCTAGTTTACATTTTGTGAGATGCGTGTATTTTTTAAGAGCTTGTGGGTGTTTTTTGTAAGTTTTGAAAAATCTTGGGGTTGGTTTGTAAAATTAACGAAATTAGGGAGTGAATGGGAGATTATTAGGATACTGAGACTCTTCACATTGATTATTTTTTTTCTGTTCTTGCTTATCTGTAATGCTTTTGTATTTGTCTTTTTTTTAAAGAATTTAATTTAATTTATTTTATTTTATTTCAAATTGTTTAACTACTTTCGCTTTTTTTTTTAAATTTCTCTTTTGCAAAAGAAAAAAGAAAAGTGTATCTCGCGTGCGCTTTTGAGTCTAAAAGCTGTCGGAACGGCTGAATCATCGCAGTTTTTTACGTGAGAACTCCTTGATAATAACTCTGTTAATAACGTACTCCTTGATAATAACTCTGTTAATAACGTACTCCTTATTATATAAAAAAACAAAGACCGTTTAAAATTTGTGGATCCTTGGAACATATTCACTAAGACCTACGTCTCTAGAATATTAACATATACAGCATTGTTGAAAGAAATGCGCCTTTCAGCTAATTGTGAAGATGAAAGATGGCGTGGAAACAGAGCCGGTCTTGGCTACAAACAAGTGAAGCATTAGCTTAGGACCCATTTAATGTTTATTGGTCAAATATAACAGATAAAGATCACCAAGAGGGTTGGTGAGAGCTGGTACTAAAGATTTCAAATTAATCATGCAAGCTGAAATATTTGAGAATTTTTATTTATTTTGAAAAGAACAAATATGGGGCCAGAAAATCGTTTAAATATCAAAACCGGCTTTACATAATTGCGAACCCGATGGAATGACCAACATTTACGTCGGAAATCGAGTTGTTCCGGAGAGTACGGGACTTTTTCGAGGAATTTAGCCTGACTCGTATTCTTCGGAGTAGGAATGGTCGGACGGACTCATTAGCGAAGGAAGCAAGAACTAGAGACTATGTTTTTTCCCGTATAGATAAGACACGAACAAACGGAAATGTTTCTCAGAGAATCATCTCAGCTGACCAACACTTGATCTAGTTTTATTTGTGACACTCACAAAAAAAAAGTACTTTAATAGAGTGATCCATAAAAGTAAATAAATTACTTTATTTGAATAAACTCATGTTTTACTTTATTATAAAGTGAAAATAGAATGGGGCTGAAACTCTTTTACTTCAAATTTGATTTTGGAATGACAAATATAATGGGATTAGAGATGCATTTATAAAAGTTCATCAATGCCTTTTAAAAGATAGCCCAACTTTTCACGTAATTCTTGTACAATAAGCACCTTTGAGTTTGATGAAAGGTTTCTATATGCATTCTTAGAGGAGTTAAAAGTGCTTAAAACACAATTAGTGAGGGATTCTCAACAAATCTTTCACACATATTATAATGAACAGTAATTATAATAAAAGAGATAGACTTATGAATAGTAGAATTGAGGAAAAACAAATCTCTTTCACGAGAGACTCAAAACCATTTTGCAAAGTGTTATGTTATTATTGGTTTTATTTTATAATTAACTAAGATTTAAGTACTATGATAAATTATATTGTTATTTAATAATGAGAAACTCTATTTAAGAGCTTTGTTGCTGCTGATATTCTTAGTATCATATAGATACCCAAGTAAATATATCACAATAATTTTTTGTTTAAGTGAAAAGTAAAATTACGCCATGAAAAAACGCCAACGCATTAATGAATCTCTCAATAAGAGTATGATTGATAAATATCAAAGCTATTGAGATTAAATTAAATGAAAGAAGTGAGAGTAAACTTAAGAAGAAAAAAAATATATAAATAAAATAAAAAGCAAAACAAAATTAAAGTCAGTTTTAGTGACAATATAGTTCCACCTAGAGAATAACAGTACCCAGCATAAAAGTATGAGAATATTACACTCCAATGCAGTTTTCAAGTTTTAATTACATGATAAGTCAGTTTCTGCTACTGAGACAATTTTTTGCAACTAGAAACTATTTATCTAACTAAAGTGGTTTTACCATTTCTAATTTCTTTTTAGTGACATAAATCTAATATATATTTTCTTAATCAAAGTGGGTCCCATATATCTTCTTCTTCGTTTCTTCTTTTTGAGTTCTTAGTTTTTCCTTTTATAAAATGAATGTTGGTTTTTTAGAACAATTTTTCCATAAAGTAATTTTATAATCAATATCTCCATTATCCAATTTATCTTTTGAGATATGTCAAGCTATATCTCTAATGGATGTATAAAAGCCTCCATGACACTCAAACATGACGATTTGGAACAAATCGTTCAACAAATCAGAGACCAAAAATGATTATTCAAACTCTTAAGATTAAATCCATGAATTATGATTGAAAGCTATCACATCTGAGTAAAATATTAAAAACGAGTTGAGAATGTAAAGAATTATGGAAATTAGGCGAGATATGCAGAGATTTCTGGTTGATAATGGCTAAGGAAATAGATGAGGTTATTTTCGTAATTTTGCAACATTAATGAAAAAAAGTCGTGTGTACATTACATTCAAATTGTACATGTGTGCACCTAATTTTTTTAGTGTACATCAAAGTGGTGGTGAACACATTTTTGATTTTTCTGTAGTGTTCTATCTAAATAACTAAGCATATGCGACTTTATGAACTCAAAATAATGTTAACACAATGTACATGTGAAATTTTTTTCCTTATTCTCATGTACACGCAAGGTCGGGGTATCCTTGAAATCTTACTAAACCCAAATATCATCCTTCACACCTTGTTTAAGAGCTTTTGATTAATGTGTGTGTTTTCATGTTAGCTTCATGTGTTAGGTCTTAGCTTGATTAAGTTTTGGTTGTTTTACATATGTATACTATCATATATACCGTATATATGTACACCTCTATATTTATTGTACACGTTTATGCTATTATACTTTATCGTACACACCCATAGTGAAGATGAATATGACAATGATAATAGCAATGATGTTGATGATGGTGCTGACAAGTTAAGTATTACGATATGGTAGATATATTATCAAAGCTGCCAATATCATCTTTTCGTGTGATCTTCTGGACTCATATAATGCAATCTAAATTGAATTTTGTGTTTTGTTCATCAGCTTGTTGTTCTTCATATTGGTTTAGTGTTTCTTTTTAGATTGTTATATTCATGAAAGTAGACGTTTTTATAACAAAAACATATCAACGCTAAGGCTGCTCAATTTGAGTAAAATGTTTGAAGTTATGAATTTGCACTTATTTAAGAATGTACATATAACAATCTTTTTATGTGCGGTAAACATGTTTCAAACATATGTATACACAAATAATATATAATTTTGTACATATGTACACAGCAACGGTTGTACACATGTACACACATGTTACATAGACAAGGTAGGAAATGTAATATCAAAGATTGTGTACACGGCAATAAACATACACATAATTTTGTGTGTTTAATTAATGATTTTTAGTTTTTGATTTTAGTTCATTTAATTTTTTTATAATGCATTTAATTATGTGCACAATGGGTGTTGTAGTACATAATTAGTTAATTTTGGGCTAAATTAAAGAGATAATTGTTTACTTTGAAAGTTTGGAAGCAAAAATGAAAGCAATCAAAAGACCAACGACTATTTGTACAATTATGAGGATGAATTGAAATGAACAATCAAGATTTTGTGTGCTATTTTGTGTACACTTTGTGACGTGTACACAAAAAATGAACCAATATATGTGAAAAAGTTTGTGGGTTATTTTGTGTACATTTTGTCATTAAAACAACGTACACAAGAGATGATTCATACCTCATGGGAAGACGAAGACCTATAAAACCGGATTTTTTTGATGAGTTTTAGAATTTTACTTTTACTTTAATTCATCTTAATCATTTCACTTACAGTATAATTCATTTTAACAGATGCTCATATTCTCTTTGACGTATAATTTTGATGAGTTTAGACTTTTACTTTAATTCATTTTGATCATTTAACTTACAGTAAGTTTATATTTTGCAGTAGTATACTCATTTGCATATAACAGGGTGCAAATGCACGTTAGACATTTTGAGGCAAAATAAAAAGGTTAATTTTGCAAATTTTAAAGTTTGAAGTCAAACATAAGAATAACAAAAATTGAAAGACCATAGTTGCAAAAAGGTGGAAATTCACCATTATTGTTTCTGAGCTTTCACTTTCCAACAAAGAAAACGAGCTACAACCATTGAAGACGGCCACAGTAGGGGATCTGAGTGTGGCAAAGTGATGCGGAGGTGATTCTTTGAGGAAGAATGAGACAGCAACAAAGAGCTAGCCATAGGTGTTCGTTGTAAGGGCTTAACGCAACTCGACGGTGAAAATGTTTACCATGGATCTCTGCTAATAATTTGTGTCATAAATTTTGAATTTACCATGGGATTCTAGTTGATTATAATAATCTGCACTTTAATTTGAGTTTTAGAGAATCCTTATTCAAAAAAAAAAATCAATCGTGTAGAATAAAATAGAACATAATATGAAAAAGATAAGAAGTTGAAGATATAAAAACAAGTGGGTCCTACTAATTTATACTCTAGTTACGATTTGGTTAGAAAATAAATGAATAAGTTAAAAGAAAATATCCTAGTAGCACAAACGGTCTTATTATCTAAATAAAACTCATAAACTGTCTTACAGTGTAAAATACTCTAAAAGTATCAACATATGTTTTCAATTTGACTGATAAATTTTCAATTGAATTGGGAGTAAAAGACTTTTTCACCAAATATGTATCGCTATTAGCGTCATACAAATCACACCCTCAAGAAATAGCTCTCTCTATTTCTTCCTTCTTTTCATTTTTTTCTTTTAAATGAGTAAGCATGTGTGAGAGACTGCCGCTAATGTTGATCGTATAAGGCTAAGCGCTCTTATATTTTAAACACCGGATTAGAAGTTGTCTTTGAAGTGATTTGTGGCACTAACGACTAAAAAACAAACGCCGTTTTGGGTCAAAAGAAGACAAAAAGAACAATCTGTTATATATATATATTAACATTTGTTAATATTAAAGTTAAGTATTCCACCATAAGAGAGATACCATACCAAAAAGATACAGAGACAAGAGACAAGAGACAAGAGACAGAGAGAGAAGATTATGCTTATCTTGATTCCGCAAAACCTAGCCGCCGTTAAAAAAAAATTGAATCCTCTTCCCGGCGGTCGCTGTCTGTTTGTGCGACCGCCAGACCCCTCTGTTCCTCTTCTGTTTTCAATATCTCTTTTTTCTTTTTATGCGGCTAGAGAAGTTTTGTTTTGAGCTTAGATCTAAGTTTCTGGATCAGATTTATTCGTGGGCGTGTGATGATGGTTGTGGCTCTCGTCGTTTTAGCTCTTAGTGATGACTTGGTTCTCTAGTGTTTTTTTGGAGCTGCATACAAGATTTGGGATGAGAGGAGACTCATGGTTATCTGCTTGTTCTCTCTTACCTTACCAAATAATGTTTGTTTATGTAGTGTTTATGTCTGTGTTTTGCAATGGAAGGTCTTATTCAGACATGTTAGCCTAAATCTTGTCATTGTGGTTTGGAGATGTCGAGAAGCTCGTTGTAGAGAGTTTCTTTGTCTGGTGTTTTTAGTGGAATGGTTCGGTTGGTTTGACTCATCTATCAGGAAATTGGTGGAATCTCTTTTGATTTTTGGTCCTAAGTTTGTAGTATTTTCGGGCTTTAGGTACTGAGGTGAACGCTTTCATGTCTCTAGCTACTGGTTTTCGGTGGTCTTTGACTGGTTTGATCTCGTCTATCTCTAGATCTGTTGAGATTGGAGTGTTCTTTGTAGGGTTTTTATCGAGGTTTAGCTTGGACGTAATGAAGTTGTGTCGCTGCCGTATCCGGAAGAGAGTGTGTTCCTAGAGTGGTTCTATCTTGCCGGGTTATAAAGTTTGGGCTCTTTAGGTTGGAGAAGTGTGCTCTCGGTGTTGGTAAAAGTTAATGCTATCATTCGATGGGCCGTGGACGACAATGATAGCTCTCGTTCAAAGGCGTTTGAAAGTGTCAGAAATGTGCAGGCTTAGTGTGCTATTGTCATGGTAGGTTTTGGTATTTCCTATTATAGTAATGTACGTGTTTTAAGTTACCTTGGTGTGAGTTCTAACTGCATGTTCTTTAGGCTCTTGGTTATGTATCAAACTTTATATTTCGTTTTTGAATGATTGAATATTATCAGATGAAAAAAGAAAGTTAAGTATGCAACCACGGAAAAAATGCATAGCCATTGTTTTTGTTTTTAAAGAGTATAATGTTATGCTTGGTTAGTTATAAAGTTATTTGTACACATTGGCTATAAATCATTTAGGTAAAGGATGACAAATTTAAGTTGACTTGATGGACCTTTTGCTTCAACATGTCGATGTTGAGAACAAATATACAAAAATAAACTATTGAACAAATGTTTTTAACAATACAACATGTCGATGATGAGATCAATATACCAAAAACAACGAGAATGGTGAGATGAATCATCTTTCTAACAATTCAGCCTATGACCGTTATTTCTACAAAACCCTATTGAATTGTTGGCATAAATTAAAAAGCTAACATAACTTTGATAGATGTCCCATGCTCATTGCTTCAAGTTGTGGTCAACTACGTGAAATGTAACTAAAGTCGTTAACTTATCTGGTTTTATGATCATATAGCTTTATTGCAATCTTTGGCAAAATTCGGAAATTTTAAGCGGCTTAGTTTTTACTTTTAAAATTTCTATGGGTAAATTATCAAAAAATCAAAGTATGGTTTGTTTCATATCAATTTTTTAGATTGGCCACGTATTCTCATGTCTACGTACATGCTCCTTATAGCCCTTCTGATTTTGAACGAGTCTCATGACTTTATTCTTTGTCTGCCTCCAATTTATTGACAATTTGGCTGCTACGTTAATGGCAATTCTTTGTTCCATTACAAACTTTTAAACTGATTTCCTTTTGTCATCGAACAAATCTTTGTTTTTATACTAACAATTAATTTTATTCTCGCTGTTGAGGTTGTGGTCAAGATTAAGAAAAACTCAGTAATTCATTGTTTAACCAGATTTAGGGTGCAAAAATACCAGAGTTAATAAAAACCTCATTAACATTTTAATGTATAAAAATAATACATAAATATTTGTTAATTTTTTTCATTTAAATTTTTTTTACCTCCATAAAATTGATATTTCATTATTTATTAAACTATATTGTCCTATTTTCAGTTCTTTTACTATATAAGTTGAGTTTTTGTTTTAGTTTATCAAAGCATGTATTAGAAAATCAGCATCAGTTCAATATCAGTAAGTCATGATTAACCCGGGTTTTTTATGGTGAGATTCTTAACTTATAATTTCACTTTTTGTTTACACTTTTCAGCTAAGAGACGTTTCTTATGTCTTTTATTTAAGAGACGTTTCACATGTTTTCTTAGTTAAAAGATAAGAAATGTTTATTAAAAAAGATAAGAACCCTACTCTAAGAGCATGATTAACCGGCGTTATTAGGGATGAGGTTCTTAGCAGAAAATAAGAAATTGTTTCTTAACTTTTAACTGAAAAAAAGTCAAGAATCGGTTCTTAAATAAGATATATAAGAACCGATTCTTAACTTTTTCAGTTAAACGTTAAGAAACAGTTTCTTATTTTCCGTTAAGAAACTCATTTCTTAACTTTTAACTGAAAAAACTAAGAATCAGTTTTTAAATAATTTAAGAACCGATTCTTAGTTTTTCAGTTAAAAACTAAGAAATATTTTTTTATTTTCCGTTAAAAATTCCATTTCTAAGAACCCTGATTAATCATGGTCTAAGAATCCTTGATTACTCATACCCTTAGACAATAATAATAAAATAATGAAATAAGACAAGTGAATTAGTCGTTGTACCGACCTTTTTGCTTTTTTTGGTGGGCGGGGGTATGCATATTGAATCCCTGTCTATGCCTTTTAAATATACAGTTAATTCGTAATATTTGCTTATTAGTTTTTATACTTTCATTTTCTCTTCTTCTATGGTACGTTATATACATAAACAAGACATCAGAAATCAAAACAAGACATCAGAAATCAAAACAAGATCGGCACGCAATGCAAGTTTGTGTTTTTATTCATCATTCATTTAGGACATTAAAGTGAACGCAGCTGAATATTTTTTTTTGAACATCACTTATATTAAAACCAGAAGTCGAAATAAACATAAAAGAGGAAGAAGAGAGATAACAAGAAAGATTGTGGATATCCTGGAGGATTCCCGAAAGTTCCTTGATTGAGTCTCCCTTATTGATGGCTCGAACTAGTGTTTGAGCGTCTGACTTGATGAGTAACTTGTTGAAACCGAGTGCTTGAGCTTGTAGTATGGCTTCTCTGACAGCTAAACCTTCTGCCACTAGTGGGGAAGGAACGAAATCATCAGTGGAGCAACCTTGCGCGATGACATTTCCTGAAGTGTTTGACATTATCCATGCCAATCCAGTTCGTCGATTGGATTATTTCCAAGCTGCATCAATATGAACTGTGATTATCTCCGGATCCGTAAGTTGATCACGAGGGGTTCGTGTGCTGTTGTTGAGAGGGCAAGCTTTGGTAATGGGGGCATGCTCAACGCAGCAGAATATAAACTTTGATATTTTGTCATGTTTTGTGATCACAAATCCCCTTCTTGTTTTTTTCATAACAGTTAATGCAAATTATAAACAGTTTTTTTTTCTTTGAGACATTTACATATTAAGAGCACTTTTAATGGGGTCTTTTAAGGGGGTTCTTAAAGGGAGGGGCCCCACAGTTTTTTAAGAACCATCTCTTATTGTCCCCAAATAAGAGCATCTTCAACCCTAGCAACCCTTTTGGGTTGCTTATTTTTTTTTTATTCTTTTTTTTTTATTTAAAAAAAAAAAAAAATTAAAACGAACCACTCACGGGCCGCCACGTGTCAGTGGGACCCGTGAACAGTGCAAGAACCATGCTAAATGGGTTGCTTATTTTGGCAACTTAAGCAATGTTGCTTGTCTTGGTTTTAGTGTTTTTGCAAGAACCAAGGGTAAGCACCCTTGGTTGATCATGCTCTAGGAGACCTATTTGCTTGGGTTCTTGTACTATTCGCGGACCCCACTGACACGTGGCGATCCGCGATTGGTTCATTTTTTTTTTTTAAAAATCAAAAAAAAAAATCAAAAAAAATAAGAACCTCTCTAAAGGGTTCTAGGGTTAAAGATGCTCTAAATCCACACGTTCTACGTCTATGTAGAAAACGGACCTGAACAACAGTATAAAGCTGAAAGGTTAGTTCATAAACCAAAAATAATAGAATTGCATTATCTGCTATATTACACTAGAATTCTGTATAGAACGTAACTATTTATTACTCTAGACCTTTAAAAAAAGTCGTTAAATAATAAACTTTAGGTTTTTAATTCGTTTCCCCTAAATGGATGTTGTATTATACAATACAGTTTTTTTCATGCAAATATCTAATATCGTAGCATATATTGTATGCAATTTGTAAGTGTATATATATATATATATATATATGTGTAGATCATTCTTACATAATGAACTATTAAATCAGCGTCTCTAAATTTAATTAGATAACACAAACTACCAAAATAAATTATTTAAGAGAATAATAAAAAATAAATGTGTAAACAAAAAGTTGATTAAGTTTTGACATAACTGGAAAAATAAACTCTCTTGGTCTAATTTTATGATTTTTCATCCTTGTATATCATGTCATTAGTTTTTGTAAGATATCATTTCACTAGTCAGTATGAATCTTCCGCAAGTCTTCCGCAATGTTATTCCACACATCAATTTATCACATGTGGAAAGAACCAAAGAGTCGCCACCATCATTAAGAGTATGACCACTTGGTTCAAGCCATCGACAAGGTGGTCCAGAATTGCATCACTGTTCTTCAACAACGTTGGATCGATGATCATAATTTAGAGACACAAACTACCTTCATTCTCATATTCTGCAGCTATATTGCCCTGGTTTAATTTGGTTCCTCTAATACTTTGTACATAACTGTAGCGATGGGCAGAGATCGAATAATATTGTAATATGATTTGTTTCGTATTTACGTATATCTGATTTTTCGATTAGTTTTGCTTCGGAGAAATACGGATATTCGGTTTTTCGGATATCCATAATTTTTTCGGATATTTACGAATAACTATAGATATCTCATGCACTTTGTTTAATACAAGTAAATCTAAAAACATTACAAATTCTTTTCCCAAAACTATATTTAAATATTAAATAAAAATGGTAAAAATTAGAGAAATTATATGTTCCATAAGTTTTTTAAAAATAATCAAATTTTCTAATAAAACACAAAATTTTAGAAAAATTGTAATTTTTATAAAGATTTGATATTTCTTTCTTAATTTAATACTTTTATAAGTAATTTTATAAATAAATTAATAAAAATATATGTTAAATAAATAATTATATAAAATTATACATTTAAAACTTTGTATTTAATTTTTTATGTATACATATATATATATATATATATATATATATATATTTCTATAAATGTCGGAATGGATCGGATATTCGGCTCTAAATTTTTTAGTATTTGTGATTTGTTTCGTTTTTAACGGATATTGATATTTGTTTTGCTTTGATGACTTACGAATATTTGGATTTTTGGATCGAATCGAAATGAATAACGAATCAAATCAAATTTAACGCATAAAATGCCCAACCCTACATAACTCCATACTATTCATAAATAACATTTAATAAAAAAAATCATATCGTGCTTTTGTTTTGAAGAATTTTAATATAGTTTTTTTGGTATATATGTTAAGAGTATATTAATATTAGGGATTGGCCCGCCCTACGGGCGGGTGTGTACAATTTTGATGAAAACAATAATACAATTTAGATTAATATTCTATTTTTTTATCTTTCACTTTGTCTTCTTTTTTATAGTAATGACTTTTATTGATATAAAACTTCTGAGTAAACCTTGTTGTAGTATCTTTTTGTATTTTTTTTCACACATAGTAATTATATCATTAATTATATTAAAACACCACCACTATAAACTCTTGTTCTTTCCATCTCATCATCTTAGCCGCCATTATCTTTTATCAATATCTAAATCTCACCGGAGCTGCTGCGTCTTATTATCATGATGAGGGGTCTTTTAGCTTTCAAATCTATCAACTCTTTTGAAGTTTTACGTAACTGAAAAGAAGTATTGATTAATGTTTGTGGGACATTTTTGTTTGCCGTAAGGGTGATGACCTAATCGTTGAACACACTGTCCACGGTTAATCATATAACCTTTCATGCCGGCAGTATCTTCATGTCTCCAATCAAAGTCCAGTATTTAGAAATGCTCGCCTTTATATATCTTAAAAACATCACCTGATCTTTTCCATAATATATTTATCCATTGCCGAATCTAAAGTTCTTTAACCTCGATGGCCTCCGTCTCTCTAGTCCTCCTCCCTTCAACTTTGGCACACTAACCAACATACAGACGATCGGTTAGAGGAAACCAATTCACTGGTACATGGCCAGATTCAGATCCATCTGCATTGTTTAACTTACCTCAAACTCAGCAGTAATCTTTAACTAAAACTATACCATTAGGAATCACCAATCTCGAGCTCATGACGTATCTGACATCGTAAAGCCTAATACATTTGCTTGTAATTAAAACTTAAAAAAAACTAACATGGCTCATTAAATCTTTTTAAACTTTAGCACAAAAAATGACTCATAATATAAAGATCCAGAAGATACTCCCTCCGTTTTTTTATATTTGATGTTTTAGAAGAATTTTTTTGTTCTAAATTATTTGACGTTTTCAATTTTCTCTGTAAAATGTAATAGTAATTAATATTAGATAACCAATAATATTATAACTCCTATTTTGTTATTGGTTGAATTGTGGTTAATTAAATAATTAATAATATTTTTGGTTAGAAAATGAAACAAAATTAAATATTTCTTAATCTATGTACATGATCCTAGAACGTCAAATATAAAAAACGGAGGGAGTAGTAATTTCTGTTGTTTCAACTAACAATATAATAATAAAAATAAAATAAAAAATACTAAGAAATATGACGTTTTTGTTAAATCTGCAAAACACCTCCACGAAGAAAATAAGTTTTGACATCAATGAAAAAAACACTAATAACCTTCTTCTCTTGGTTTCTGTAAAATTAATACTCTTTTGGTATCAGTTAACATGAGATCTTGAGTCTTACACAACTGCTTCGTAAACAAAAGAAGCACATATAATGTGTTGTTGCTGCTGCTTTGTATCACCATTGGTCTGCTTCAACAGTTTCCCATCTTGAAACGCTCTAAGTATCAAACTATCAGATGCTAAAATTCTAGGTTTCTCAATGGACTCAAAGCTTGGTATGTGGTCTTTTCCTGGGCTTTGAACACGAAGGTTCATCCACATTTTTGCACCAAAGACAACAATTCTATCAATTATCATCACCAGGCTGTAAAAAACATATGTAATGTCTGATACGTTGCGTTTTTCTCAGTTTGTTTTATGTAGACGGAAATCTTGAAACTTAAGAAGATATTTTCCAGCATTGTTTGTGATCTCTGTGATCTTATGACTGTGATCACTCTTGAGCTCTATCAAGTCTTCACAGCATGGGATGATCACGGACGTTATCTTTGAACATGCATCATTATCGAGTTTCAACGAATCTGACAGAAGAAAGTGTTAATTTTCAGCAAACAACAAATAATATTTGATCCAAATCTGTAAATTCAAAGGGATTAGTTAACTCGCGATCAATGAAAGTAAGAAGGCTGGCGTTTGCAACATCAAAAACATCAAGAGAAGATGATACAACGAAAGATAACTGAGAGTGTGGATTCTTCTAGCATCCATGCCTCATTGTTATTAAAGTGACAAGTGGCTGACCAGTGATTCTTGAGCTTTCCTACATTGATGTGCAGTCATCTCTGACCTCTCCAAGCTAATATTATCGTTGAGAACATCCATGGAAAAAGCCCGGTTACTGGGACATATATGTTATGAACCTTTAAGATTTGTTTATATCAGTTAAAGGGAACTTCTAGCATCACCTTCTTCCACTCTCAAACACTAAAGTGTCATTTTGATAGTTCGATTCTGCTTTCAGCATGTGAAGGCTCCAGTCAACTTTAGTGGACGCAGAGTACTCGTAGAAGAGTAGGAACGATACCAACACAGTGCCATAATAGCGGAGCCAAACCATGAAAGATATCTATCTTCTAACTATATGAAAGCAAATCGAAAACACACGATACATGTATATTATTACAGAACATCAAAACCACTTAACTTTTCAATTGTCTAGAGTCTCAATAATTATCCTACAATTCTGAAAGCATGTCCTGGATTCACCTAGCAAAACAAATCAAGGCCTTATAATAATAATAAAAAACTCGATTGTGAATACAAAAGCCACAATGATCAGAACTCATAAGCAACACCAAGCAAGGCAAGTTTAATTGCAGATGTCGAGCACCAACTCCTCCGCCGCAGAGAGCTTGTGATCGTTACTTTTTTGTTCAAGTGACCACTTTCTTTTAAGAGCGTTAAGTAGAATACCAACTAATAATCAGAATATCAACAATATCTTACCAACATCATCTGGCCTCTTTTTATGACATTCCGAGCCTCCCAAAACAAAGTCGCGTCTGTATCACATATTTTCTCATTAATGCTAATTTTCTTAGACAACATGAACCTCAAGAAACTCATACTGATTCTCTTGTGTCAAAACGTATGAGTGATAGTGAAGTCATATTGGGGTGGCTTCCTCCGAACGATGAAACATAACTGTGCACACAATAGTGTAAGCATAAGCAAACATGAGAGGACAACAAAAGCAAAAAAGCTTCACAGTGGGGAAAAATTACCAAATCCCATCTCCTTCTGCTCACATTTACATGGACGAACTTCTCACCTGACAAACTTAAAAGTATTTACTGAATTCACCTGTTAAATCATTGAATCGAACATCAGAAGGATTTCTTATAATCTTTCTGATATCTGAGCGGTGGAGGTCTTCATCGCATCTAACAAACACATCTTTGATCGGATGAGATGGCACTACAAGAAAACTCGTCCATTACTAGGGCAGGTTTTCCTCGTTAGTTCCTAGTAAATGGCCTTTTACTAGGAACTTACAAAGAAACGCGTTTCGTCGAAACACGTTCATCGTAAAACCTTTTTCCTCGTAAAGTCGTAGTAACCACTTTCCTCGTAATTTCCTAGTAACCACTTTCCTCGTAATTTCCTAGTAACCACTTTCCTCGTAATTTCCTAGTAATGCTTTACTAGGAATTTACTTCGAAATGTTTTTCCACTTTCCTCGTAATTTCCTAGTAATGCTTTACTAGGAATTTGCTTTGAAATATTTTTCCCTATTAAAAAAATAATTAAAATAAATATAAACAATATATTTAAAAAAAATTAAAGAATCCAAATTATAAATAAAAAAGAAATAACAAAATATTTTATAAATAACTAAATATTTAAGTTTTAAATTCATATACAATTAAAGAGAAAAAAAAACTAAACTACGGATGTTGCTCGTTAAATTGACGAACGAAGTCGTCATCCCGGCTCGACAACTAGTATCATTTAAAAAAAACAGTTAAAAAAATTAAATCAACCTAATCTAAATTCCCTAAACTAACCACCTAATCTAAATTCCCTAATCTAACCACCTAATCTAAATTTCCTAAACTAACGACCTAATCTAAATTCCCTAATCTAACCACCTAATCTAAATTCTCTAATCTAACCACCTAAGTAAGAAATAGAGAGAACCTTAAGAGAATTCAGAGAGAAGCTTACTACAAATGAGAAATCGGATTTCTCGAGTTTATATAAGGAATTTTGTTTCCTCGTAAGGCCCTAGTAACATTACTAGGCCTTTACGAGAAAATAGCTATGCCCGTGTTTTTATTTCCTCGTAAAGTCCTAGTAATACCATTACTAGGACTTTACGAGGAAACTGCTTTACTAGGAAATAGCTATGCCCGCGTTTTTTCCTCGTAAAGTCCTAGTAATGTTATTACTAGGACTTTACGAGGAAACAACTATGCCCGCGTTTTCTCTTACTAGGGCTTTACGAGGAAAGGGTTTGTAAATCCCTAAACTCGAAACCCCAAACCCCAAACCACAACTTCCTTAACTTATAACCTCTTCTACAACCAAACTCCTAACCTCTTCTACACCTAAACCCCAAATTTTCAAAACTAAACAACCTAATATAAGTTCCCTAAACTAACCACCTAATCTAAATTCCCTAAACCCTAACCTTAAACCTAAACCCTAAACCTAAACCCTAAACCTAAACCAACTTCCATAACTTATACCTATACATCTTCATAAACCCCAAATCACAAATTTTAAAAAAAAACTAAAAGAAGTATACAGTCATCGGAACGGTTTTTATCAACCCCACATAGCTTTCCTCGAACTATCTACCTGAAGAAAAGCCCCAAGCTATTTCTTTGAGGAAAAGCTATGAGGAGTTGATAAGAAACTATTATGTTGACTGTGAACTCCTTTCAGTTATGAATTGAGTATTTTCTATTTGTTTGTTGTGTTTCAAATGAATCACATATGGTGGTATTTATAGAAATTTTCGAATCTGAGAATTTACTAAGAAATTGCTAGGAAAAGTAGGTACAAAATTTAAATTCGATATTTTCTATCTAGTTCCTCTTAATTTCGTAGTAACAAAACTCATTCCTCTTAATTTCGTAGTAAGCAATTACTAGGACTTTACGAGGAAACTGCTTTACTAGGAAATAGCTATGCCCGCGTTTTTTTCTTCGTAAAGTCCTAGTAATGTTACTATGACTTTACGAGAAAACTGTTTTCTCGTAAGTATACGAGAACCTTACGAGGAAACATGGTTTCCTCGTAAACTCGAAGTAAACTCGTAGTAATTTTACGAGGAATTATTTTCCTAGTAAAGTTTCCTAGTAAATGCTTAGTTTTCTTGTAGTGTGGGTACGGTTACGACTACTGATTCGATTCCAGGAGGTGCAGCTTTTTCTTGTAAAAAATCAATAGATAATCCTGGCCCAAGATAGTGATATAATTAAGGGCCATATAAAATCATAAGCCCAAAACGAATATGTTTTCCTCAAAAGTACCGGAAGTTTGAAGATAGTTTGCCAGGTGTCATTTTTTTCCCCTATGGAGAAAAAAAAGTCTACTTTATTATATAAGATAGTTGTTACAATTTTGATAACTCTTCAGTTTACTATTTGCTAATTTAGTAGTTTCTTAAATTTTAAACTCATTGGTATTTGTTAAACCACATCTTAGATTTATAAGTCTGAACTATATATGTAACATACTTTTGATATAAACCCATATACACCGCATGGTATTTTTTTTGTCAATCAGGTAAAGTCTAAGCTTATTATCTTATTTGGTTTTATATCACAACGAAATAGGTCTTTATTTCCATATTCAGGCGATCTTTGGTATAATTCAAAATTTCAAACGGCTTAGTTTAAAAAAAAAAATCAATTTGTTTTGCCACGTTATTGAACAAATTGGAGTATGGTTTTGCTTTTGTTTTGATGGGCCACGTACATGTAGAAAGGCGCCTTTTATCCTTTAGGAGTTATGGCCTTATGCTTTGGCTGCCTCGAATTTATTGACAATTTGGCTGCTACGCTGATGGCAAATCTATCATCTTCGAGAGAACTTTTTTTATCGAATAATTGTTTTTCTGTCGACCACATTTCAACTAATTTTTTAAGAACAAAATATAACGTTATCATGAGATGGTAGGAGCTGGAAAATAAACTCAATAAAGAAAATAAAAATTGATTGTGTGTGCATGAAGCTTTAAAGATGTCATGTTTGAAATATACACTAAACTGTCATCAGATGAATATACATTAAACTGTCATCAGATGAATATACATTAAACTGTCATCAGATGAATATACATTAAACTGTCATCAGATGAATATACATTAAACTGTCATCAGATGGAGTCACTAGACTCTGTCTATAGATATATTTTGGGCATATGTTTGTAACAACTGTGCATTTGTTTGTAACCGATAGACTTTCATAAGCAAACAGTGTTTGAAATATATAATTTTTTTGAATTTAAAAAGTTCTTGGCCAAAACCAATAATCATTTAGGAGAGAGATAAGAGTCGGGTTGCTAAACTCTCTTCTCATAGCCGCTGAGACTTTAATCTAAGAGTGGGCACGATTACTTGCTACTCGACTTCTACTCACTACTTGTTTCATACTTGGTTCTTAAAGTCGAGTACTCATTTTGTTTAAGTCGAATATCAAGTCGTTTATTTCAATTACTTGCAAGTACAAGACAAATATCAAGTACTAACATGAAAACAATTACTTGGTGTTGTTGGCTTGTTACTCGTGACTTATTACCTGATTTATTATCCGTTTTTACTCTTAGACAAAAAAAATTTAAATTATAATCGAAGTACTTATTTATACGATAATAAATTAAAAATAATAAATTATAAAAATAATTTAGAATTTTTATTTTTATATTTATTATATATCGACTTAAATAATATGAAAAGTAAAGAAAGATTTTTTATTAAAAAAATTGTGTAGCTTAAAACTATAACTAACTAATTTTTTCAAAATACATATGTACGGTTTATATAGCTAAATTTAATAAATTATTATTAAATAGCTTATAAATAATTATATAATAATTTATAAATTAGTTGAGAAATAGCAAGTAGTAAAATATGCATGTATACTAATTTTTAGCAAGTATTTGAAAATGCAAGTACTTATTTTTAATAAACCTAAGTATAAATCTAGAATTGCATTACTCGAACAAATTAAACCAAATACCAAGTATGTAAAAAATGGTAAGTACTCAATTTGTGTCCACCCTTACTTTAACCTGGTATTTTAACCCGTAGGACAAAGATTTTACCAATAGAGCTATAATTTATACGTCAGATATAATGTAGAAATTTTAAAACCCTTAGTTATACAACGACTCTAAACGTCGACGTTTTATAATCTACAATGAACTTTTCTATGGTTCTCTTCTCTTCTTACACCTATCATTTGTTATGTTTTAGTTGTCTTTACTTATTGTTTTACAGCTAATTCCATCTCGTGTTGTAAATGTCATAGCCCATTAATTGACCTTTTAATTTTAATATAAGTTGGTGTTAAAAACAACTTTTGTTTTCAAAATAGGAATAACGAGAAATATTTAAAAATAAAAAAGTTAAAAACTCAGTTCTTCAAATCCATGTATCATATTTCGTCTTCTTAACGCCGGCCTCTCGTCCCTCTCAAAAATCTCCATTGCTTCTCCACTTACCTTGCCTGCCACTTTTACTAATGAAACTTTTCTGATTCGCCAACCCAAATGATTGAACCGTTGAACATATCAAAGAGATCTAAACCATCGTGTGATGTGATTTGGATACCAAATCCAACTGAAAACACCAAGGAAGAAATAAATGAAAGCACATAGACTCAAACCGTTATTACCGTCTTCCCTAATCTTCAGATCTATGTGCATTTCCGCTTACGCAAATTTTACTAAAATAAATTAAAAATTATAGTTCTTCTAAATATTATCTCGTTTTTTTCAACTACAGAACAATGACAATTATTTAGAATAAGGAACACCAAACCCTACGACAAATCAGCATGCTTACCCAACGTCGGGTCACACACGGGATCTAAGAAATTTGGCACCATCGTAAAACTTAAACGAATAATTTTTTTTTTTGACACAAACTTAACGAATAAATAGATTAGGTTTTGAATCTCCCAAAATGCTGTGATGACTCTAATTAACCATCGTGTAGTTCAAATTTTTTGTTGCCTAATTATCCTTTATGGTTAATATTAAAGTCATTACTGCATTTTGGGAGATTTGAAATCTAATATCTATCTATTCAATAATTGTACTGTGAAAATTTCTCAAACTAGGTATCCTTCAAGAAGTGATTAATCGTGACCCCGGTTTCATAAACGATATGTCGAAGATGAGAGAATACGTTTAGTATCCAAAGACATTAAGAGGGTCTCCTTAATCTTATATGGTCCCGGTAATCTTTAGGAGCGGGAGATCCTTTCTATGTCTTATGATGTTTGATTCTAAAATCTATAATAATAATAATAATAATAATAATAATAATAATAATAATAATAATAATAATAATAATAATAATAATATAATATTAATATTATGATAATTAGCTAAATGGCTTTTCTAAGTAAGTAAATTAGGTTTTGTTTGCAATTTTTGCTTCCTAAGTATGAATAAAATAATGTATTTTTAGTTTATACATATAGACTTGCACTGATCAGCGTATATACGTTTTTCAAATTTTAGAAATTATTATCGACAGATTTTTTTCTTGCAATATTTAAATAAGTACATACATAAATAAATTCCGTCGATACGTTCATAAATAGACATTTACGACTGGGGAAATATATTAGTTTATTGGTCGATACATAATTTTATCATAACAGTGAAATTAGTGAAAAGACAAAACCTTACGTCCCACGCGTTCAACAAAATCTTTTGTCTGCTGCATGCTCTGATGTTTCATTTTAGGCTTATGTATATAAAATTTTAAAAAATATTTACTTTATATATATATATATATATTTTTTTTTTTTGATTAACCAGGTATTGGGCTTACGCCCCACCACCTTATATATATTGTAAACAAAAATATTACTTTTTGAATTAACCACAGTTCACCCACTAATTTATAAGTGCCAGAGATGTTGATATTTATAAATTTTTAGTAGTCAACAAAAATCGAATTGCAAATTCATGGTATTGGGATTATCCTTTAAATACTAGTAACTCAGTCTCATTGACTAAAAAATATTATTAACTATTTCTTTAACTATATTTCAACAACAGAAAAAATAAATTGCATAACATAAATAGTTATATAGCATGTAATTTTTTTTTACAAAATTAATTAAATTTTGAAAGCATCATAAAATTTAAACAAAAAATTATGTTTAAGTCATTTATTATTAAACAGAGGAAGGATTATCAAACACACAAAATTGTCAATAATTGGGACTTAATCGGTATTGACTGGGTGAACAAGAATAGGAGTTATACATATGATTCAACAACGTCTCTTTATATCAATTTTCAAATTTTCATCCCAAAAATGAACATTAAATCATTGGTCCCAAAAATTGAACATTAAATAAACTGTAGTGCCACATGAATTTCAGGTCGGACCATAGTAAACTAAATATAAACCTAAAGTCCACAGATGCTGAAAATTTAATTAAAGGGAGTACCCAGCTGTAAAGCCTACAACTTTTCTTTTCTATCTCATTTATGGTGCGGACCTTTATTTGTCCTGCCCAATGCATTTGTCATAGTAAGTATTTGTATCATTTCAATTCTCAATAAGATGATTAGGTGCATATTACATTTTTGTATATACTCTTATCGTTTCTCTTTTTGAGAGAGATATATACTCTATCGAGTATCCAGTCAGTTCCTTTAAGAATATGGCTGGGCATTTTATTCGTTAAATTTGATTCGATTTGTTATTCGTTTCGATTCGATCCAAAAATTTTGGATATCCATAAACTTTCAAAGCAAAACAAATGGTAAAAATCAATATCCGTTAAAATCGAAGCAAATCACAAATATTAAAATTTTGGAAAACAGATATCCACTCCGATCCGGCAATATATAAATACATGTATATCTTGGTTATATTTAAAGTTTTAAATGTATAAAATTATATAATTATTATGCTAACATATGATTTGACAAATTTTATTCACATTATTATATAGATAACATAAATAAAAAATAAAAACTTATGACAAATATAAAAAAAATCTTAAGTTTTGTGCTATTATAATTGTTAACTACGTTTAAAAGTTTTACAAAAATATGTAGATTCACTACTTTTTAAATTTTTATTTTATATATCATGCAAAAAAATAATAATACAAAACAAGTTTGTAGCAAATTTTTAAGATTATTTATATTAATCAAAACGGATGAGATATCCGTAAGTATTCATAAATATCTGCAAATATTTATTTATTTTCTGGATATCCGTTTTTCCGGATATCCGTATTTTTTCGAAACAAAGCAAATCGAAAAATTAGATATCCGTAATATACGAATCAAATCACAAATACTTTCAAAAACTCGGATATTTGATCCGTGCCGAGGCCTATTTAAGAACATACTTAGTGTTACAATAATTTCTTTTGAAGAGGTAATATACTGTATAATCCAAATTTAGAATATTTTGTGATTAGTTAATACCAATGGATAACATGATCTTTTGTTATCAAATTATTAGATAAATTGTATGGATTGAAAACCAAACCTAAACTTTTAACATATCTGTAACTTTATTACAATGAAGGTTCGAATTCCGAAAAGTGTTTGAACACATTCTATTCTCATGTTTCGACTACCATCATAACCAAAGGAAAGCATATTACATTGTGGGTATATAATCAATTAGCAAATTATTCAGAGAGAGTATGTAAACGTGTGTACGTAGGACAAACAAAATCGTTGGATTGGTAGATTTCCAACAATTTCCTTAATTAATAAATTAACAAACTCGGAATTATATGAAGACGACATAGAATAGTATATTCTTTGTCTATCAGTATCTGAACTAGTTATACTCGGGATACGATTGATTTGTCTTGAATTATCACTTATACTATAGGTGTATGGAATATGGTTTCTTTACATCGTCAGTACCTATAAGTTCATATTCCTACCACCTTGTTTGAGATTCATTGAAATAATTAATCAATGATAGATTTCGTGCCATGCCCGGTAATGTTAAATGTATAGCATGAGATGTTTTTCTTTTTAATTATCTATCATTAAATGCCCGGTTATGTTAAATGTATAGCATGAGATGTTTTTCTTTTTAATTATCTATCATTAAATGATATTCAGATTAGGAATTACGTTAAGTGCCCATCAGATTGTTAGGACAACTCCGATGGTTAATATCATTTTCCCTCTTCAAAATAAGATAAATTCAAAATCAATCAGTGTTTTACTCTTATAAATTTCCTTATTTTAAATATATTGTATTATCAATTATAATAATTAATTTATTTAACAACTTACAAATTTATACCCAAAATAATTTATTTAGCTATATATTTATTATATACATAAAATTTAATTTTTTAAAAATAGAAACTATACAACCTATAATTTTATTATGAAATATTAATTATTCTGCTAGAGCATAAAACACAAATATAAAAAAAATTAGATAGAAAATAAAACTATATAAAAATTGAAGGGTTAGTTTATAAATAAAAAATCTAACACTAAAATGAGTTTGTGAATATTTTTCTTTCAAATTTGGAAAAATACTATTTATAAATTCATTTTTATTCAAAATGATGTATATTTACAAAATATATTCCTCACTTTTCTCAAAAAAAAAAACTATTGCAGCTGGTCTTATCACTAAGAGCATATCTTACCGCTTTCAAATCTAGTTAACGTCATTATATATTACTTTTTATATCAACATACAACCTCAAGTTGTTATGGTGCTAGTGTGCTACAAAATATTTCGATTTCTTCTTCTGATCCTAAGAGCATGTACGTTGGGGGTCTCTTAGCAGAGGTCCTTAACTTTTCTAAATTACGTTTCTTAACTTTTAACTAAGAAAACCTAAGAGAAGTCTCTTAAATAAGAGTCTTAAGAGCCGTCTCTTAACAAAAAAAAATTAAAAAAAAAAAAAAAGAGTCAAATTAAGTTAAGAACCTCATTCTAAGAGACGCTGATAAATATGGTTTTAACCCTGTTTTAAAAATCTTTGAAAAGTACTATGACGCGCATACCGATACTACAACCTACACATGTCACAAATAAGAGCGAAGCCAGCATCCCAGTTTCCCTCTTCCCACAACAGGTGGACCGAACGTACATGAAGCATGGCCACAGTCTGATCCTTTAATGATGAAAAATTGATTTGTGTTTACATTAAAAGAGTGCGTAAGCTCAATACAATCCAGGTTGTTTATGCAATTAATTGGTCCACAACTGGAATTTAAAATTTGCACGTAAACTCTAATTTTTAGGAGTCTTTTAAGGCCCACTCTGAAAATAATATGTCAACTAACCTTTGTTTAACAAACATAACTACCGTTATACAAAGACATGTTAACTACTCACTCAATATAAAGAAAAAAACAAACCGCTTTGTTTTCGTTTAGGGTTTCCGTTTCTCCAAAAACGGGTTTAAATCGAGTTAGTCCAGTTTAAATCCAATTTCCCTTTATCCGGATTATTTTTGACTTTTTGTAACCATAAAAACCAATGTCTGGTTTGGGATGTTTTAATAAACTATTATTATTAAAAGAATATATATTTCTAAATAAATAAATAAAATAAAGCTTATAATAAAATCGTCAGATTTGTATTTTTTATTTAAATAAATATAAAGAAGAAAATTTTTTATTTTATTTTTAAGAGATGCTACGAAATAACCAAATCCAAGCATTGACTCTTTATCCAATGTCTTACCCTTTGTCTATAACTGTTCCTCACCGTTCACTGAGAGAAAGAAATAGAACCTTTTATCATTACATGATTCTGAAGTCCACATAGATAGACAACAAATAAAAGTTCTTAAAGTAAAATTGTCTCTCAATGGCTGCTGAGAAGAAGAAACACTTACGTGATCTTCTTGAAGATGACCAAGAACCTTTCCACCTTAACCATTACATCGCCGACCTTCGATCACAGATGGTTCACTCCGATTCGCGTGTCAAGAAACCACATTCCGAAAACGCAGCCATCCTACCTTCTCCGGCGAAGAAGAAGACTCATGACAGTCGAGTTATCCTCCAGATTCCGGCAAGAACCGCCGCAATTCTACTAGAAGCGGCGGCGAGGATACAGTCTGAGAAGGCTAATAAGAATAACAACAGGGCTCGGAACAGAGGAAAGGCGTTTGGGATGTTCGTGTCCGTTTTGAAGCGGTTGACTAACCATAAAGCAAAACCGCGTTTGGGTAATGCTGATGGAAATGTGGTTTTGTCTGAGTGCTATTGTGAGAGCCCTTTTCATTTAGTCCTCCATGCAACAACTCCTTCTACTTCCGGTAACCTGACTCCCCACTTCACGTCGACGGCTACTTCTCCGGCGCGCCGCAGTACAGAGGTTTGTCTTAAACTTTGAGTTCTATTTAAAAAGTTTTGTTAACCCGAAAAAAAAATTATAGGACAATTATGAAAGTAGTCTTAATTTTAGATATGTCATAAATTAATTTAATAGTCAAAAGATTCCTAAATCTAAACCATAGACTCCAAACTATACTCTAAGAACATGAATTATAAACCCAAAACCCAAAATCATAACACTTCACATCTATAAATGTAAATTTTAAACAATTTTTTCACAATATAATTTCTCACTATATATCTATTAATATTTAAGATTTTCAAAAGCTTTTTAGGTTTTTTTAAAAAGAATTTTATTATATTATTAATATATATATAGTGAAAACGTCTTTTTGAAAAACCTGTAATAATAATATCCTTAGATTTAAAATATTTAGCAACCTGATATTTGAACTTTTAGATTTTTTTTTTTACTAAAGACAGCTAGTTAATATATGAGTCATAAATTACAATTCAGTGCCAGAAAAAAATTAAAAGACATTCTATGGAAAACTGAAAAAAACATCTGACTAAAGCAGAGACACATGGCTGGCTGAAAATTGCCTGTTTGATATGACTGAATCATGTAAGTTCTTTAGAGGTACGGTAAATAATTTGTTTTTTTCACTTTATATGGATATGCCTCAATGTGGTGCAGGTGTTCTTATGTCATTTATATTTCCCACTATGATTACTAGATTTCACTAGCTAGTTCAACTTCAAAGTTTCAAACCAATTAATTTTCCCACAATTGTTATTCATTTCGATTTAAACTAAAAAAAACAGAATATTCGTAACTCTACGAAGCAAAACAAATAATAATATGTAATATCCGTTAAAAAAAGTAAATCACAAATACTAATATCTTTTATGAAAGAATGTCTGATCCAATTCGTTATATGTATTCATATACATATATTTGCATAACTATATGTAGACATTATATAAATTTTATATATTACATAAGTTTTATAATATTTAATATATTAAATTGATTATTTTAGTTATTAAAACTAAGTATTTTTAACTTTTATAATCAAATATTATTATTTTAAAATATTTATATTTTTATTTATCTATAAATTTTTTTATTTTATTTGTAAAGATCAAAGCGGATAATCGTTTTAAAATATATTTTTTGGATATCCGGACATAGAATATCGTGTATATACGGTTTGGAATCAAATTGGATAATTAGTTATTTAGATAAAACATATCAGATCACAAATACCTCCAAAGTCCGGATATTCGATTTGTGTCTACCTCTTGGCAATTTGGCAAGTTACCCAAAACACATTTTCTACCATTTAGTTCACTAGTTTTAATTCTTAAATGTAAACCAAATCTTTTTGTTAGCTAGTCTTAGAAACAGTTAGTATCAAGGTTTTTCGTTCAAAAAGTTTCAATATTCTTAGGGAAAGATATGTTACACATTTTTTTAAAAAGTTACCATACTTGTGGTTTTAGTATAAAGGAAATGCATAGTAAAAATGTTAAAGAAGTGATTAAGGATTAATGAATGTAGATAAATAACTTAAAGTACAACCTTTTATGGATATAATTAAACTTGAATAGCTAAAATTAGTTGTGATCCTCCAGAAATAGTAAGAGACCAAAAAAATGGTGTAACAGAAAATGTTTTTAAATGAGTTGTAACAGGATGAAGATAGCGATGAGACAGAGAGCTTAGATAAGAAGGTGAGAGGACAAGAAGAAGTAGATAAAAAAGAGGAAGACAAGGAACAATGTAGCCCTGTTTCTGTACTTGACCCTCTTGAGGAAGAAGAGGACCACCATCAACGTGAGCCTGACCATCTCAATATCCTCTCGTGCAGCTTTGAAGTTGTACAACGTGAGTAACCAATCTCCCATCACATCACATGGACCAAAGGAAATGAAAACATAACTTAGGGTTGGTCCCCAAATCGTTTTAGGGTTTTAAAAGTGTTGTGTTTTTGGACTAAACAGGGGCGAAAAGGAGGCTTCTCAAGAAGCTTTGTAGATTTGAGAACTTGTCAGGGATGGATCCAGTAGAACTCGAAGGGAAGATGTCAGAAGAACGAGAAGAAGAGTATGAGGAGAGCGTGGAAGAGGATAACATGAGGGTTTATGATTTGGCTGAAGAATATGAGGATGTTGATGAAGCCTTGGCACGAGAGAGCGGATGGGCTGGAGAGGAGAGGAGAAAGAAAAAGTGGAGGATGATGGATGCATGGAGGGTAGGAAAGGGTGCGGAGGAAGCCGCGGAGGCGGTGGTGCAGAAAGATATCATAGGGGAGGCCGGAGAATGGACAAGACATGGTGGAGAAGTGGACGTGGTCGTGTCAGAAATCGAGCTCTCTATCTTCATCTTCTTGATTGATGAATTTTCCCACGAACTTGTCTCCTCTTCCATGAACATATTCTGAAGTTTATTAGAGACAGGAAAGTTACTAGATTTCTAGATATCTTTGACTTGGTTAACCAATATTAACATCCATAACGTAGAGTCCTAGATTTTCTTCATTTCTTGTCGCTTAGAATGCTTCTAAAAAAGTGTCACAGTGTTAATATTCTTGGTCAACCATATGTATTGTATATTCTCTTGTACAAATCTTTCATTGAATGTTTTCTTTTGAATATTATCTTTATTTGATAGTCAAAACATTTTTTTATTTACAAAGTTCAACGTCTGGAAGAAGTATCTATATGTTTGATTTTTTTTTTGCCAAGTCTCCCGAAGAAGACTAGGTCATTTTATCGTAATTCTTCTTGTTAAAATGATGCCTTACAAACTGTATACACTTATCAATTCCTGAAAAAACACCGAATATTTTTGACATTTCCCTTCTATTGCTCTCAAAAATCGTTATATTTACTCGAACGCAACAAAACACCATTCTCTAATCCTACAGACAAAACAACGTTCCTAAAGTGGTCGTGAAGGGATTCAAGGGATGATTCAAGATCACGAGCGTTCTAAGCTTGACATGCGCGTTAATATTCACAAGGCGCGTTCCCGAGGAGGCAGTCTAGTCGAGGAGGTCATCGTGAAGCTTCAGAGGTTCAAAGTACGTACGGTTAACATCTTGGTGGGTGGAGAAGCTGATCAGCAGAAGAAATAAGAGAAGTACCAAACTTTGAATTCATTCATTCATTCATTTCTAACGAGCAAAACTTACATATCCATTGCTCTTCATTTTTCTTGTGGGCTACTTGGATTGTTGTTATAGTTTGAGAGAGGCCCATATAGTTGAAATCTATTTAGACCTCTCATACATGTATGTATGTGTGTATGCATCAATTTCTTCCATACAAATAGAAGTGTTCTAATTTCGTCAATTGATAAGTTAAAGAAGCTGTTTTATTTTGTTTTGTGTAGTTGACAAGCTTCTCCAGTGCTCGGTAACAAATTCAAAACTTAAAGAATTTACCAGCAGTATGCAAAAAATATATACTATTTTATACTACTTATAAAAATCATTATCATTTTGTTGCAGATTAAAAAAAAATATTTTCATTTGCTTTCCGAATTTATTAAATACACACCTTCAAAGTCTTCCAGACTTATATTAGGTCAAATACCAAAATGTTACGTATGTACGTCTTTATTTAATTATTAATATAAAACTATGGAATATATCATTTTAACTGATCAATAATAAGGTTAGACTTAAACACATATATGTCTCGAAAAGACTTTTATTAAGTAAAATAAAATTAAGTAATCAATGTAGAAAGAAAACTACATATATAAAATCAGCAAGGTTATGATTCGATTATGACTCGTATTCACAATCAACTTGTGTGTTATCCTCACCAAACCCATTTAGCACTTTTTGCATTCTTCTAGCTATGTATCGTCGACCTCGAGTATTGTTAGAAAATATTTTCTTTATTTACTTGCTAGGCCTGTTTATTAAGTTACTTAGGTTACAAAATAATAATAATACGATTCAAAAAATTACCTTTTCACTAAACTTTTCTAGGCCAAAATTCAAGCTACATCGAAATTTAAATTACCGTACAAGATATGATCTGGTGGTCGAATATATGTTGCAACTACAATTAGCATTGATGACCATTACGTGATTTTTTTTTTCATTCACAGGCACCCTCGAAAAGATGGTGCATGGTTCAAAATGTTTTCATACTTCTGTCAAATTAGCTTTGGATTAATTGTAGGAACTATAGTCTACTACAAAATCAGTTATATCAACCAGTATTTGATACCAACCCTTATGAAAAGAAATATATTCATATGTAAACTAAATAAAGAAGTATCACTCAAGGCATTGACTGTGATTACATTTGGAATTAATTTACATCATGACTAGATTGTAAGACAATAGTCTAAAGGCAAAAACTTTAATACAGTAAGACCTTATCTGACCGTCTTAATTAACGGGTCCTAACCATGCATGCAGTGCAAGGCATCACTAGACACCGTTTCCTTATTTCGTACATACATGTATATAATACATATAAACAAACACTCACATACTTATATATATATATATATATAATATTGTTGATTAGTTTAGTTATCAAGGAAAACTCCACAAGTAATCGTCTGCTCCTGTGTAACCATAAGCGTCGGAAGCAGCATCAAAGGTGGGTTGACGAGGTGGGCTGAGAAGCATTCCTTCAGCCATGTTCATGAGCATATTAGGCATGTCAAACATCAAATCCTCGTCCATGAATCCATATGTATTCTCATAACTACCATTCATCAGCATCACGTTACTCTCTTCCACATTGCTTGTTGTGCTGTTATTGTTGGCCATTACAATCCCATCCCTAGCAGCACCAAAAGCAGCGGCGGCTGAAGCAGCTGCGGCTTGGATGTCTCCTGGAGACATGGAGGCTGGGACAGGGAAAGAGGAAGCTGAGTTTGGAAAGTTGAGCTCAGTTTGAGTTCCTTTGAGTGCTAGAGCTGCCACATCATAGGCTATTGCAGCCATCTCCGGGGTCGAGAATGTTCCTAACCAGATACGGTTAGGTGTTCTCGGCTCACGTATCTCGGACACCCATTTGTCTGAGTTCTTTCGTTGTCTCACTCCCTTGTACAAAGGGTGGCGGCCACCATTTTCTTTGGAAGTTCCTGGCATATTGATAATGAGACTTATAGGTTTGATGAGAGATAGGTGATGAGTTTGATGAAGGAAAGGAGGAGGAGATCGAAGCCATTATATGGGGGAGTTAAGTTAGTTGAAGAGTGAAGTAGTGAAGAGAGTGAAGAAAGTGCAAACCAGTTATGATGAAGATATTAGGGTTTGGGAGGGAGTGATCACAGCTCTTTGATGATGAAATTAAAGCTGTAAAGACATACTTTTAATTGCTCCTCTGGTTGTAAAATCGCGTTTTTTAGGTGGTGGTCAAATAAGTCGCAGATGTATATATGCCCGTTTCTATCTAAAGTGGTAGTTTTCGTCATCTCAAGTTCATGAATTAATATATATAAAATATATGTCATTCATGATCTTGACATCACTTTGTATTATAGACACATTAATTAGAAGTTAGACTATTTACTTTTGCTTGAAATAAAACGAGGTAAATAACGCTTCAATGTGGCAGCGTTACTCACACAGATATAATATATGTTATTCATATATATTGCGTACTTTGGGGTGAATGGTTATTCCAGAATCTAAATGAATGTAGAGTTGACTTGGTGAAGAATAATTATATATAATCACATCTTAGAGTGTCTTAGAAATGCTACGAAACAATTTAGTGAGTGTCATCGCTGTTTAGATCAATTTATTTGAGGCTTTATCACTCCACTAAACATTATTATATTGTAATAGGTTTTTTTATTATTCTCAACAAAACTTGTCAAATCCATTAGGGTAAGAAATCAATTTCATGTCTCGATATACCGTGGGATACGTCTGCATCAGCTCCATATATATATAATTAAAAATTTGACCTAATTAAATCAATTTTCTCTGCCATGTACTGTTGGTGTGTGTGCCGATTGGCACTTGATCAAGGCTGTCAAATATCTATGTGGAAATTTATGACATCTGAGTTGAGAGGTTGAATGATGATTTCGATGATATTTTTGCAAATGGTAAATCAAACATTTCTAATCTACTGTAATAATTTTATTTAAGTTAGTTAACAACTAGGCATTGACTGCCATTGGTCCGAATGAGTTTAAGTCTATTGGGATAACACAATATAGACATATACGGAGTATATATATATATATATATACCAACCAAACTGCCTAACTCTAAACAGTCCAATCTGAATCCTATATAGTAGTGTAATCCTACGGGTTATGAACCTTATGGCATTTGGCTAAAGTGTTCATGTAGAAGAATTTAATTAGTAGAGATTTTATGGAATCAAGAAGTATCCATTCGACTTTTGAATGTTAATGTATTGAAGTATCTTTTTATATGATGAAGTATTTTAGAAAGTAACTAAACATAAGAGCATCATTAGTTAGGCATATCATTGGTTAGGCATGGGTGTTCGAGTGTCCAACGAGTTCAGTGCGGGTTCAATTGGGTTTTCTTTTTCCCGAGGAATAAAATTTGAATCCATTCGGATATTTTAAAATTTGGTTCCGATCCGGTTTGAGTTTTCTCGGGCTCAACTATACACATCACAAACCCCATTTTAATTTTGGGTTTGTTTTTACATCGGATACGTTTTTTTTTCAAACAGAAGTTAAACAATCGGTTAAGGTGTTCAAAATCAGTTTATACGCTCACATAAGAGGTCTAACAACGCTTAGCGATTTTTTACAACATTATTATTTATATATATATAGGAGAGAGAGTTAACTAAAGAGTGTAGAGAGCGGTATCTATGAGCGGATGATAGTTCCTCCATGTTGGTGTCTGGAGAGACCTTTGACGGGTGAAGAAGAAAAGGACGTTGGAACTGGAGAGAGGCAGGTGATCATGTTCTTTGTGGTTTGCAGTTTCAGAATCCGGTTTGGTATGACATGGACTACTTCAGGATGGTCTGTGCAAAATTTCCGGTTAAAAACAAGATCTTTAATGCTCAATGATATGAAGTTTCTTAGTGTTGTTGAGTACCTGATAGTTTCTTTGCTTGGGAAGAAGTAAGGAGTGCTGCAAATCCGAAAATCCATGTTGATAGGTGTAGATCATTGAGTTATGTGCTTCGTCTTTGCTGTATAGCATGAGAGATTTAAGAGAGAAGAACTCATGATATGCATAAGAAGAATAACAAGAACAGAATAGGCCTTAGTTCCGTGAAGAAAACAGAGCATGAGAGTTTTCTTGGGCGCGGCAAGAAACAAATGTAATCATTAACCTACCATTTGGCTACAAATTATTTTTGTTGATTACAAATATATGTAGCAACTTTGATGTCACAGTCCGTATACATATAGAATTATATCTCTAGTGATTTAGCTTCTTCAGGGTTATTAAGTACCTTCCAAGAAGTGATTCAAGCATTTGATGATGAGAGGGTGTAACAAGTTTGGGATCATCATTTTCTCTTTCCCCAAGATAAACTAAATAAACCTATGGAATTATTGATAAAAATACATTAGAATAAAATAAAAATCAATAACCTCTCAGCAAATATGGAAAGGTCTTTTTGCGTTACATGCCTTGCTGTTGTTGTCTAGGGATCTTGCAGTTGTAAGAAAATTGAACTCCTTGTTAAGAAAAAGGACCGAAGAAAATGCACATAGAAGCACAAGTTTGTGACTTTGTAAAGAGTTATCCATTTTTCTCAAGTGAGAGGTGTGTGTATGTGGAACAAAACCAATGTGGTTATTATATATGTAAATATTGTCTTTCCATTCACAGTTCATGACCCACTGTCACTTTAGACTTGGAGTTTTGGGTTAGACTTTGGTTTGGATACGTGTTAGTTCGGTTTGAGAGGAATGTCATACTCAAATGTCAAAAACAAGTCGCTTTTATTACATTATGTTTTGGTTTAGGTGTGATTGTATCATCAAAGTCTTACATAATTGCATTATTGTTTATGTTGGTTTGAGAAATTACTTACCAAACTAAGACCAAACCTCATTCCGGTTCGTTTTGTTTCAATTATTATTGGTTAGTGATCACCCTTACTCACACGAGAGTCAGAATTAGAGTGAAAAAAATAGGATTCCAACTCTGGAAATAATAAGAAGAATAAATCGAAAATTTGGGTTATCGAGTCAACCGTGTAGGGTCATTTCGAGTCAACCCGGTTTATCTCTTCTATGCGACTAAACCCCACCACAATGTTTTGCTCCTTTCCTTGTTTTTAAAGGCTAATCATCCACTTTTCTTAAAGGCTAATCCTTTCCTGAAATTGTTTGTGTACAAACTATGATTTTTTAAACCTGAACATTTTCTGTTTTGCCTATGAGAGAATATCAATCATAGTTAGTAAATAAACTATGGTTAGGAAGCTGTTGGACCATGACTGACTGAAATTGGTATAGAGATGATTATTATATCTTGATAGAGAAATCTAATTAAACAGAAAGATAGAATCATCGTAGGAAAGCAAACCTATTCCACTTTCTTTTAATTTATGAATATCACCCAAAGAGTGAAAACGCTGAATATGCATAATTAACAACATGAAATTATATGTTAAGATCTTATAATTGCCTTTCTCATAATACTTTTTTTATTTGCTATCTGAAAAAAAAATCTACTATTCTTCATAAAAGGTTAACAATAAATTACTATTTTGAATAATCGTCTCTGTTACGTTCGAATTTATACATGTCGTTCGTCTTAGATTTTTTTATACAGAAAGTTTATTTATATAGTCTTGAATTGAAAGTGTTTTTCATACTTGGCACTCGGCAGATAAATGGTGACCACCAATAGTTGAATCTCTTTGATAGTGGAATCTTCAAAGGTGGAACGACTGAATTTATGTGATTCGCTTTTGTGCACGTGCGGAAAAGATAGATTGTTGTGTGTGTGGTTTTTGCCAAATGATTATTGTGTGTGTTTTATATGCTCTACCTGCTAATTCAGTCGGCTTGGAGAGAAGCACACTTATATAATAGGTTAACCCGAAAGCGTATCACACTATCTGACTTGAGTATGGAACATCTTTCGACTAATCCCAAAAACTCAATCAATCATTTGTTATTGGGGTTAATTCATAAGGGTTTTTATGCAATTTGGAGAGTTTGGTATCAAACTAAAACACAATTAAAGCATTGAGGACCAAATGCGCAAAATGAAGATAGTCCATCATTATTGCTTGGGCTTTCCTTCGTGACGTAACTGAAGCGATGACAACTCTGGATGACCACCACGACAAACTCATGGCGAGAAAGAAGCTTCACGACGGAAAACTAAGTTTCTTTGTGTCTGTGAATCAAAAGGAGGAGATACGGCGAAGATGATTGCATAGTGTCCGTGCAGTGTAAGAACACGGCGGTTGAAGCCAACAGCGATTTCGCAGAAATGGCAACCCATAATAAATGGAACACGGTGGTTGGAGCCATTGGCTCAGGCTCTTGGCATCGGTTAGGAGAATCGAGGCGATGTGAAGCAGAGGAGATTGATCGTTGTTTTTGCCAAGCCACTTTCTTTGACTAAACACCTCGATTTACTTTTTCATCTACTGTGGTCGTTAATTAATCTTTTTTTTACTCTTTCGTTCAATAAATATTTTGTTTGTGGTGACATTGAATGAGAAAATAAAAAATAATGATAACAAAAATAAATTGATGGTTTATAAGGGAAAACACCATTTAAATCCTAAACTTAACAAAATAAGCTAAAAAAGCCTCAATTTTTAAGTGAGCCAAAAAATTCTCAAAGTTTCAAAATTTTACCAAAATAATCCTAAACTTATGTTGACTTGACCTTTATAAGAATCTCAAATTCAACGTTAGTTTATCTTTAACTTCCGTTAATTGATAAACATATGTTTTATTCTTATCATTAAAAAAAGAACGTGGTCTTCTCTTCTTCTCCAATGACAAAACCCTAGTTCCAAAAATCATCATCTAAATCTCTAGTTTACAACAGAAGAGGAAAGTGAATTTCTTGACGATCTGAAGAAAATAGATGGAGAGGCCGAAAAAGCTTATTCAGAGACGTCGTAAGAAGAAGACTGCAACAAGCCAAATAATAGAAGAGGGATATGAAGAAGGGCACGATTTAGGCAGAGGTTGTGAGCTTGAGAAAACTGCCGCATGTGAGAAACGCAATGAACATGAACCTGAACCCGACACCGAGAAAGACCCTCAGGATGAGAATGTCAAACGAGATGAGGGAGAAGGAGGTGGTGGTGATAGCGAAGATGATTAAGTTGAAGAAAATCAAGTAGAAGAGGATGGAGAAAATGGATTAGGCATGGAAGAAGATAAATGTGAGGATTTATCACAATATTCTGGAGATACCGCGAGAGACGAAGTGAATGCAAGTGATGGAGAGAGTGGTGATGATATTTTGGACGATGAGAAGATACCGGATCCATTGTCTTCTGACGAAGACGAAGAGGAGATAGAACAAAAGAGAGTTGTATTCCAATAGTGTTGACAGTGAAGAGCTTTTGGCATTGGGGAAGACATTTGCTTGTGCATCAGATTTCAAGTTGGCATTATTAAGAAGTTGGCATTATTAAGGTACTCTCTGAAGACCCGTTATGACATTAAAATGTAAAAGTCTACATCACGGAAGATGGGTGCGAGATGCTCTGATGTTGGGTCGAGTTACCGTTGGAGAATTTATTGTTCTTACGAACCAAACATGCACAAGATGCAAGTAAAAGTATATATCAATGAGCATAATTGTATGACATCAGGCTACTCAAAGATGCTTAAGGTATCGTCAATTGCTTGGCTGTTCGCGGAGAGGTTAAGGATCAACAGGAAGTTTACAAAAAAGAAGATGGCTAACGAGATCAAGAGAGAGTACAATTTGATTGTCACAGAGAAACAATGTGCAAAAGCGAAGTCTAAGCTATTCCGACAGAGAAAAACAAGCCATGAAGTGTATTTGTCACGTATATGGGACTATGAAGCTCAGATAAAAAGGTCCAATCAGTATACAACAATGGTTATTGAGCCTATTCATGGTGCTACTCCAGGAAGCAAGCAAAGGTTTGATAGGTTATATGTTTGTTTCACATCTCAGAGAGAATCTTGGATAGAATCATGTAGGCCTATCATAGAGTTAGATGGTGCATTCTTGAAATGGGATATTAAAGGGCATCTACTAGCTGATGTAGGAAGAGATGGAGACAACGGGATTGTGCCAATTGCTTGGGCTGTGGTTGAGATTGAAAATAATGTGAATTGGGAATGATTTGTGAAGCTTTTGAAATCAGATTTAGGATTACAGGAAGGAGCAAAAACAACAATAATATCTGACAAGCAAAAGGTTTGTGTTGTGCTTATTTATGCTTATATTGTTTTTGGTGTTGTGCTTATTTGGTGGTGTTTTCTTATCAACATGAACTTGTGAATGCTGTAAGGAATGAACTTCCGGAAGCTAAACACCGAATGTGTTCAAGACATATCCTAGCAAACTGGAAAAGAGACAGCAAAGATCCCCAATTGGAGAGACTATTTTGGAAAATAGCAGGAATCTACACTCTAGGGGATTATCAAGAGCATATGGATACATTAAAAAAAATATTGCTCAGGTGCGTATAACTCCCTTCAAAAAACAAACCCCAATACATGGTCAAGAGCTTTTTTTAGGTTAGGATCAGAATGCAATGACAACCTCAACAACCTTAGTGAGTCATTCAACAAGACAATTAGAAAAGATAGAAAAAAACCGTTGTTGGAAATGTTAGAGGACATAAGAAGGAAATGCATGGTTCGTAATGCCAAAAGAGCTCTCCTTGCTTCACATAGTAAGACTAAGTTCACAAAGAAAGTTCACTTGGAGGTTGAAAAGACTAAGGAAAAGGCAAAAGATTGCATCAGATACATGGCATGTGGAAATGTTCATGAAATTGATGATGGAGGTATCACCTGTTATGTTGATATGGATTTGAAAACATGTGGGTGTCTCAAGTGGCAGCTTAGAGGAATTCCATGTATTCATGCTTCATATGTGATAACTGCAAAAAGCTGAAGATGGAAGACTTTGTGTCCAAGTATTACACAAGTGACATGTGGAGAGTGACATACCCGCGTGGTATCAGACCGGTGCAGGGAATGAAGTTATGGCCTAGGACGAATAGGCTACCAGTGTTGCCACCACCCTATAGACTAGGTAATTGTGGCAGACCAGACGAAAAGAAGCTAATGAATTTTCTAGTTCCTCAACAAAGCTTGGACGAGAGAAATGTATGATGACTTGTTCTAATTGCCTAGACACTGGTCACAACAAAACTACATGTTCTAATCTACAGCTGAAAGAGAACCAAAAAGGCCAAGAGGTCGGCCAAGACTTCAAGATGTAGTATGCTTTCGTTTTGCCAATTACTTTTTTTAGTTGATAACATGTTGTATATGTCGCTTACACTTGCATTTCTTGTAGGGGGAATCAACACAAGGACTTTCCCAAGGCCTTTCACAAGAACAATCCCAAGCTTAATCAAGTCTTCTTTCTTTTATTATGTAATGGTTGAGACCATCTCTTTTGTCATGTAATGACTAAAACAATCTCTTTTTTATGTTATGGCTGAAACCATCTCTTGTGTTATGTAATGACTAAGACAATCTTCTTTGTTATGGAATGACTCAAAACTTTCATCTCGTTTTGTTACAACAATTATGGATAAGACGTCTTTTAGTTACACGTCTTTGTTACGTTTCTTTTTCATCTCCTCTTTTGTTATTTGACTCACACAAATTGTTTTAAATAAGTCTAAAACAACAACTTCTCATCTAAACTTGGTCTTAATAGCTAATAAACTTCTTCTCTTGAACCTGCCACACTATTAAAAGATAAGAAATTGCAATTTTTATCAAGAACATCAAGACCAAAACAAATTTGGTAATGTGTTTCACCATCCGAAGTTCCACTTTCACATAAGCAAAACGTATCGTTTATGTTTTTCAAACGTATCCACTTTCACATAAACAAATTTGGTAATGCGTTTCAAACGTATCCACGAGCTTCAAAAGTTGATCCCATGGTGAAAAGGAAATTTTTTTATGGGAATTAGAGATTTGCAGAGTTGAGGAAGAAGAAGAGTAGACACGGACGAGAGTTTATGTTTTTAATGACAAAGCCAACACGTATCTTTTCAATGATTAACAGAAGTTTAAGCAAAACTAACAGTTAACTGTGGGATGCTTAAAAAGGTTGAGTCAACATAAGTTTAGGATTATTTTAGTAAAATTTTAAAAGTCTAGGGATTTTTTTGGCTTACCTAAAAATTAAAGTTTTTTTAACTTATTTTGGTAAGTTTGAGATTTAAATGGCGTTTTTTCCTGGTTTATAATGAAATTTAGAACAATTTTCTTTTGACTTTTAAAATCAAAAGCAAGAGTGCTTTTGTTATAACGAAGGAGAAAGAGAGAGAATGATACAAATTAAAGTTGTGGGCCATTTAGTTAGAGAAAGAAGTGTAGTTAAATAATCTTTGACTAGTTTGAGATCCGCGCCATGAGCGGGGTAAGCATAATATTTTTTATTTTATCGAAAGACTTCCATAGTTTCATAATAAAATTATGAATTGATAACAACCAATAATAAGGGATAATAATTGTGTATAATGTATATTTGTAAATTTGAAAATATTAAACACAAAGTTTGTCTTAGTATATGGTTTTTGAACATAGCCGATAAGATCTTAATAGGGTTGGGTACATGTTTATTTTGCAATTTAATAATTGCTCAAATAGCAATTTTTCTTGAAAAGCAAGCTACTGACTACAACATATACCCACCAAAAACAATATACATCAGATCAAATGAGAATTCTTTAATTCCTTCCCTGCTAATAACAGGTATTAAGCGTAATTAAAAGTACTTATTTAAATGCTACCCAAACTCATTTTGGCTAAATAAGTATTTGAGCCAAAACAATTTTGGCAAGCATTTATAGAGCATCTATGTTTTTTAATTTAAAAACATAGATGCTTTTTGAATTTAAAAACGTCGAGAACAATAAGACATAATTGTAACTAAAAGTAAAAAAAAAGATGCTCTAAAAATGCTATATAAAATTATTTTGGCTAAATAAGTATTTATTTAGGCAAATTTTAAAAATTTTAAATAACATATATGCTTTTTGAATATAAAAATGTTGAGAACAATAAGGCATAATTGCAACTAAATTTTTTTAAAAATAGAAAAGCTTCTTGCTTCTTTGCAAATATGATAGGCCTTGAATATGCTTTATTTAGTATCCTGAAAAATCTAATGGCCCACTATTATTCATCAAATAAACTAAGATTGATGACCCATTATTTTTCATTATGAAACCCGAAGCGATAATGTAAAGTGAACTTATCAGATTAATAAAAATTATTGAGAATCCTAAAGTGCATAATCACGTGGAGAAGAAAAGGAAACTTAGATTTGGAAAATAAATATCTACTATAGAATAAAAGATTCCTAACATTAATACGCATAATTTGCTTGTCTAACAAACAAAATTAATTGCACTTAACATTAATGGGGTTGTAAGGTTACCTTATATGAAAGTCGTGTATCAATCTATTCAAAATATGATTTTACATATTGTAAATGGTCATAAACTACATGTGGTTATGCATATTCGGCAGAATGGAAAAAGAATAATAAAACGTTTGTTTTTGGAAAAACCACACGCATACTAATCTATGTACCTTAAACGGCAGACAATCTATGATCATTTATAAAGTGAACATAAATCGTTGATAGAAGACAAAAAAACTGACAATGTTACAACGATAATCACATTGATCATATTGAGTACGATTATCTTATTAGTGAGGTGAATTTTATTATAACCTGTAGAAATTCTTGAAACTATCGAGCTATCATATTCTATATTACAACATGTTGGAGCGCATGGTGGTGATTAACAATGTTTTGAATATGAACACCTATATTTGTGAAGACGACAATCCTGTATTTTTATAAACTTTATTTTTAGTTTATACCTGTAAAAACCAGTTTAGTTATATGTTGCTTTATTTTAATAAGTTAGGAGTAAACTTACAAATGTTTTATAATGACAGATTTTGATATAAGTTGTTTTCTCTTGTTATATAACAGACAAAGCACAAGCAAGGTCAGGGGAAAAAAATATCAGTGGGAGGAATCATATGTTAAGTTAGATAGGCTTCCAACCTAAAACCAATTGGTGATAAGTGGAGTGGTTCATCTATCTTATATATTGCTAAGGATCCCTTCCAACAATCGATGTGGGACCTTTGTCCCTAATACGCCCCCTCGAGATGATGGCTCTTTGAGCGTCAATCTCGGAATGTTCGGGCTAGGATCGATGAACCATCTTTGGGCCAGATCGATGAAGATCGGGTTGGACTTTGTGGATCGAGGGTTCTGATACCATGTTAAGCTAGATAGGCTTCCAACCTAAAATCAATTAGTGATAAGTGGAGTGGCCCATCTATCTTATATATTGCTAAGGATCCCTTCCAACAACCGATGTGGGACCTTTGTCCCTAATATCATATGTGAGAATGCGTTCGTTGATTTTAATAATAATGTTATATAAGCATACTTTGAGTAAGATATAAAGACATTAATTTCGTGGGTCTAATACATCTTAGTGGCAAATAATTGTAAATAGTCTAGTAATTAAAGGGGAATTTATGAATGAGAGTGAAAAAGCTCGAAAAAGCGACACATCAACTAGTATTCTTGTAAATAACTTACAAAGAAAAGGTTACTCTTACCCCAATGTTTTTCTATTAATACATAAGGGATTTTTAATTAACAAAAATTACTTTAATAGAACAAAGTGACTGAAAATGTAATTAAAATTTGAAAAGGTGACCCATAATGTAATCACTCTAAATATAATTTATTTGTGAGACCATTTTTCTCTGTCGCCTAACTAGAAGCTCTGTTTTATTGCTTTTTCTGAGTTGATTTAAAATATATAGAATTGTTCGGCTAAAAGAACGATAATGGTTAAATGCTAGTATGCATCGTTGATATAATATAATCTGTTCCAAAGCATAGACCTCACCTCACACACTTGCCGCTCTTCATAATATATTTCCTCCATTCACGAGTTACATTTAATTGTGCTCATGTTACTACGTGTTTTGAGAGTGTTGACGAATTTTGGGAAGACACCCTTCCACCTAATTGCCTTCCTAGAGAGCTTTCTGAATATGTTATTGTTGTAGGGTATTGCGGCCTGCATGCTCAATTGCTCATCCTAATTAATGTATATATAGTTCCGGTTGACTATAAACTATCTATAACCCTGTAAGATAACTAAATTGTTCTAAAAGAAACTATTAGATGACTAATTTTTAAAACTATGTAGAAATATATATAGAGATAGAAAATAATGACTTTAGTTTAAACTTCTATTTACAACAATATAAATTACCAATCATTTTAAATAGTTTAAAAAAAAAAACTAAAACTAAAAAGAAAAAGGTTATAGGAATTTTTTTTTTAAACTAAATAATATTACTGTAAAATTACTGTAAGATAATCCTTTATAATCAATTTTAGTTTACTATAGTTACAATATATACAATTGCATCAAGAAAAAAATACTGACTAAGTGCGGTTTATTGAACCAAGAATTTAAGAGAATTCAAGATTTAAGTAAATCCAAGAAAATCCAAGATTTGAGGAAATTCTAAAAAGATTTGTTACAAACTTTATGGTGATTTTGAAAAAAAAATCAGAGTTTTTGAAAAACACATTTTTTTAATTTTAAATATTTTTTTGAAATGATATTTTGATTATTATAATTTGATATTATTATCCTTTTATGAAATATATAAATATAAATAATTTTTAAAAATTTATTTTAAATAATTTTTTTATTTCATTTTAAACTGTTTGTTTTTATTTTTAAAAATACGAAGGATTTTTTTTAAAAGTTTCAAATACCCCCATAAGAGTTGGTATTTCAATTTGTTGTTTTTTTCACTATAAAATATCATCCAAATTCCACCAAATCTCATTTGATGGATTTAGTTGAGAAAATTCATATTTTTCAATAACCTGGAATTTGGAAGAACTTGTATAAATGACTAATCCAATAAGCTTAGATTTTATACAGAATTTATAAATAATAGATACAATAAGGGGATATTTGAGAAAAAAAAATTCTCTCAAATCTTTGATCCAATAAAACCCTCTAAATCTACAATAAATTTTCTATAAGTACGGTCCAACCAATCGCGAGTGCAATTGGGTAGTATATATATATATATATATATATATATATATATATTAAAACGAAAAAACGAAATGCGCTTGCGCTTTTACATACGCTATGCATTTTATCTGACTCGAAGTTAGCCAAACATTAATCATTGTAAATTTGTGACAGCGAAACCCACTTAAGCTTTGAACTTTGAAGGCCTTCACACGAGTGGGGCTAGTAGTTGTGGTAAAGCAGCTCCAATTTTCAAACTTTACTACTTTCAGATATTTATTATTATTATATTTGACCAATGTTTAAGAGTGGGGCTAGTAGTTGTAGTAAAACAGCTCCCATTTTCAAACTTTACTACTTTTTGATATTTATAATTATTATATTTGACCAATATTTCTGATACTTATTTAATTTTGTATTATTATTTTATTTTTGTTAGCAAGATCCATTCATTTAACTAAGGCTTTGAAGGGTAAATTTAGTATAAAGTGAAGTAAAATAAAAAGTGGAAAATAGATAAAAATAATTGGTAAAAAAGTAAAAGAGGAAAAAAGGATTTTGAAGTAAATGATATTATTCTAGTAAAGCATATAGTAAAAGTGAGTGTGAATTTTCTCTTTCAATAATGTATTAAACATGAAATAATATCATTTCACTTGATTGAAAATATTTCCTAGACATTATCTGAGAAGTAATTTTTCAATGTGTCATCACCACATTCATTTAAAAAAAAATGATGACATGGTTTAGTATAGAATATGAAATGATTCTCAGCTTATTATGACATGTACAATGTCATTTATGAAGTTTATATTTTTGGTAATCATGTAATTTATAAATTTTACATTTTTGGTAAAATTTTTAAAATATAAAAATAATTTATGTGTATTATCATTAGTATTTTTTTAATTAATAACATGTTTATAAATATAAAAAGAGTTCACATAAATATTAGAATTTTTAAAAAATTGTCGATAATATATTTTTATCATAAATAATTAATTTTTGAGTTGTAGTTTAATTCTATGTAAAAACAACTAATCATGGTTTCAAAATTATTTTTTTCTTACATAATCGACATAAAATATGTTTATTCAAAGAATGTTATTTGATTCACTAAATTAATTAGTAAATTAGTTATTATTACTATAGTTTAATTTAACTTAAAATAATTAATAAATAAATTTACTTTATGATGAATTTAACTAAATATGAAATATAAATTAAAAAATTTTAAACTATATAAAATATAAAAATAATTATTTAATTTTTCATACTGATAAAACTATAAGCTAAAATATTACTAAAATATATATTAAAATATAATAACTAGATATTTTTTTTAAACTTTGTTCAACTAAATAAAAAAATTATTTTAAGTTTTTCATACTGATGAAATTAAAATCTAAAAATATTACTAAAATATATATTAAATTTAAAATATAATAATAGATATAATTTTCAAATTATTATTACTGCATATGGCGCAGAAAACCACCTAGTTTTAGTGAAATATGGAGTAAAAGATTTAGAGTAAATGTTTACTCTAAAAACCTAATAAGTTACAACCTAGGTGTGAACGGTCTTTTTGTATATGTTTTGTCTTTATATCTAAAATTTAATTTTTTAGAACTTTATTTATATCGATACAAATAATTTTAAATTTTAGAATCTTTTTTTTTTGTTAACCGTGGGGATCCCAGGCGGTAAGCCCAGACTAATCCGCACGAGGCCTTCCATCCTGGCACGCACGGTTATAGGCGGGAAGGTGGCCAAGGTGACTCGAACCCAGGACGGGCACTCCAGCTGGAGTTCCTTTACCACTAGGCCAAGAGCTCTTGGTTAATTTTAGAATCTTACCCCTAGGATGGGTTTTCTTTTGAAAATCTCTCTCATATATATATATATATATATATATATATATATATATATATATATATATACTGTTACATTTATATAAAGGGTAAATCTCTCAAATAGATTTTTTTGAATTTTTTTGTCACAAAAATAGACCTTAAGAAAAAAAAAACAAAATAGATTTTTTTATTTTGAAAATTTTAATATTTTTTATTTTTCTTTTAATTTTGAACCTCACCTCGAAAACTCCACCCCATAACTTTAAACTCTAAGTTTAGATTAACTAACCTAAGAGTATAAATATATATTTACACCTTTTAATAATTTTTTTTTTGTCATTTTTATCATTGGGTGCTATTTTGGAGACAATGTTTTTTTAAGTTTATCTTAGGATACTTCTCTTATATAAATGACTTATAATGAGAAGAACAGAAAAAAGAGAATTTAGCACAAAAAAGAGAGCTGTTGAAGGAAAGGGTGAGTAAAAATGTTCATAAGTTCAAAAAAAGTAATAATGTTCATGCATGCATGGTGGTAGGACAATGAGTAGCATTAATTGGTCGTATAGCATTTCATGTGTAACCGTTTGGTTGCTCCGCAGTAATGGGTGTGTCAAATTATTTGTCTGTTTTCATTCGAAGGCAACTAGAAGAAAAAAACATGTAAAATTTAGAATTTATTATTTTCTCTATCAACAAGTCACATCACTAATGCTATTGTTAACGATAACGAATAAATTAGGACACTTGACGGTTTCCTCTCTATATGTATTATTGTATAAGACATTCTATGTTTTTTGACCGGGGTTAGTAGCCTGGTGGTAAAGGGCCTGCAGCTGTAGGTACCGCCACCCGACTTCGAACCCCGGCCACTGCGGTATTCACATGCGGGCTGCAGCGTCCGAGACCAAGACCATCGCCTGGGTGTTGAGCCCACTGAGCGTTAGCCCAAGGATTAATTTCCGCTGCGGGTGCTCGAATGGCCTTGGTCTCTAGTCTAGGACACTCGGTTATCAAAAAAAAAAAAATACTGATTTTGATTCGCCAGACCTTGAACTGAAATTTGCAACAACACTACAATAAGAACAAAGACCCTGAGCATCATATGGCTCTTCCTAATAGGTGGAGTTCATCGACATCATTTATTTTTTAAATAGTTTTGAGTTACAATGTTAAGCCTTGCTCGGGATCTTTGTCTGAACAGAGACAGGGATTTTAACATCATGAACACCATCAGTCCATGTCAAGCTTCCAAAGAAGTAACCAGTGTTAACTTTATGACTCGTTTTAGCCTTCACCGTGAAAGAGAGCACCTTCTTATCTTCAGAGCTGAACACGAGTGTGGTCGGGTTAACGGTGAGAGTTATACCGAGAGGAGACTCTATCACAGCTTTATAGACTGACTTGCTAGGTCCGACATTGGTTACACTTCTTGTGAGTGTGACTTCTTTCTCAAGATTTGGGATTGTGATTGAAGGTAAGTTCATATCAAGAACTGATGGTTTAGGGGTTTGGCAGTTAGTCTTTTTGCCGATCATTTTAGAAATCGATGAGTCGTTGTAACCTTTGGAGCACATATAGTTGATGTAATCTTGGATCCCCATATCGTAGACAAGTCCAGGGTCTGCTGCTTTTTCAGGGTTGACAAGTCGTCCACCATAGTCAAATGGATCTGCAAGCTTCTTGTTTGATCCTTCAGCGAAAATGGGTTCTCCAGATGGACTTGTCTTCCAAGCTTCAAATAAGACTGGTTAGTCAGTTTTGTTTGTGTAATTAAAGAAGAATAAATAGGAGTAGAAGCAAGAACCTGTTGTGACCAAAGCTGATCTAAATGCAGCAGCAGACCAAGTAGGGTGTAGAGACTTGAGTAGAGCTATGATACCAGACACAACAGGAGTCGACATCGATGTCCCTGAGTCGAGTCCAAAGCCATTGTATCCGTCAGGATTAACTGGACTCATTGCCGCGAGTATGCTCACACCAGGAGCTGCTATATCAGGCTACCGAGAAATTGTGATCAGTTATCTAATCAGAGTGGTTTCAACTTCTGTTGTAACCATATTATTGGAGATGACACAATAGGTTTATAACCTTGAGAATGGCTGGTGAAACAGAGTTAGGCCCTCTAGATGAGAATGCAGCAACCTTGGTTGTTGCAGGCAGACCTGTTAATGTGGTAGCCGCGTTGATTCTCACCGTGGGAGATCTGTGGTCAGACGTGGGATCAATGATGATGTTTGTAGAAAAAGAGATCACATTTCAAGATAGAGCACCTGGTGGTACGTATGTATTGCAAAATGTCGGTTCCAAGCTCGTAATCTGTAAAAATGCACGCAAAATCCTTGCACCGAGTAAGAAGATCGTCAGGCTTTTGGGCTAAGATGACTCCTGGCACACCTTTCCCTGCAATTGGAGTGGGACTATCCAAAACAAGAACTGTTTTCCCTTTCACATTAACATTATCATCACTGTTTGAGCTCAGGAAGGCTAAACCGGTCGAAATATCCGGCCCAGTGTACAGAGATTCAGCCTAGTTAGACACCAACAAAGAACAAGAAGTTAAGATAGCTCCAAACTTCAAACTATTGTTAGTACTTATAAAGAAAAATTCTAATATATAAAAAAATGAGTCATTCTATTTAATTATCACCCATTAGACCATCTACAATGGGAGTGTTGAAAGTGAGTTTAAACTGTTGAAACCCTTGCAATGAGAGTATTGATAAATTGAGTTTATCTATGTGGCATAAACACCCGTTGCAAAGTTTCAACATGTTGAAACTTTTTTTTTGTAGGCCCACACCGCCATATGTCGCTTGCTGATTGGACAAAATTTATTTATTCCTTTCTTTTATTTTTTATCTTCACCCAATAATTCAAATATATTTTTTATATAATAAAACTTTTTCAAAAAATATAAAAATTATATCAAAATTCAAGAATTTTTTTATCTATAAATAGAGATTACTCTCATTTCAGTTGGTTACAGAAAAATGTCATTTTGAGTATAATCAACAATTTTAGTATTTTAAAACTTGTGGGGTAGGGTGTTGAATTTTTTAAAATAAATCATTGTAAAAATTTAAAGTGAAGTGGATGTTGAATAAATTAGGTGGAAGAGAGAGAAGATGATGTGAAATGTTAAAATGGGAAAATGAGGTTGTTGAAAGGGTGTTGAAACCATTGTATATGGTCTTACGCCATGATTAATGCATGTTTCTTAAGTTAGTTTCTTAGGGAAAATTAAAAAACTGTTTCTTATTTTTTTTTAAGAAAAGTTAAGGAATTGTTTCTTAATACTCTGAAATAAAAAACTGTTTTTTAATTTTTCTTAAGAAAACTAAGAAATAGTTTCTTAATTTTCCGTAAGAAACTCAGCTTAATAAACATGCATTAATCATGTTCTTAGTTTTAGGTTTTGGTATTAAAACGTACAAAGAAGGTTTGGTTATTGCCAAGTGTGACCTTGGTTGGAAAAGACCGGTCAAGAGTTGTAGCAGCAACAGTCAAAAGCCAAGGAGCAACATTGACAACAGTCTGTGCACCAGGCCCGTCGTTACCTGCCGCAGCAACAACTGGAATCCCTTTAGCTACCGCGTGAAAAGCTGCGATGTTTTCGATCTTATCAACCTCTGAATCCTCTGGAATACCCCCGCCAAGAGAAACAGACAAAACATCAACCCCATCTAGTATAGCATCATCAAAAAGCCTTCCACTCATCAACAAGGTAGCAGCTACCATCGGCTTCTCCGTCGTCTCCCATTACATTCCAACACACCTTGTATGAGGCTATCCTGGCCTTAGGAGCCCCACCTCGAACCGTACCTGATAAGGGCAGCAAAGTAAAGTCTTACAAAACCGGTACCTTGTCTCTCAAGATAACTTATGTGATGAAATGCTACTTATCAGTACCTCGGGCTAGACCATAGTAGCTTACATTGGGGACTAATGAACCGGCAGCTATTGTGGCTGTATGTGTGCCGTGACTGGTTCCATCTCTGTTGGATTTGAAATCTTTGATTATGGTTCGGTTGAATTTACCTCCAATCCCGGCCACTAGGCCTTTTACGTAGTACTTAGCTCCTATAAGCTTGTTGTTGCAATGAACTGGAGCGGTAAACTGTTCTCCTGATTCAAATTTTCCTCTCCAACGCTTAGGTATTGGTCCAAGGCCTTGGTCGTTGAACACCTTTGACTCCGGCCATATTCCGGAATCGATGACGCCTATGATCGCTTCACTGCCCATGTTGGAATTGGTGTGAGGCCAAGGTGATCCCATGTTCTTGTGGTTTTCAGTTTCAGGATCCGGTTTGGTATAACATGGACTACTTCAGGATGGTCTGTGTTTATATACAAGATCCTGGTTTAGAAACCAAAGTCATATATATAAACTTTTCTCATAGTTTTGTTGAGTACCTGATATTTCCTTTGCTTGTGAAGATGTAAGAAGTGCTGCAAAACCGGAGAAGCCATGTTGATAGCTGTAAATCATTGAGTTATGTGCATCTTCTTTGCTGCATATAACATGAGAGATTTAAGTGAGGCATGAGCTCATGATAGATAAAAGAAAAGATAGAGGGGCTAAGTTATGTTAAGACACAGAGCATGAAGATAGAAGTTTCTTGGGCGGCAATAAACGAATTTCTGAACGTTTGTTACCTAATGAAGATAAATAAAGTTATTCAAAAAAAAGAAGATAAATAAATAAATATTATATATATATATATATATATATATATATATTCACTGTAACAAGTTCAGTAATATCAGTAAGTGTATAGAGAGTTTTGGCCTTTTAATTTGAAGATGATTAAGGTAAGTACCTCTCAAGAAGTGATTCAAGAATTTGATAATGAGAGGCTGTAAGAAGTTCGGGGTTGCCATGTACTCTTTCGCCAAGATAAACTATATAAATCTATGGAATCATTGAAAAAAATTACATTAGAAAAAAAAAAAATCAATAATCTCTTAAATATGGAAAGGTTCTTTTGCGTTACATGCCTTGCTGTTGTTGTCTAGGGCTCCTGCAGTTGTAAGAAACCTCAGCTCTTTGTTAAGAAATAGGAACAAAGAAAATGACAATAGAGGCACAAGTTTGGAACTTTGTAAAAAGTAAAGAGTTCTTCTCCATTTTCTTTAAGTGGAAAGGTTCTTTTGCGTTACATGCCTTGCTGTTGTTGTCTAGGGCTCCTGCAGGTGTAAGAAACCTCAGCTCTTTGTTAAGAAATAGGAACAAAGAAAATGACAATAGAGGCACAAGTTTGGAACTTTGTAAAGAGTTCTTCTCCATTTTCTCTAAGTGAGAAGTGTGTGTATGTGGAAAACCTTATGTGGTTATTATAAGAAAAAATAGGATTCCAACTCTGGAAATATAAGAATAATAAATAAAGTATCCAAGTTAAAATCAATAGGTGATAAGTGGATTGACAATCTATTATAGAAACATTCTATTTATGATCCATTCTAAATTTCAATGTGGTAGACTAATTTTTAATATGTATTCTATGATTTTTTAAGCATCAATCTTAAAATGTTAAAAAATAATAGATTGGATTAATGCGGATCGGTTAGCCTGTTTGGATTGGACTCAAATACTATATTAAATTATATAAGTTTTCAATTATAATCAGTTAATTATAAATGAATTGATCCATCTATCTTATATATTACTTATGATCTCTTGCAATTTTCGACAGCAGAAAAGATCTATCTAATATGAATAATTTGCTTCACTGAGTCAAGGCTTGTAAGGTCATTTCGAGTCAAATCGCTCTGATCTATTCTTGTCACAACCCCCCCCCCCCAAAACGTTTTGCTCCCCTTTTTAGATTACCCATTTTCCTTGAAGGCTCATCCTTTCTTGAAAGTGGTTTTCTAAAAGTATATGACTAGTCTAGTTAGTAAGTTAAACCATGGTTTAGAAGTTGTTAGACCATGACTGACAGAGATTGGTATAGAATCACAGAAAAGCAAACCAATTCCAATTTTTACTTTTGTGACAGTAAAGAGTAATTTTAACGTTGAACTAGAGTTGAAACCACATGTCTTTTGCTGTACTTTTTAATCAGTTATATGTTTTATAAATATTTTTTTGTTAGTTGAATACAATTAATCTTATATTTGTCTAAGGAAATGACAAATAAATTGCTATATAAAATAATATTCTTTTAAGGTTCGAATATATATATACATTTCATTTCGGTTTTAGATTTTTTTTGTACAGCGAGTTAAAGTAAACATAAATGGTGACCACCAATAGTTGATTCACTTTCATAGTGGAATCTTCAAAGGTGGAGTTTATGTGACTCGTTATGCACGTGCGAAACAGATAGATTATTGTCTTTTTTGCCAAATGATTAGAAAGGCATGATATGAAATTACGAATAGTGAATAATGGTTAAAATAAGGGAAAAATATTTTAGAGATGTTGTGAATGAATTATTTATTTCATGAATAGGAAAATCCTTTATATAAGGGTTACAAAAAGAATATTTGGGTATCAGAATATACCAAAGAATATATCAAGGAATAAACTTATACTAAAGAATAAATTTCTTCTTATGTTCATCCACATAATGTAATTATCTACAACACTCCCCCTTGGATGACATATCTATAGAGCTCGTAGTGTGCTTAATGTTGTCTCATTAAAACCTTTCTAGGAAAACCAAAACCCAGGATGGGAAAAAAGGAAACCATAGATAAGGAAAAAGAGTACAACACACAACTACTCCCCCTAATTTGGAACTCCTTGAAGTTCCTGCAGCCTGCGCATGCCTATCATCTTGATGAGCTTATTGAAGGTCGTTGTAGGCAATGATTTGGTAAATAGATCAGCTAAGTTCTCGCTGTAACGGACTGGGACAACTAGGACCTCCCCTGCCTTTTGTAGCTCGTGGGTATGAAAGAACTTGGGCAGGATGTGCTTGATTCTGTCTCCTTTGATGTATCCTTCCTTGAGCTGAGCTATGCAAGCTGTATTATCCTCATACATGATAGTCGGCGCCAATGCTCCTGTAATCAGACCACTATCCATGCCAATGTGTTGAGTCATAGATCTCAACCACACGAGCTCTCTGCTGGCTTCGTGTATGGCTAGAATCTCAGCATGGTTGGACGAAGTTGCTGCAATGGATTGCTTCACAGACCTCCAAGAGATCGCAGTTCCACCATGGGTAAAGACATATCCTGTCTGAGATCTTCCAACATGTGGATCTGATAGATAATCTGCATCAGCAAAGCCAACTAAACTTTCTTTGGATTGGTTAGTATAAAACAATCCAAGATCCTTCGTTCCTTGCAGGTAACGAAATATGTGTTTAATCCCATTCCAGTGCCTTCGTGTTGGACAAGAACTAAATCTTGATAGGATATTCACGGCGAAAGATATATCTGGCCTAGTGTGGCTAGTCAGATACATCAGAGCTCCAATGGCACTGAGATAAGGCACCTCGGGACTAAGGACATCTTCGTCCTCCTTCTTTGGACCAAACGGATCTGTATCCGGACTTAGGCTTCTCACAATCATAGGGCTAGGTAATGAGTGAGACTGGTCCATATTGAACTTCTTGAGTATTTTTTCTGTGTATGCCTTTTGGTGCACAAGGATTCCATTATTGATATACTCAAGTTGTAATCCCAAACAGAATTTTGTCTTTCCTAAGTCTTTCATCTCAAATTCTTTCTTGAGAATTTTAACTGTTTGGGAAATCTCTCCAGGGGTTCCAATTATATTCAGGTCATCCACGTAGACAGCTATGATAACAAAGCCCTTGTTGTCGAATTTCTTTATAAATATACATGGACTGATTGGATCGTTTTTATAGCCCTCTTTCACTAAGTACTCACTTAGTCTATTATACCACATTCGACCTGATTGTTTCAATCCATATAAGGATTTGTTCAGCTTAATACAATGTTGTTCTCGAGAACCTTTCTTTCCTTTGAGCTCAATACCCTCTGGAAGTTTCATATAAATCTCATTATCCAGTGGACCATATAAGTATGCTGTTACTACATCCATTAGGCGCATATCTAAGTTTTCTCTTATAGCCAGACTGATTAGATATCTAAAAGTAGTAGCATCCACCACAGGGGAATATGTTTCCTCATAATCTATCCCCGGTCTCTGTGAGAATCCTTGTGCAACGAGCCGTGCTTTGTATCTCACAATTTCTCCTTTCTCATTTCTTTTTCTCACAAAGACCCATTTGTATCCCACTGGTTTGACATCACTTGGTGTCACAAGGATAGGGCCAAATACGCCTCTCTTCCTTAAAGAGTTTAACTCCACGTTTATAGCTTCTTTCCATTTAGTCCAATCTGATCTTTGCATGCATTCAAATATGGACGTGGGTTCATGATCCTCATTGTTATCCATGAGTTCAAGTGCTACATTATACGCAAATATATCATCGACGTCGATTTCTTTTCGGTTCCATTGTATTCCAGATATGACAAAATTTATTGAGATCTCATTATTGTCAGGACCTTGTGTACCTTGAGATTCAGCGTCCCGAACCTCGTCATTTGGTACATCATGGTGATGTTTTCCATGTCATGGATGGTTTCCACATTGCCCTCGGATCCGACTTTGTCTACTGCACCTTTCTTTGATTTCCGAGGGATCTTATCTTTAGAACCAATTGGTCTACCACGTTTCAAACGTTGTTTAGACTCTGTAGCAACTTGACTCGGTCCATCTTGGACTTCTATTCTCACTGGTGCATTACAAGCTGGTATGTATGACTTAGTCACTTTCTTTGGGCCAACAAATGAATCTGGCAATTGATTAGCTAGCTGTTGTAAATGAATAATCTTTTAAACTTCAGTGTCACACTCTTTTGTTCGAGGATCTTGCCAGTGTGTCGATGGTCTCAACCATTCTATCTCTTTAATTTCTTTTACCAGCTGTGTATCTTCATCTCCCCCTAAGGTCGGATATGTGGACTCATCAAAGTGTGAGTCTGCGTATCTGGCCTTAAATAGATCACCCGTAGTAGGCTCAAGATACTTAATTATCGAAGGGGAGTCATATCCAACATATATTCCCATCCTCCTCTGAGGTCCCATTTTTGTTCTTTGTGGTGGTGCAATGGGAACATAAACGGCACACCCAAATGTCTTAATATGGGATATGTCTGGCTCTTGACCCGTTATCAATTGAGATGGTGAATATTTGTGTTCACTAGATGGTCTGATGCGAATCAGTTCAGCTGCATGTAAAACGGCATGTCCCCATGCTGATACAGGGAGTTTAGACCTCATAAGCAATGGTCTAGCTATCAGCTGTATGCGTTTAATAAAGGACTCAACTAGTCCGTTTTGTGTATGTACATGTGCCACGGAGTGTTCCACACTTACTCCCATGGACATACAATAATCATTAAACGCTTGGGATGTGAACTCACTAGCATTGTCAAAACGTATAATTTTTAAAGGAAAATCTGGAAAGTGTGCTCTTAGGCGTATTATCTGAGCCAACAGGCGTGCAAAAGCCTGGTTTCGTGTGGATAGTAGGCAGACATGCGACCATCTGGTTGATGCATCAATAAGGACCATAAAATATCTGAATGTCCCACAAGGTGGGTGTATTGGTCCACATATGTCTCCCTGAATCCTTTCCAGAAAATTTATAATTTCCTTAGTGACTTTGACTGGTGAGGGTCTAGTAATGAGTTTCCCTTGTGTACATGCTACACATGTGAGATCTTTTGGGATAACTCTCTTTTCTTTTAAGGTGTGCCCTTTAGTATTCATAATTAATTTTCGCATCATACTTGTGTCGGGATGGCCAAGCCGGTTATGCCACATAGTGAAATTTTCGCAGGCATTAGCCTCTATTACACTGATCTCTGTGCGGTATAGACCAGTGGAGAGTCCAGGAATGGTCTCTACGACCTTTCTATTGCCATGGTCGAATACAAAAATATTGAGGAACTCTTTGTTATCCTTTTCCATTGTTTCAAGGTGGAAACCATTCAATCTTATATCCTTGAAACTTAATAGGTTCCTATTGGAACTGGGTGAGTATAGCGCATTAGGCATTTCTAAATGCGTCCCCATGGGCAATGTCAAGCAACCTTGGCCGTGGCCATCAATTAGGCTTGATATTCCTGAAATCGTTTTTATGTTTGCACTTTTCATTTTCAGGTTTATGAAATGCTTCTTATCTCTAAGTATTGTATGGCTCGTCCCACTATCCACCAATAGTACCTCCATTCTATCAAAATTCAATCAATCATAGACTCAGAGTATAAAAAAATAAAACTTGCATTAATATGAAGTTCAGGATAAAATAAAGCCAAAAGCAACACCAAATCTTAAAATTTGAAAATAAAAATAAATCAATAAGGCATAAAAGCCAAAACCAAAACAAAACACAGTGTCGAATTCTGGACTAATCTTTAAGGCAATCAGATGTCTCGTAATCCATCAGGTCATCATTTTCGTGATCAAAATCGCCATCTCCATCCTCGACCAAATGGGCTTCTGGATTCTTTTCTTTCTGGCTCTGTTGGTAGAGGTCAATAAAATGCTTTGGGGTCCTACATCTTTTAGCCCAATGATTCCCCATTCCACATCTGTGGCAGACAGATTTGTTCGAGTGTGGCGGTTTGGTAATACCACGACCACTTCCTCGTCCTCGACCACGACCTGATTGGGAATGATATCCACTGCCACGGTTATTGTGGTTCCCACGGCCTTGGTGGTTATTTCTGCCACGCCCACCACGTCCTCTCCATCCCTGGCCTCTGCCATGGTGTTTATCATTATGGACGTAGTTGCTTTCATTAGCATCATTTTCCTTTATTGCCTTATTGGCTTCAGGAATTAGGGTTGATCCAGGAGGTCTCATCTCACTGTTCCTCATAAGTAGCTCATTGTTAGCCTCAGCCAATAATAGGACTGAGACCAGATCAGTAAAGGTGGTGAAACCTCTTTCTCTATATTGCTGCTGTAGCAACACATTTGTTGAATGGAATGTAGAGAAGGTCTTTTCAAGTAAGTCCCTCTCTGTTATCTCTTCACCACAGAGTTTCAGCTTAGATACAATCTTGAACAAGGCTGAATTGTACTCATCCACATACTTAAAGTCCTGGAATCTGAGATTTTTCCAATCATATTGAGCCTTTGGTAATAACATCGTTTTATGGTGATCATACCTCCGCTGTAAAGCGGTCCAAAGGTCGAGTGGATTCTCCATAGTGAGATACTAATCTTTTAGACCCTCAGTGAGATGATGGCGAATAGTACTTATTGCCTTGAATCTATCCTTTTCATTTGCATCGTTACCCTCGGTAATACATTCTCCGAGTCCCTCTGATTTCAGGATAATCTTAGTATCCAATGCCCCATTGTAAGTAATTATCTCCAGAGAGATTCAGGGCAGCATAGTCCAAATTCTTGATTTTCGACATCTCGGAGTCAGACGGGATGGACGGACCTCCTAGATCGGATCGAACGAGCGTTGGTCGCGGGTTGTGGTTGAACCGGATCGGGATCGGGATCGTCTTCACCAGTATGAGCTAAGAAACGGGATCACCTTCCTCCTCACGCCGGTATGAGCTGAACGTGATCGTGTGTTTTTTTTTCTCGATGGTTTTTTTTTTCTTTTTCTTTTTTAGCTTATGGGTTATCAGAGCAAGTCGTGCTGATAACGTGTTGTGAATGAATTATTTATTTCATGAATAGGGAAGTCCCTTATATAAGGGTTACAAAATGAATATTTGGGTATCAGAATATACCAAAGAATATACCAAGGAATAAACTTATACTAAGGAATAAACTCTTTCTTATGTTCATCCACATAATGTAATTATCTACAACAAGAGAGAAGTTATTTTTTTTTTCTATTCGGTGGTCATATGGAATATACTTACCAACGTCAAATAAATTCAATTATTAGTAATGAAAATTAGATATACATGTTGTCTGACTACACAAACAAGCAAAATTTGAGTTTGGTAGGTTTCAAAATTAGGGTGCTTATCACCTTTCCAAATCTGTCGTATTACTCGACCAGATTTACCCAGATGTTCGCCCACCAACACTCTTCACTTACCGGACGTTTCTTTCATCGACAAGGCCATTTTGTTTTCTTTCTCGGGTTGGACCATCAAACGATGTGCTTGTACTTAGTGAACCTAATAGTATTTAATTTTCATTTGCTTAACCCGTTGTTTTCAAAACCTACTTTTTTAGGGAATTTAGTCTCTCTGACCAATTTCATAAAGATTATCAGTGAATTTATCGAGATCTTTACCAAAACAAATTTGCACAAAATGTCTCATCTTTCTTTATCGAAGAGGTTACAATTTTCTAATTACTGGTGGATTCATTAAGATCAATTTCATCTCCATCATCATCTTCCTTTCTCCAAGAGCGAATTGTATCACCATTTGCCTTCTTTATGAAGAGTGCTTCTCCTCCCATCTTAAAAGTAGAGGGATTTATCCATTTACATAACTGTTCTGCTATTTTGTGGAACAGTACATTTAAAACTTGAAGATGCAATATATTTTGTTTTTACGATATTACAAAGTATGGGTTGGGTGTCAGCGTCATAAAAAATGACTAAATTTCAAATTTCCGATGTTTCCGTGCATCTTATTTCGATGCATTCGGGCTACATCTATTTTCATACTCATAAATTGTCTTTGATTTGTAGAATTACGTTAACTTTTCTTTTTAATTATAACCCGAATGTTTAAGAAGTAAGAAAAGTTGTGTATCAAAAAAACAAAATTTAAGATATATAGAGAATATATATATACATATACATATATATATATATATATATATATATATATGAATAATTCTAATATAAAGAGGAATACTTTAAGATAAATCTAAAACAATTTATCACAAAAATAGCTTTTAAGGAAGCCTTCAAAAAAAAGCTTTTAAGGAGAAAAATAACTAAAATAAACTTTATTAAAGGATGTAAACATACATTTATATTCATTGGGTTAACTAATCTAGATTTAGGGTTTAGAGTTATGGGGAAGGGTTTTGGAGGTGCGGGTTCGAAAAAAATAAAAAATCTAAAATAAAAATGTATATTTTGATCATATTTTTTAAGTCTATTTTTATGACAAAAACTTCTAAAAGCCTATTTCAGAGATTTGTCGTAATATAACTGTGAAATATTAAAAAGAAAAATTTAAACGAAATGTTGTTAAAAGTAAACTTGAAGATAGCTTAGTTCCCAAACTAAACTAGGTTTTATAGAAAAAGGAAATTCATCTTATATAGGAGTTATCTAAATAAGTTAAGACTAATGCGATTAGAAATTTGAGATCACTATATAAGGAGATACAAGGTTGTTGCATAACTTATGAGTTTTGTGACTGGGAGATTGAGAGCTTGAGTTTTGAGTTATTTTCTCAAGTTAATAATAAAATTGTTATTTGTGTTCTATAATCTACTATACAAAACTTAGATTCAATAATTGTTATCATAGCTTCTAGGAATCGATCCCATACTAAACTTAACAAGAAGAACAAGCGCATGACATGACATAGATCATGACGATCTCAAATCCAAAACCGAAGGAAGGAGCACCTTCGACCAGCTGTCCTATGTCAACGTCAACCAACTACACGGTCTGGGAAATTCAAATTAAGGTCTTGCTGAAAGTTCATAAGGTTTGGGATGTGATTGAAAACGAAGTAGTTGACAGCGACAAGAACGATATGGCCACTGCTTTGCTTTGCCAATCCATACCCGAAACACTTATATTATAAGTTGGCGAATTAGACACAGCAAAGAAGGTGTGGGACGCTATTAAAGCGAGGCATATGGGAGCTGATAGAGTTAGATAAGCCCGTCTACAGAAGCTCATGGCTGAGGCCTCGATTGGTACAGCTGTTGATAAAGCAGTAGCAATATGCTGCAGAAGCAGTATGCTGCAACAGCTGTATGCTCTTATTAAAAATTTTAACAAACTGATTGGTAGAGCATTAGCAGTATACGATTTTAAAATTACATAAAAGTTAGTACATAATATATTTATTTTAAAATAATAAATATATATAATAAATTTGTTATTAAAAATACTGAATCTTATTTAATTATATAAATTAAATTATATTTTAAAAGTGAAATATTATTCTTTTAAAAAATTAATTTTTTTTAAATATACATTATTTATATTGGGATATAAAATTATTTATGATATTATTAAATAAATTAAATTAATTATATATATAAATATATAAATTATCATTATTTATTTACTGGTAGAAGAGTAAATCATTCATATACAAAATTACCATTAAAATTATTATATAATATATAATTTATTTATTTTTAAATAATATAGATATATTTATAATATATATAAATATACACTACATTATATTTTGTTATTAAAAATAATGAATGATATGTATAATTATATAAAATATATTATATTTTAAATGTGAAATATTGTTCTTTTAAAAATATCATAATTTTTATTTTCAAAATACAATTTTTAGCTTTTAAATTATAAACATAACTTTTTATATTATAAATAAAATAAACTAATTATATATAATTATTTCTATTTTTATTATTCTAACTGCAAATGCTCTACCAAAAGCTTCATATGAGAGCATTGAGTAAAGAGCATTTGGAGAGCATTAGCATCTTGTAAATGCTTTCTTAAATGCTTTTTACATAGATGTTGATTGGACAATAATGAGCATAATGCTTATGCTAATGCTCTGCCAATCACACCCTGAGTTTGTCAGGCTCAATTTGAAAGACAATAAACGATCGACGGTTTTGTTGGGAAAATTTCAGAAATCTCGTCAAATTCAACCGCTCTAGGAGGAAATATTGATGAGCCAAAGTTAGTTAAAAAGTTTCTCAAGTGTCTACCTCGGAAAAATATATTCACATAGTCGCCTCTCTAGAACAAGTCCTTGATCTCAAACCACTAGATTTGAGGACATCATTGGACACCTGAAAACCTACGAAGAATGTGTTGCGGAAAAGGAAGAAGAAACACAAGGCAACCAAAGTAAACTGATGTATGCGAACACTGAAGCTCTAAAAAATCAGTACCATCAACCAAATCGTGACTCCCATGGATATTACAGAGGTAGAGGATGCGGAGGTCGTTACTACAATAGAGGCAGAGGTCGAGGAAGGTCATGTGCCAACATTGATCTCTAAAAGGTTATCTGCTACGGATGCGATAAGTTTGGACACTTTGCGTCCACCTGCCCTGATCGGTTACTTAAATTACAAGAAGCATCTGAAACCAAACAAGATGATACACGAGAAGCTGAAGAATTGATGGTTCATGAAGTGGTCTACCTTAATGAGAAGAATATAAATCCAAAGGATTTCGAGACAAACTTGGATAAAGATAATGCATGGTACCTAAGCAAATGAGCAAGTAACCATATGACCGGGAATCGATATTATTTCCAATCTATAAACGAGTCAATCACAAGGAAAGTGGGGTTTGGTGATGACTCTCGTATAGATATAAAAGGAAAAGGCTCCATCATGTTTCACAACAGAAACGGTGGGAAGAAGATCATATTTGATGTCTATTTTATACCCGACTTAAGGAGCAGCATCATTAGTTTAGGACAGGCTACAGAAGCATGTTGTGATATAAGAATGAAAGGTGACTACCTAACCCTATGAGACAAGGAAGGCAAGCTTATAACAAGAGCACAAAGAACAAAGAACAGATTATACAAAGTCGTCATCTACATTGTTGATGCAAGATGCTTACAACTCAGTACTGTAAGCGAGTCAGCAAGGTGGCATGCCCGACAAGGTCACATTTGAAGAGACTCGATGAATACAATGATCAAGATGAGAATGTGATTGGAATTCCTAAAATAATCGTTGAAAACAAAACATGCTCTTCTTATCTACTCAGAAAACAAGTAAGGCGTACGTTCCCACAAGCAACTTCCTATCACACAGCACACCCACTTGAACTCGTGCACGGTGATCTTTGCGGGCCAATAACACCACCCACACCATCAAAGAAGAGATACATCTTTGTGCTTATAGACGACTACTCTCGGTACATGTGGTCGATACTTTTAAAGGACAAGGCTAAAGCGTTTGAGAAATTTTAAATCTCCAAAACCATCATCGAAAAGGAGACTGGAGCTACTATAAAAAATTTTAGGACAGACAAGGGTGGAGAGTTTGTTTCGGGCGAGTTTCAGACATACTGCGAAGAAACTGAAATCACAAGATACTTAATGGCTCCATACTCACCACAGCAGAATGGAGTGGTAGAAAGACGTAACAGAACTCTCTTGGGAATGACCAGAAGTATCTTAAAACATATGGATGTTCCAAGCTATTTATGGAGAGAAGCTGTAAGACATGTTACATATCTAATAAACAGAGTATCAACTCGGGTCCTTAGTCTAAAGACGCCATAAAAAGCCCTGAAAAACAAACAACCAAACATAGAGCATGTACAAATCTTTGGATGCATTGCCTACGCCAAAGTTGAGACTACACATCTTAAGAAGCTAGATGATCGATCTTGTATGTTAGTACATATCGGAACAGAACCGGGATCAAAAGCTTACAGATTACTTGATCCAATAAACAGAAAGGTGGTGGTTAGCAGGGACGTGATCTTCGATGAGAGTAAGAGCTGGAATTGGAAGAAATCAATTGCAGAAGAAGATACAATAAAGTTTACAATCAACTTAAATTTGGAAATAAAAGTATAACCAGGGATGCTGAGAACTCTGGGGAATCAGAAAACAGAGAAAAAGAAAACACAGATTTCGTCGTCATTGGTGATCATGACCAAGATCAATCTATTACGGACTATGAAGAAGAAGATGCAAAAGAAGAGACACATGAAAATCCATTAAGAAGATCTACGAGGGAGAGTAGAAAGCCAAGTTACTTGGATGACTACATACTACTCGCTGAGCTTGAGTGTGAACGTCTTATGTTAACTATAATGATGAACCTTGGAGATTTAACAAAGCAAGGGAGAAGAAAGTATGGAACGATGCTTGCGAAGAGGAGATTAAGTCGACAATAAAGAATAAGACGTGGGAACTAGTTGATGTTCCGTCTGGAGCAAAAGCTATTGGTCTTAAATGAATCTTTAAGATTAAACGGAACTCCAATGGAAGTAGAAACAAATATAAAGCTAGGCTAGTAGCAAAGGGCTGCATACATGAATATGGAGTGGATTTTGAAGAAGTGTTCGCTCCTGTAGCACGTATGGAAATGGTGAGACTATTGATTTCCCTAGCAGTTGCAAGAGGATGAGAAGGACATCATTTGGATGTTAAGACCGCATTTTACACGGTGATTTGAAGGAAGAAGTATATGTCTCGCAACAGAAAAGATTCATGATAGAGGGAAAAGAAAACAAAGTCTACAAGTTGAATAAGGCGCTTTATGGACTACGCCAAGCCCCTAGGGCGTGGAACGAGAAGTTTAATAAGGTTCTCGGAGAATTCAACTTTGTTAAGTGCTCCAAGGAACCAGCATTGTACCAAAAGCAATACAAGGATCATCTATTTCTCATCGCAGTATATGTGGACGATCTGCTTGTAACCGGCTAGAGTCTTGAACTGATACAAGAATTCAAGAGAGGAATGTCGAAGAAATTTGAGATGAGTGACTTGGGAAAGCTTACATTTTATCTAGGCATGGAGGTGACTCAACACGAGGATGGAATCACATTGTGTCAAGAAAGATATGCTAAGAAGTTCTTGAAGAAACTTGAATGGAAGCCTGCAACGCAGTTCATGTGCCCATGGAACGAAGTCTGAATCTCTCGAAAGCACCAAGGGAACAGAGTATTGACGAAAGAGAATATAGGAGAAGCATTGGGTGTCTACTATATTTACCTCATACACCTCCAGACCTATCGTTTTGTGTTGGAGTTTGTAGTAGATACATGCATTCACCTAAGCAATCACACGGAGCAGCCATGAAGCAAATGTTGCGATACCTACAAGGAACTGTTTCTTACTGGCTGATGTTTAGTCGAGCAACGAGTACAACACTTGAAGGATACAGTGACAGTAGTCACAATGTTGATGAAGATGATGGGAGAAGTACTACTTGTCACATCTTCTATTACTCGGACAGCCCTATATCGTGGTGCTCTACTAAACAAGAAACTGTCGCGTTATCGTCATGTGAGGCCGAATTTATGGCTGCAACTAAGCAACGAAGCAAGCAACTGGTTACAAGAGCTTCTCAGAGAGATTATTGGATGTGAGAATGAGAAAATAACGATTTGGATTGATAACAAATCTGTCATAGCTCTCATGAAGAACCTTGTGTTCCATGGACGAAACAAGCATATTCATGATGTTATCACTTTATCTGAGAATGTGTTGAGAATGATTTGATCGATGTTAAACACGTACCTAGAGTCCAACAAAGAGCAGATATCTTGACAAAAGCACTAGGAAGACTGAAGGTTAAGGAGATGAGAGACCTTGTTGGAGTTAAAGACTTATCGAAAATGGACTTCAAATCTAAAGTGGAGAATGTTGAAAGTAAACCTGAAGATAGCTTGGTTTCCAAGCTAAACTAGGTTTTATAGAAAAAAAATCATCTTATTTAAGAGCTATCTAAATAAGTTAAAGAATAATGAAATTAAGAATTTGAGATCACTATATAAGGAGATGCAAAATTATTGCATAACTTATAAGTTTTATGATTAAGAGATTGAGAGCTTGAATTATGAGTTATTTTCTCAAGTTAATAATAAAAGAGTTAGTCTTGTTATTGTGTTCTACTCTCTCTCTCTTTCATATTAAGTGTAACTTTAGCTTTGTGCACACGGATTAAAAAAATAATTAATTTTTTATATTTTCTATAAAAACACAATTACATATACAACTAACTATATTTGAACCAATAGAAAAATAAATTGCAGTATAAAACTAATAAATTTTGCATCGAAAGTCGAAAACAACACTTATTTTGTAACAATTTTTTTTTTTAAAATGACACTTAATATGAAATAGAGGGAATCTATTCTATTAAAAGAGAAGTCATGACTCATTCATGTGTGAATTTTTTTAGACCATCAATAAAATTTTTTAATAAATGTATTTTATTAAAACTAATGATAAAATATTTGTAACAACTTTAATCATAATATCTTCTGATATCTTTTTATTTTAAATATATATATAAATATATATATATATATGTTAAAAAATTATAACAAATCTTTTAAAAAGATTTTAGCAAGATCTCAACTTTAAAAAGTTCTGTAAATAGTTCACTAATTCCAAATTAGTAATGAAATATAATTATATATTAATATACATTCAATTATATTTTATAAAATGAAAAAGATAAAAATTATATCCTTTATAAAATGAAATAAAAAGTTTATACTTAATATATATATAGTCTAAATAAATATAAAAATTGCTAAATTGTAATCTAACTTTGAAATCCGTATCAAAATTTAGTAGAAATTAAATAAAAAATAATTTTAAAATATGATTTTCCATATATATCAATTTGTTTAGTAATCAAATGCAAATTCAATAAGGTAAAATATAAAATGTACACTATAAAATTATTGTGTTTGTAATAATTATATAAACATTTAAATATATGAGTAACTTTATAGTTACACTACAAAGTTATAGTTATATAATAAAATTTATCAATAACTTAATGTAATTTGGTGTTATATATTATCTAATTTTATAATAATTTTTACATTTATTATAATATTATTGGTCATGCGAGTTTTCTTTTTATACTACAAGTTATATTTAATATAATAAAATTTATCAATAACTTAATAGCTTGGTGTTAGATAATTATCTAACCTTATAATAATATTTGTGTGGCTTATACAAACATTTAAATACATAACTAATGTTACTAACGATGAAAAAAATATATCTATATATATAAAATGAAAACAAAATTCGTGCGGGTCAATATTTAGTATAATTTTATTATACAAAACTTAGATTCAATAAATGCGCTTGCACTTTTACATACGTTAAGCATTATATTTGGCTCGAAGTTAGTCAAACATTAATCATTGTAAATTTGTAACAGCGAAACCCACTTAAGCTTTGAATATGGAAGGCCTTCACACGAGTGGGGCTAGTAGTTGCGGTAAAGCTTCCGTCATATTCAACCTTTAATACTTTATGACACTTTACTATTATTATATTTGACCAATAGTTTTGATACTTTTTTTTTCTGGCTCAAGTACAACATGCATTATCCAACATTGTCTTTAATACTTTCTTTTAAAGGATGTTTCTTATTTTTTTTTTTTGGAAAAACTACTTATTTTATTTTTGCAAGCAAAACTCCATTTATTCAACTAAAGGTGAACGACCTTTTTGTATGTTTTAACTTTCTATTTGAAATTTAACATTTTCAGAACATACATTAAGTCGCTGAAAATAATGTTTGATTTTATAAATTTTGCAAATCTCTTACATAACTCTATATATATATATATAATATATATATATATATATATATATATGTGTGTATTATATTGTTGGCATTTGTGAGACCCTTGGTCCGGTCCAAGAAGAGGCTCACTTGCTAGAGGTCTAGAAAGGAAAAACCTTAGCTAGGTTTCCACTCATCTCTTATAAAAAGACGAGCCCCTTAGGTTAGAAACACAACAAGGAGATCAAGCGAAGCCCTGCGAGACCGGAGAGCCGTCGCCGACCATGCCCAGCACCGCGCCACCGTCGGAGTCACGTTGGAGCACCGCCGCCGAACACCCTCGTTGGAGCCCTGGCAGTCGTCTACGAAACCCTAGCCGTCGGTTGCTCGATTCTGCAGAGTGTAACCATCTCAGATCTAAACCATAAGGTAAGGTTCAGATCTTCTAGTTCCCCTCTCAAACCTTCTTGAATGAGTAGATCTGAGATCTAAAACTCCCGTTTTTGTCTGATGTATTGGGAATACAAATCTGGTACTGTGACCGCTTCTCAACTCCTTCTTAGGTCCATATCCATTCTGACAAGCAAAACTAAGGTGAGGACCCGGTCGTGAACTCTTATCTTGTCCTATAAGCTCTAAGAGCAGTCTCTCGTTAATAAGGTCTATGCATAGTTAGATCTATGCGTTTATGTGTTGTTGTGTGATAAACTGTGAGATCTGATGATTGATTGTGATGATGTGATAAGAACACCTAGATCTGATAGATTGTTAAAGGATAAACCGGTTGTGTGTTAAGAATGAATGAGATATGTGATATGAATGAAAGTGATGTGATGAGAATGAAAGTGATGATAATGAGATCATGTTAAAGTGTAAAGGGTATGATTGATGTGTATGATGTGACACCGAGAACGGGTGGGGACGTGTCGGGACACGGGTTATGATAAGTGGTGTATGGCGCTTGGTAGGATCGAGTCATGCCGAATCTGGGCATAAGTGATTATGGAACCGCGAGGACGGACAGTGCCTGATTGAGCCAAAGAGGCCGTGACCGGGTAGTCATATAGTATGCTACAGATCATAGCCCGCAAGGGTGCCCGTAGGAACTCGCAGCGAAGGGAGACTCGTAATGGCTTTTCACGGGGATGTGCGGTAGGTCCTAGAGCTCTAGGTTGCTTGTTTGCTTGTCGCATGCTAGTCCTTATTAGTTTGTGACTGTGATGAATGTTTGTATGTCCTGATATGAGTTTGTAAGTTCCTCGAACCTACCCTCACTGAGTAACTCAATACTCATCCCTCTCTTTTGCAGGTATGAACGAGGAGGACAAGGAGTAGAAGTCTGGTGGTGTTATATTTTGGGTTTTAGTTTTCTTTAAGTTATTTGTAGATTCAAAGACTATTACTTTCATATTTTCTAAAATGGTTAAGTTAAGTTTATGTAAGACAATGGTTTTATTGGAATAAAGAGGTTTTAGACTCAATGAAATGTGATTGAGATTTAAGTGTTCGGTTTTGGGGAACACGGTCCTTACAGCATTGCTCCCATTTTCATAAATGATTTAACAGCGAGAAGAAGAAAAAGAGAACTGTTAAAAAGGAGGAAGTAATAATGTTCATGTCCTTTTTACAAAAAGAGTAATGTTCCGCAAAATGAGCATTGTATATAAATATTATTTTTACATAATATTATGTATTTTATGTATTTTACATATTATAAAACTAACAAAATAATAAATATTTATTAAAATATCAAAAATATTTAACTATGTATATAATTAAATTAGTGTAAATACATCATAACAATTACTTTTTATTTATAATTATTTATGGTAAATAAAGTTAAACAATCACTTTATATATTTGATAGGGATGTAATTTAATTTAAATGATATTAACATATATATATATAATATTTAAATGTGGATATCTATTAAATGAGACTTATTAATCATATAGTTTTACGATTATTTGTATTTTTTTATTGCAAAAATTGTAAATCCGTTGTAACAAAAATTTCAAGGTGGAACTTTTAATAGTTTATAATTGTTTTTTGAGATTCACTTGCAAATTTCAAAATTAAAATTTTAAGTTCTCAATTGTTCAATGTAAATTTTGAAATTAAAATATTTATATATTTTTATATGGTATACTTTAATATATAAATATTATTTTAAATATATGTTAAATGAGATTTTTTATTCATATGGTCTTATGATCGTTTAATTTTTTTTAATAAAAAATTTATATATTTTATCAAGATTTTTTAATGTGGAATTTTTAAAAGATTGAGCAATTTATAATTATTTTTAAAAATCCAAACTATAACATATAAAAATATTTTTATTATATGGTTAATATAATTGCTTATTTTATGTTAATAACATAAAAGTAAACATATGGAGGATTCACAAATTGTTATCAAATATTCATTATTAAATTATCATATATATACTTTAGTCACATTAGTTAATTCTGTAGAATTTATTTAAAGAAAAAATAAAAAATATTAATTTTACATTATTAATTAATTTTATGATTTGTTTAATGGGAACTATAATCTTACTATATATATATATATATAAATAATGTTATTTGAGAAATGACTTTCTTATGTATCGTGTTCATGTTAACTCTCATGATAGTTAATTTCATTGATTTCCATAGTGAATTGCTTAATTATTATAAATGCCATAATTAAATATCTTTATTTGACTTTTTTTGTTAATATTTGTTTTTAAATAACTTTATTATCCAAAAGGAAATATTTTTAATATATATATATAACATTTTTGAAACATGTAATTTAATAAAAAACGAATTTCCTTTTATATAACTAAAAAGGGTTTAATATAAAAAGACTTTTTAATAAGATATTAAAACACTTTTTCGTATTTAAAAATCTGCTCATGTTAATTAGAACAATTTGTTGTGGTATATATTTTTAAATCAATAATTTTCTTAACCTAATAACATATGGATGTTCATATCTCTGTATAAAATTAAAAAAAAATTGTTAAGTTTGAATTATTAACACAAATATTTCAATATATATATCCTACTTTACTCATAAAAAGAAATTGTTTTCTCTGAAGAACACACTATCGCTTTTGCTATAAAAATCCTTTCATCTTTGAATTGATGAAGCTCATAATGGCATAAAATAACTATATAATGAAAAGAGATTTCAAATAAACCCTTTACTACATATTTTATCGAGGCAAAGTTGTAACATGTAATAGCTAATCTTTTTAGGAGTTATAATGTTTATTGGTGTATAATACGGCACATACAATTTCTACTCAGTGTTGCCTTAAAAATCAAATATATTCTTTTCGAAACATTAAGTAGCTTTAGTTAAGTTTATGTTTGTGTAACTTTTTAATGTAAGTTTATATTTTAAATAATGCAATTCTAAACTTACCTTAGACAATATTTTTCAATTTTTGAATTTTTTTATAAACTTTATAAGTGACTTGTATGTTTTTAAAAATTTACAAACCCCAATAGTAAATCAAAATAAACAAAAATCGAAATTCTAATTAGAATAACCATATACACAATAAAGAAACTAATTACACAAGATTAAAATCAACAAAAAAAATTAGAAACAAATACCATAGTAATTTGAATATTCTACAAAATCAAATACATTAAAACACTATAAATAAATAGCTCATAAATAATATGAATGCTTAATTAAAATCATATAAAATATAAATTAATCTAAATTAAACAAAAAAAAATATTAATAACTATTACAATTTAATTTTATGTCAATATTCATTCTCGCATATATATACGCGGTGAGTCACCTAGTATATATATATATATATATATATATTAATTGAAAAGTCATTTAAATGACGTTTGTTTAGGTGTCACTCGTATAGAAAATTTGAGAAAAATGTTATAATTTGATATATTTATGAATTTAATTTTATTTTTTAATAAGTTTCAAAAAATAAAATGTAAACTAATTAATGTTAGTTACCAAATAATTCAATGATATTACAGATAATAGTTTTATATTAAATAATTACCGAGATTGATAAGAGATAATGATAATCTATTAGAAAATATTTATAATTTGAATAGTTGATTATCAAACCAAACAATATAAGGATTATTTTCTGAAATTTATTATCAGACACATCCAATAATAAAAATAAATTTTTATAATTAAAAAGATCTAAAATTATAAAATTAAAATAAATACTAGTTAAATATTATAAGTTGTATATTTTGTAAATATTCTCTTTGAACACATATATTTTGTAAGTATTTATATTTGTACATGTGCACAGTAGAATCATGAATAAATTAGGAAATTTTACAGTTTCCTACATGTGTTTGCTATATAAGAAATCCTAAAATTTTTGGAGATTTCATCTTAATGATAATGATCTTGACCTGCGAACAACGAAAGTTTTATTTTGAGTGGACTAAACAAATTTTATAAATTAATTGAATGTTGTTTAGTGCTAAGATATATTTTAGTTATAGAGTCATTTTTATGTGGCTTAATTAAAATTTTATAATTGTTTTGTGTAATTTATCTTGCTAATAGTTTGGTTATTATAACCAGATTATAATTAGTGTTAAGCATTTATCTTTAGATAATATGTATAATAATTAATTTTGTTATTATATTTATTTTACAATGTAGTTATTTTCAATGCTTAATTCATATAAACATGTTTATATTTGTATGTAATGATTATTATTGAATTATTATGTTACTTAAATAAATTATATAATATTTTATTAGATTGTAAATTAGTGCATACAAAAACAACTAATTTTGATAACACATAGAAATACAAATACATTTTTTAGATATATCATATTAATTACACTTCATATGAATAGTCTTATGCTCTACATATTTCAGCTATAATATATGTACATTTTGTTCAATTTATAATATTTTATAACTTTATTTTATATTCATTTTATCTAATCATTCTGATTTGGTTGAAAAGAGTTAACCCAGCAAAAACAGATATGCATATAAGTAGAGATTTGGTTAGCAGATTTTGTAATTATCCATTTCTAAATTGAAACTCATCACTTAACAACTTTTCACCAATAACAACAAATAACGTTTGTATAATTCTTTGTGATTTTTTTTGTTTATGTCTGATCCTCGCGATCATGCGAATTATTTAACTGTTTTAATAGATTTTAAAATTGTTGAAATATCTTTTTAACGAAATGTAATTTATGAAATCAAGATATTTTAACATTTTATTTTAGTGTATTTGAATATATATATATATATATATATATATATGTAGTTATGTTATTTTGTATTTATAAAATATGCAATTGTATAAGATATTATTTAATTTAATTTTTAGTTATTTCAAATCTTTTCTTTATATATTTTAATAAAAATATTTGTAGTTTATTTTATTACTTTTATTATATATTTTAATAAATTTTAAATTATAAAATATTTTAATGTCAATTTATTTCATTTTATTTCTATATATTATTTAAATTTATAAGAAAGTTTATTTATATTTAAATGAATGTAAGTTTTTATTTATGAATTATAAATAAAAGAATCCATTAATCTAATTGATTTGATATTAATATAAATTATTTCATAGTATCTAAACTGGAAAAAATAATCTATACTCATTCTGATTTTTTAAAATAAATTAATTGATTTTTATTCAGTTTTAGTGTTGTATATTGTTTGTACACAAGATTAACTATTGTGTTGTTTGGAAACATAGATAGTAATATAGTATTATATCTATAATTACTTTATAATAGAAGAGAGAATTTAAGTTAAATTTTATTCAAATTCTGTCATAAATATTCAAATACATTAAAATAAAATGTAGAAGATCATCGTCTTTGTTCCAATCATATAAATTATTTTAATAGAATTTTGATTTATTTTAATAAGAGAGATGATCTTGATTGGACACACTTTGAATTGAAATTTGCAACAAACTACATAAGGACGATGAGCATCATATGGCTCTTTTAATACATTGAATCGATCGAAATCTCTTATTGTTCTGATAGTTTTGAGTTTTTAATGTTTTTTTGTTAAGCCCTGATCTTGATCTTTGTCTGAACAGAGACAGGGATCTTAACATCATGAACACCATCAGTCCATGTCAAGCTTCCAAAGAAGTAACCAGTGTTGACTTTATGACTCGTTTTAGCCTTCACCGTGAAAGTGAGCACCTTCTTAGCTGCAGAGCTAAACACGAGTGTGTTCGGGTTGACCTTGAGAGTTATGCCTAGAGGAGACTCGATCACAGCTTTATAGACTGACTTTATAGGTCCAACATTGGTTACACTTCTTGTGAGTGTGACTTCTTTCTCAAGATTTGGAATTGTGATTGAAGGCAAGTTCATATCAAGAACAGATGGCTTAGGAATTGGACAGTTAGTCTTTTTACCGAGCACTCGAGAAATCGAAGAGTCGTTGTAACCTGCAGAACACAAATAGTTGATGTAATCTTGAATCCCCATATCGTAGACAAGTCCTGGTTTTGCAGCTCTTTGAGGGTTGACAAGTCCTCCACCATAGTCAAATGGATCGGCAAGCTTCTTGTTTGATCCTTCAGCAAAAATGGGCTCACCAGATGCACTTGTCCTCCAAGATTACATAGGAGAAAAAATAGGAGAAAAACTAAGAAAGAACCTGTTGTGACCAAAGCTGATCTAAATGCAGCAGGAGACCAGTTAGGGTGTAGAGACTTGAGGAGAGCTATGATACCGGAAACAACAGGAGTCGACATTGATGTCCCTGAATCGAGTCCAAAGCCATCATGTCCGTCAGGATCAAGCGGACTCATTGCCGCGAGTATGCTCACACCAGGAGCTGCTATATCAGGCTACGTAGTGGAAAATGTGATGAGTTATCAACTCTTGAAACAAACATGTATTAGAGACACAAAAGGCTTTGTAACCTTGAGAATGGCTGGTGAAACTGAGTTAGGCCCTCTAGATGAGAATTCAGCAACCTTTGTTGTTGCGGGCAGACCTATTAATGTGGTAGCCGCGTTGATTCTCACCGTGGGAGATCTGTGGTTACACGTGGGATCAATGGTATTTGTATAAAAAGAGAAATGACTCTCTAAAAACAGTTTATGTAATTCAAGATAGAAGACCTGGTGGTACGAATGTATTGTAAAATGTCAGTTCCAAGCTCGTAATCAGTGTAAATGCACGGTAAACCATTGCATCGATCAAGAAGATCCTCAGGCTTTTTGGCTAAGATGATTCCTGCTACACCTTCCCCTGCAATTGGAGTGAGACTATCGAAAACAAGAACTGTTTTCCCCTTCACATCAACATTATCATCACTATTTGAGTCGAAGAAAGCTAAACTGGTTGAAATCTCCGGTCCAGTGTACAGAGATTCAGCCTAGTTAGACACCAACAGAGAACAACAAGTTAAAAATAGCTCCAAACTTTAAACTATTGTTTTTTTAGGTTTTGGTATTAAACGTACAAAGAAGGTTTGGTTATTGCCAAGTGTGATCTTGGTAGGAAAAGACCGGTCAAGAGTTGTAGCAGCAACAGTCAAAAGCCAAGGAGCAACATTGACAACAGTCTGTGCACCAGGCCCGTCGTTACCTGCCGCAGCAACAACTGGAATCCCTTTAGCTACCGCGTGAAAAGCTGCGATGTTTTCGATCTTATCAACCTCTGAATCCTCTGGAATACCCCCGCCAAGAGAAACAGACAAAACATCAACCCCATCATGCATAGCATCATCAAAAGCCTTCCATATATCAGCACTTGTGCATTCTCCACGGTTTCCAATTATGTTCCAGCAAACCTTGTATGAGGCTATTCGTGCCTTAGGAGCACCACCTCGGACCGTGCCTGACAAGGGAACAAACTAGTATTAGATTTATATATTGTGATTCTAATTAAAAAAAAATTCTAGCTGTCACGGTTTATCAGTCATGGCCGAATCTGAGATTTCGGGAGCTCTAAACCTTCCTTTAAAAACTTTATCTTTATGTAATCTGGGGGCCTATAACTATGTAAAAAACTTTAACAGTTTTTGGGGATAAGGCCAATATTTCATCCGGCTTTGCTCAGATCCGGCCCTGTTTTCAGTAAGCAGTACCTTGGGCTAAACCAAAGTAGCTTGCATTGGGGACAAAGGAGCCGCCAGCTATTGTGGCTGTATGTGTGCCATGACCATTTGCATCTCTGCTGGACTGGAAATCGGGGACTATCTTTCGGTTGAATACTCCTCCAATCTCGGCGAGTAGGCCATTTAGGTAGTACTTAGCTCCTATAAGCTTGTTGTTGCAATGAGTTGTGGCGTTAAACTGTTCTCCTGATTCACATTTTCCTCTCCAACGCTTAGGTATTGGTCCAAGGCCTTGGTCGCTGAAGACCTTTGACTCTGGCCATATTCCTTTTTATATACATACATGATGTGAGACAAGGATAGATTAAAGAGAGAGAGGGCGAGAGGAAGTTTAAGAGAGTGTAGAGAGACCGGTATCCAAGACGCCGATGATAGCTTCACTGCCCATGTTGGTGTCATGAAGAAGACCTTTTACAGATGATGATGTAGAAAAAGAAGTTGGAACTGGAGAGAGGCCTAGGTGATCCCAAGTTCTTGTGGTTTGCAGTTTCAGAATCCGGTTTGGTATGACATGGACTACTTCAGGATGGTCTGTGTTTATATACAAAATTCCGGTTTAGAAACCAAAGTCATCAGTGCTCAAAGATATGAAGTGTGTGTGTGTGTGTGTTGTTGAGTACCTGAGATTTTCTTTGCTTGTGAAGAAGTAAGAAGTGCTGCGAAACCAGAGAAGCCATGTTGATAGCTGTAGATCATTGAGTTGTGTGCGTCTTCTTTGCTGTATATAACATGAGAGATTTATAAAACGCACAGTATAAACAAGTTGGATAACATCGGTATGGGGTGATTCATTTGTACATCTGAAAGTGCATCATGGTACTCCATTTTTCTTTTTCTTTTTTTTTTTGTGCACACCTAGTACTCCATTTAAATTTCTTATTTAGATGTTCTACTGAGTGTTTTTCGTTTGTATTTTTTTGTTGTGGTATCGGATGAAACATCTTAATGCAAATGCATTTCTTTTTTTTTTTCCTTTTTTGATTGCATCCTCATCTCGATGCATTTATTACTAAAATGACTAAAATTGATTAACTATATTTGGTTCTTAATGATATGTTTATTATATTTATATTAATTTTAATATTTTATTTAAATTGATGTATAACAAAATAATTTAAAACTGTTATTTTAACATTTATAAAATACCTTTTTTTAATTTAGTCATATATTTAATCTTAATCTAAGTATAATAACTTTTATTATTGTATTTGGGCAGCGAGAAATGAATCTCTGAATGTTTTGTTTGTTACCTAATGAATATAAAAGAAATATATAAGAGCAATCACTGTACAATACATACAGTATTATAAACAAGTTCAGTAATATCAGTATAGAGATTTTGGCATTTTGAAAGATGATAAAATTAGCTACCTCTCATGAAGTGATTCAAGCATTTGATGATGAGAAGCCGTGACGAGTTCGGGATCATCGTGTTGTCTTTCGCCAAGGTAAACTATATATACCTAAAGAAAAACAAAACTAGAACATTTCAAAACTTATAATATTTAAGAGAGTTTTCGTAACCTCAATTTGCGTTACATGCCTTCCTATGATTGTCTAGGGCTCTTGCAGATACAAGAAAACCCAGCTCCTTGTTAAGAAATAGAACCAAAGAGAACGCCAATAGAAGAACAAATTTGTAAGTTTGTAAAATGTTCTTCTCCATTTTCTAAAGTGAGAACTGAATGTGTCTGTGTAGATAGAAACCATGTATATATATAGAATAATGTTTCACTCGTCTTTCGATTTATGACCCCATCACCACGCCCCAAGCACCCTTTTAGGGGTAGAATTTTGGGTTAGCTTCGAAAGCGATTTGGACGTACCTTTGGGTTTGATTTAGTTAGGGGTAGAGTTTTGGGTCAGCTTCGAAGGCGATTTGGACGTAACTTTGGGTTTGATTTAGTTTGGTCTGAGAAAAATATCTAACTCGAACAAGAATAAAAATATCTAACTCAAAAGAAAGTCATTTCAATTTGGTTTTGTTTTGTTTTGTTTTATGCTCGGTTAATCCGTTGTGTTCAGTGACGATCTAAAAAAAGTCTTTACAAGATAAAAATTTATACTAAAACAATATTAAATAATCAACTATTGTTATAAACCAAATTGTGGATGATTCATAACCGAACCGACCATAAACCTACTGCATATTTGTTTACTAAACCTAGATCATATAGGTTTAGGGTTAGGCAGCTAAGGAAACTTTTTCCATATTGGTTCTGAATATTTTCTTTTTTCCTAGTTGCAATAGGATTTGTACTCTTTCCATTTACCAATATGACGGTCTATTGTAATCCCTATATAAAGGGAACCTGTTGTACTTTATGAATAACACAATACAAAGCAATATATGAATTCCCCATTCTTTTCTTTAAGTTTTACAACACGTTATCAACATGAATTGCTCTCTAAATCCCTAAGCTAAAAAGCCATCGATCAAAAAACCTAATCCCCATCGTGAAACCTTTGATCGTAAAACTTTCATACCTTGATCTGAATTCAACCTTCAAACAATCAAGCTTGTTTTACTAGTCGATCTTGATCCTTGTTCCAGTTCGTGATCCAAGTACATACTTTCTCTCATTGGTGGTCCATTCAACCTATCAGAGGTTAAGGTAAACACTAAGAACCCTAATATCTCAAAACCCTAATCGAAAATACTAATCATTGAATTGAAACGCTAAAACTTTATTGATTCGATTAAATGTTTTGAGAAATTAGAAAGTATGCTAGGTTGATTGGTTAGCTAGATTGATTGTTTTGAGGATGTTTGCTAAAACCTAATCGATTGCTAAAACCATAAAACCCTAATCGCATTATGAAACCCTAATATTAAACATGTCAGATTTTATTGATTGATCTAATTGTTTATGAGGTTAGGATCGATTGCTAATTTGATAGTTTTGCATGATTTATGTCTTGTTTTTATAAACTAGTCTTAACCGTATGATCTTGCTAGAACCGGTATGCTAGGGTTGCTAAATACATGTTTGGAATCCGATAGATTGTCTTTGCATGATCCATTTGTTTTGTCTAGGTTGAGGTTGAATGGTCCAATTTTTATGTGCATATAGATCTCGAATGCTAAGCTTGCTAAACTCATACCTGAAACTGACTGATTAATTGCTAAACCTTGATTGAATGTTTTAACATTGAAACCACATATGATCCTTGCACATATAGAATCCGTTTTGCTAGTCTTGATAAACCCTAATCTTATGAGCACATAGAATCCATGTTACTAAATCTTGAACTTGATTGATTGATAACCCTGATTAAATGTTTCTTAAGAGTTAAGATTGTATGCTAGATTGATTGATCTGTTTTTGACCTAACCCTAATGCTAAAACCTTAATCGTAAGTTTAAACCCTAATTGAATCTGAATTTCTCATACTTGAAATTGATTAAATATGGCCACATGATTGCTACATGATTCACTCATGTACATATAGATTAAGATTGCTAGGATTGTTGCATCATCTCATATGGTCGTGTGGCTTGTTAGCATTATACCATCTTGACCGCATAAACACATATATAGACATTGATCTTTAGGATTGTCTTGTTTGATCTATATGACTTGGATTATCTTGTTTGGTCATTAAACTTAAGCATTCGTATAACCTATTGAACATATAGACATTGATCTTTAGGATTGTCTTGCATATTTGTATAAAATGATTGCTTCATCGCCGCATATAGAAATTAACTATTAGGAATGTCTTGTCTCGTTTGGCCATGTGATTTATTTGATAAGCATGACTAGATTACTTGTTTACATTACTATCCATATGACTTATGATATCTTTTTGGTCGAGAGACATGTTTGATAAAACCGTTTGGAACCTTGAAACCCTAACTTGGTCGAATTATTGATTGAAAGTTTTAGGATTGGATTCGACCACCTTGCTTTAACATTCGACCACCTAGAACATGATGATCCGATTGATAGTTTCTTTGATTGAGGTTATATGTACATATAGATCACGTTTGATAGGCTTGTATGAACATATAGAAATCACTTGTTGGGATTTCTTTGGTCGAATGAATTGAGTACATGGTCGTATAAACCCTAGAACTAAAGTATAAGAACATATGATTTCAGATGTCGAAAATCAACAACTTGGATTTTGATGCCCTAAATCTCTCTGGTGATAATTACTTGCAATGGGCATTGGATAATAAGATTATCCTAAAGTCAAAAAAACTTGGTGAATGTATCACATAAGGCAATAATGACAGTGAGAAAGATAGATACATGGCAATATTAATTATTCGTCATCATCTTGCTGAGAGTCTTAAAGATCAGTATCTGACTATTGAGATCCTCTAGACCTTTGGACAGCATTAAAATGAGATATGATCACCAAAGAACGGTGTTATTACCAAAGGATTTATTTGATTGGAGGAATCTCAGGATCCAGCACTACAAGTCCGTGAACGAGTATAATTCAGCCCTATTTAAGATTGTTTCTTTAATGAAACTGCGTGGTGAGGTTATAACAGATAATGATATGTTAGAAAAGACATTTTCCACCTTCCACACAATTAATGTGTTGCTACAACAACAATATTGTGAAAAGGGCTTCGAAACTTATGCAGATCTGACCTCACGTATATTGCTAGATGATCAAAACAATGAGTTGTTGATGAGAAACAGTGAATTGAGACCTCCTCGATCAACCCCATTACCTGAAGCCAATAAGGCCACAGAAGAAAAGAAAGAATCCAAAGAAATTAACCATGTCCAGAATAAACCACACGGCCATGGTCGTGGTGGATGGAAAAAATGTGGTCGTGGCCACTACACCTTCGCTCTAATTTAGTCACGATCGCCATCGTTTCTAACACTTATCCTCTTTCTCTATTTCTCTTTCTAACATCGGTAACCACAAAAAAAATATTGAAATATCAAATTCAATTAAGTTTCTCTCTCGGGTCCACCCTCACACCCTCATTCAAACTTCAAACAACATAACGACAAAAAAAGAAACTAAAACAATTAAAGCTTCGTTACACTTTTTAGAGACAAGTTAAGTCATTTAACATCACTAGTTACAAAAAACTACCTATATATAATAAAGTGTCTTAGTCTGATATAAAAGGTCAGAAAGTGATCTTTTATGTAAATCACTCTTAGTTTTATGCTATAGATTTGACAGGCTAAGACTATACTATAGAGGTCATAGAAAGAAATGAAACACATGGGTTTTAGTTTCTCCTCATTTTCTCACGCATACGCGCCGTAAGGGAGAGAAAAGGGAAATTTGTTAGTTAATTGTCCCATCATGCGTCATTTACTGTTATATGGTTATATCTTTATGGTCCTCCTATGAATATTAAGAAAATTGAGACTTTAATAAAAGTATAATACATGTTTAGATAGATCAACCTATATTCTAAGAATTTTAAGAATCATCGTAGTGATGACACATGGATACCAAAACATGTTGTAATAATTCATAATTAATATATAAGGGATAAGTTGAAAATTTTAACTTAACTAGATATATACTCTTTAGTAAATAAAATGTATTTTAGGAGTTTAAAAATTAGTCAATTAGAGACTATGCAAAATTAATAGATCAATGTAGGAATTATTGCAAATGAAAAGGAATAATTTAGTGAAATTATAAGAGTTATTCTAAAATTGTAGAAAAATAAATTTGAAACTTGAAAGTCATAGAATTAATTATATATACCATAAAATCATATATATTAAATATAACTAGAAGTATTAATTATATTTAATTTTACCAATTGTTTTGAAAACTGAATTGATCAGTTGGTCAAGCCGGCTGAACCGTAACTCATTCTTCTATTCAGTTACATACGGTTTTAAAACATGTGTTTGAGTTAACTTGCTAAAATCGGTGATCCGTATTGGAGTTAATATATTTGTAACGCCCGACTGCCTACGGCTAATGGGCCACCCACGCCCGCTCTCTCGGCCCGTGGACTCCATCCCGTCCAACGGTTGTGCGTTAATTTTTTCAAGGCTCAAAATCATTGTTTACTGACCATGCAGTCACCACCTGACCTTTTCCCGTGTTTTGGCCTCACTCGCACGGTATCGTGAATCACTTCCTGATAGGTCACTCATCCTTCCACTACTCCAGGCCAAACACGCTTAACCCTGGAGTTCTAAACGGATGTGTGACGGAAAAGGTAAGTCAACTTTGGTGACATAGGTAGCCAAATCAATTCTCATACGCCTTTTTCATATATCACAATTCGGAATGTTACAATTCACCCCCTCTCAAAGACTGCAACGTCCTCGTTGCGCCCCATGACAGGTCTCAAGACGCCTCTCGAGTCAGAACCGAGATGGCTAACCAGCTCTGATACCACTTGTAACGCCAGACCGCCCACAGCTAATGGGCCACCCAAGCCCGCTCTCTCGGCCCGTGGGCCCATATCGTCCGACGGCCGTGCGTTAATGTTTTCAAGGCTTGAAATCATTGTTTACTGACCATGCAATCACCACCTGACATTTTCCCGTGTTTTGGCCTCACTCGCACGGTATCGCGAATCACTTTCCGATAGGTCACCCATTCTTTCACTACTCCAGACCAAGCATGCTTAACCCTGGAGTTCTAATCGAATGTGTAAAGGAAAAGGTAAGTCAACTTTGGTGACAAAGGTAGCCAAATCAATTCTCTTAAATCTTTTTCATATATCACAACTCGGAATGTTACAATATTTTTCATTTTTAAAAAATATGTATACTGAAGACATTTTAGTTTAAAGTAGAATTTTATATTAATATATTATTTATAGAGAATTGTCCTAGGATAACCTTAAAAAAATTATGTCACAAAAAGGTCTTCAAGAAAAGAAATGACCGAAAGATCTTTTATTAAAGAGTGTAAATATAAACTTATATCCCTAAGATTAACTAATCTATACTTAGCGTTTAGAGTTATGGGTGAGGTTTTGAGGGTGGATTTAAAAAATAAAATTAAAATATTAAAATTAAAAAAATGAAAATAAAATAGCTATTTTGGTCATTTTTCTGGAGGGTTCTTTTAGTGAAAAACTTAAAATAACTATTTGAGAAAATTTATTTTCGTTTATATTATTTAAATATTATATATTCAAAAGCTGCTATTATTTTAATAATTAAATAATTATTCAATACCGCAAATATATATTATCACCAATTAAACAATATTCTTAGTGGCTTTTTACTTAAAATCGTAGTTGCATCGTATCATACATTAATTTTGTACCGCTTTTATTCCCAAATCAATCATCTCCATTCAGAAATATAGATTCTTGTGATGCGATGAAACATGTGACATTTATTTTATCAGGTTCGAAAAGATAAAAAAATTATTATATATGATAAATCTCAAATTCCACTCAAAAATAAGGTATAAAATTTAGGATTTTGTATATATAAAAAAATATAAGAAAACATTTAGGTTAATGAATACGTATAAGAAATTATATTTTATTGATAAATTAAATGGAACATAGCTATGTATAAATCTATAAATACAAATGGTATTTAAGAATAATAGAGTATAGAGATATTGAGACTAAGAGTTTGCTATCTAAGAAATCGGATCCCTCTCTTCTTCTTCATAGTTCTCTTTATATAGGTGTTGACGAGGTAGATTATAATGACAACCTCATCTCCGACGAGTATCAAATGTCTTTATGATTTTCTTTAATGTCTTTAGTGTCTTTAATCTTGTATACATTTTGGCTTTTAATCATATCACATCAGCATGAGCCGTCTTCTCAACTCAGGGTGGACCTTAAACGTTTGTAAGCCTATTATGTTCTTTTAAGTTTTAGTGGCATTAGATCGGATTCTCAGACCGGATGTGGAGCGAGGTGAAATCTGCTTCCAACAACATAATTCTATGTTTTACCTAAAATTATATACGCTTGAATGTGTATTCAAACCCCATAGATAAAATGGTTGCCACAAATAGTTTAATATCTTTCATAGTTGAATTCTTGTGGTACGATGAAACATGGGACGTTTCTTTCGTTATGTTCGAAAAGATAAAAAAAAAAAAGTTATATATTTTTCCATTTTTATCTAAAATTATATTCCATTTAGGCAATAGAATGGGTAGCATGGGCAGAATAGGAAGAATAAGCACACACAATGGTTTGTTCTCATCAGTTATCTCTCTAGCCAAAATGGTTTAACTCGTTCTGTCTAAAGCACACAGAAGAGACAGAATAAGCACACATAATGGTTTGTTTTCATCAATTTCCCAGAAGTTACTACTTCCTATAGTGTGTGTTTTACACTCCCTATTCACCCTACGGTTCCTACGTGGCTCATGCTACGTTTGCACTGTCCACCCTACGGTTCCTACGTGACTGTCCGCTCGTGGCCCAGGTTACCTTTGCACTGTCCACCATGTCGTCCCACAACCAATTATGCCTAGACTCATCACATTCTACTACTATCCAGATCCTCACCAATCATATACAACACAATCTGTATTCGTTGTACCTGTAGATTGTAGTTTGTACATACTTCTATGGTTATTGTAGATCTAGTTAACATACGGTTGTAACGAATAAATTAGAAAACTTCACGGTTTGTCACTTCTGTGAGTCTTTTGTACTATAAGAGATTCTAAGTTTCCAGAGACTTCATCTTTAGAGCATTTTTATCTTCATTCGACACACTTGAATTGAAATTTGCAACAGCTACATTAAAAAAAAAAAACATGAGCATCATATGGCTCTTTTTAATACATTGAACCGATCGAAATCGCTTATTGCTCACATAGTTTTGAGTTTCTTTGTTAAGACTTGATCAAGACTCTTGTCTGAACAGAGACAGGGATTTTAACATCATGAACACCATCAGTCCATGTCAAGCTTCCAAAGAAGTAACCAGTGTTGACTTTATGACTCGTTTTAACCTTCACCGTGAAAGTGAGCACTCTCTTAGCTGCAGAGCTAAACACGAGTGTGTTCGGGCTGACCGTGAGAGTTATGCCAAGAGGAGACTCGACCACAGCTTTGTAGACTGACTTGATGGGTCCAACATTGGTTACATTTCTTGTGAGTGTTACTTCTTTCTCAAGATTTGGGATTGTGATTGAAGGCAAGTTCATATCAAGAATTGATGGTTTAGGGGTTTGGCAGTTAGTCTTTTTACCGATCATTTTAGAAATGGAGGAGTCATTGTAACCTTTGGAGCACATATAGTTGATGTAATCGTGGATCCCCATATCGTAGACAAGTCCAGGTTTTGCGGCTTTTTCAGGGTTCACAAGTCCGCCTCCATAGTCGAATGGATCTGCAAGCTTCTTGTTTGATCCTTCAGCAAAAATGGGCTCACCAGATGCACTTGTCCTCCAAGCTTCCAAAAGAGGTTGATTAGACGGTTTGTTTGTGTAATTAAAGAGCAAATAAGTGAAGAAGCAAGAACCTGTTGTGACCAAAGCTGATCTAACTGCAGCAGGAGACCAGTTAGGGTGTAGAGACTTGAGAAGAGCTATGATTCCTGAAACAACTGGAGTCGACATTGATGTTCCTGAGAGGAGTCCAAAGCCATCATGTTCGCCTGGAGAAAACTTACTTAATGCTGCAAGTATGCTCACACCAGGAGCTGCTATATCAGGCTACGTAGTGGAAAATGTGATGAGTTATCTAATCAGAAAGGTTTCAACTCTTGAAGTAAACATATATTAGAAACAAAACGGCTTTTTAACCTTGAGAATGGCTGGTGAAACCGAGTTAGGCCCTCTACATGAGAATGCAGCAACCTTGGTTGTTGCAGGTAGACCAGTTAATGTAGTAGCCGGGCTGATTCTCACCGTGGGAGATCTGTAGTTATATGTGGAATCAATGATCATGGCCGGTTCTGGGCAAAGCTAGATGAAACATTTGCGTATAGCCCCAAAAATTTTGAGAAAATTATAAGACATAAACCCCCAAATTTGTAAAATAATTATTTTTTATTAAAATCATTACTAAACCGCAGTATAGTTTTCAAAATCTCAATGCCTGTCCTGTCAATGATCTTTGTAGAAATGGAGATCAGACTTTATAAACAGTTTATTTGTTTCAAGATAGAGAACCTGGTGGTACGTATGTATTGTAAAAGGTTGGTCCCAAGCTCGTAATCTGTAATAATGCACAGTAAACCTTCGCACGGATCAAGAAGATCATTAGGCTTTTGGGCTAAGATGACTCCTGCTACACCTTTCCCTTCTATTAGAGTGACATTATCGAAAACAAGAACTATTTTCCCCTTCACATCAACATTATCATCACTGTTTGAGTTCAAGAAAGCTAAACTGGTTGAAATCTCCGGTCCAGTGTACAGAGATTCAGCCTAGTTAGACACCAACAAAAGAACAAGAAGTTAACGGATCTCCAAACTATTGTTGTTAGGTTTTGGTAATAAAAGGTAATAAAACGTACAAAGAAGGTTTGGTTATTGCCAAGTGTGATCTTGGTAGGAAAAGACCGGTCAAGAGTTGTAGCAGCAACGGTCAAAAGCCAAGGAGCAACATTGACAACAGTCTGAGCACCTGGCCCTTCGTTACCTGCTGCAGCAACAACTGGAATCCCTTTGGCCACTGCATGAAAAGCAGCTATATTTTCGCGCTTATCAACCTCTGAATCCTCTGGAATACCCCCGCCAAGAGAAAAAGACAAAACATCAACACCATCATGTATAGCATCATCAAAAGCCTTCCACATATCAGCACTTGTGCACGCTCCTGCAGCTCCTACGTTCCAACATGCCTTGTACGAAGCTATTCGGGCCTTAGGGGCACCACCTCGGACCATACCTGACAATGGAACAAGGTACTATTGTCTTATTAAACCGGTATCTTCACTCTTAAACTAACTTATATTAGGGACGATCGATTAATCGATTTATCACCAACTGATTTTAAGTTGTAAGTCCATCTAACTTAATAACTTATGTAGTGAGTACTATTAAAATGCTTTTGTAGTCTTGGTTTGGTCTCAACTGCTACTTAACAGTACCTTGGGCTAGACCATAATAGCTTGCATTGAGGATGAATGAGCCTCCAGCTATTGTGGCTGTATGTGTGCCGTGACCGATAATATCTCTGCTGGATTGGAAATCATGGATTATGGTTCGGTTGAATTTGCCTCCCATCTCGGCTAGTAGGCCGTCTATGTAGTAGTTAGCTCCTATTAGCTTTTTGTTGCAATGAATTGTGGCGTTAAACTGTTCTCCTGATTCACATTTTCCTCTCCAACGCTTAGGTATTGGTCCAAGGCCTTGATCGCTGAAGACCTTTGACTCTGGCCATATTCCGGAATCAATGACACCTATGATAGCTTCACTGCCCATGTTGGTGTCATGAAGAAGACCTTTTACAGATGATGATGTAGAAAAAGAAGAAGAAGTTGGAATTGGAGAGAGGCCAAGGTGATCCCAAGTTCTTGTGGTTTGCAGTTTCAGAATCCGGTTTGGTATAACATGGATTACATCTGGATGCTCTGTGTTCATATACAAGATTCCGGTTTAGAAACCATATGAAGTGTGTGTGTGTGTGTGTGTGTTTTGTTGAGTACCTGAGATTTTCTTTGCTTGTGAAGATGTAAGAAGAGCTGCAAAACCGGAGAAGCCATGTTGATAGCTGTAGATCATTGAGTTGTGGGCGTCTTCTTTGCTGTATACAACATGATAGATATAAGTGAGACATGAGCTTATGATAGACAAAAGAAAATACAGGAGGGCCTAAGTAATGTGAAGAAACATAGCATGTGGAAAGAAGTTTCTTGGGCGGTGCAAGAAACGAATTTCTGAATATTTGTTACCTAATAGAAATAAATATATATATATATATATATATATATATAGGGAAAATCCTTTAGATAGCAAAAAGAATTATGACAAAAGAACACATAAAAGAGTAAGATTAGTCACAGCCCTACATCTTTACCCTCACTTCACTCTCTACGTACTAAAATTTAAACCCTAATCACTATACCTAAACTCTAATACAAATAAGAAAAAAATTCAAATTTAAATTAGTGTTGTTTTGGGAATTTTTTCATTGTGCAATATTTTGGAATAAAAATTTAAAATGCATTTTAAGATCTATAAACAGTCACTATACATAGAGTATAAACAAGTTCAGTAATATGAGTAGTAATCTATAGAGATTTGGCCTTTTTGAAAAATGATTAAAGTAGTTACCTCTCAAGAAGTGATTCAAGCATTTCATGATGAGAAGCGGTGACGAGTTCAGGATCATCGTGTTCTCTTTCGCCAAGGTAAACTATATAAACCTATTAAATCCGTGGAAAACAACATTATAAATTTTAAAAATTTAGAGATAATATTCAAGAATTATTGCGTTACATGCCTTGCTGTTGTTGTCTAGGGCACTTGCAGATGCAAGAAGATTCAGTTCCGTGGTGATAAGCAGAACCAAAGAAAATGCCAATAGAAGCACAAGTTTGTAACTTTGTAAAGAGTTCTTCTCCATTTTCTTTAAGTGAGAACTGTGTGTGTGTGTGTGTGGCATAAAACTCTCTGTGGTTATGGTATATATATAGAAAAATATTTCATTTGTCTTTCAATTTACGGTTCATGACCCCACCACACCACGCTCTAAGAACAGTATTAGGGATGGGATTTTGGGTCAGGCTCGAAATCAATTTGGGTGCAACTTTGAATTTGGTTTGGTTAGGTTTGAGAGGAATGTCTAACTCAAAATGAAGTGATTTAACCAAACGAGAACGGTCTAGTGGTCTTGAGAATCCCGCTGGCCACTGGGGGTAAAATTTAACATATAGGTTCCCCCAGCATCCGGTGAACGAAGCTTAATCCGGTCGATAATGTAGGCTGTTACGGACACTCGTCGCTAGTTTGAATCCACCTTGGTGGAGGCCAGGATACACCGGTTATTAAAAAAAAACAAAAAAAATGAAGCGACTTTGATTCAATGTTGTTTTGGTTTACGCTCGGTTTTTATCACTAGTGTCATATGATTGTATTCAATGTTGGTCTGTATGAGAAAAAAAACTTATTTAAATATGATTCGAATTAAGCCTGGTAGGTTTGTGTCTAGTCAAACCGGCTTTTCCTCCGCTGTATCCCACCAAAACGTGTCGCTCTCCTTTAGTCTGGGACATTCTGATCTTTGTGACGGGTGACGAGTGACGGTTTCGGGTCGGTTCCTTTTGGATTCGAATCCTTCATATCTTAGACATTTGGACTAAATAAATTTTTGGGAATTCTCGGTTTGGGTTCGGATAGACATTTGTAGCTGCTTACGGTTATTTTGGCCGATTGATCTTCCAATATGCTAGTTTCAAAAATTCTCGTTCGAATTTGGGTCGGGCCGAATCTCTGACTGAAACACTTGTAATTTTTGGATTCATAGCGGGTGAGGGTCGGGTTCAGGCATTTAGGATCTGAAAAAGATCCGAGATACCCAAAATCAATCACATTTAACCAAAATTTATCATATTTATCTAAATTTTTGTAAAATAACCAATATTGCACTATTAATAATTGAAATTAAACGTTTTTACACTCTAAATTTGATATTTAAACTTTCATATTACTTGAAAAATGTTGTAAAAGTAATAATGAAGATTGTTAATAAAAGACATTCCAACTAAATCATAAAATAAAATATAGAAAACAATCACATGAAATTATAGCTTTGGATATTTATGTTTTTTAGTTGGGTATGAAACGGTTCTTATCAAATATATTCGGATCGTTTCTTTCGGATTCAGATCTATTTAGATCGGTTATTTTTGGTTCCGGTTCTTTCAGGTAGAGCAATTTTTGACCCAACAAGTACTCATAAATATTCAGTTCAATTTTGGATCAAGTATTTTTGGTTTGGTTTTGGAGCGGTTATTTTTGGGTCGGGAAAAAATGTCCATGCATACTCTCCTTTGCAAAGAGATATTTGTGTTTTTTTTACCTAAACGATATACACGTTGAATGTGTTTTCCAAACTCGGTAGATATATATAATGGTGACCACAAATAGTTGGATATTTGGACAAATATATAGTTGGATATCTTTAATAATTGAATTCTCAAAAGATTGTGGTACGAATGAAACACGTGACGTTTTTGCATCATGTGTAACATGTCAGAGACTCCAAAGATTGTGGTACGAATGAAACACGTGACGTTTTTGCATCATGTGTAACATGTCAGAGAAGAGACAAATACTTTTTCTTTTATAATTGAAACCTTTACATTTATCTTTTTTGCTCAAGAACCTTTACATTAATTTATCTCCCTTAAAAGGGCATGGAATTTTACACCAAAAAAGAAAAAAAAAAAGGGCATGGAAAGGTTACATCTCCGGTTAACCTAAAAAGAAACGATTAAGCTAAAGCACAATCAAACAAATAGGTCTGAAGAGGAGAAGAAAACAAGCGTTGCGAAGCTTCCACCTCCGATGATGAATACGAGCGACCAAATATACTCATAATAATTTAATTTTAAGATATGTATCGATCTATACTCATAATAATTTAATTTAGTGTTAGAAAATTATGGGGTTTAACATAGGTTTCTTGCATCGGGAGTTCAATTATAAAACCCTACATGTCGTCTCACACAAGCATACGACATACGCGAAGCTTGTATTCTTGCGTCTCTTAGAAAAATATAGACTACAAAAACTGATCATATAATAACTATCTTTTTACGGTCAGACATGCAGAACAATAATGTTAATGATCACATTTTACTCTGTAGCCTGATCAGATTTAGTTGGGTTTCGTTCCGTTTGAGAGGAATGTAAAACTCAAAAGAAAGTAACTTTGATTTGATTTTGTGTTGGTTTATGTTTGGTTTCATCATTAACGTCTAATAATTGTATTCATTTTTATGTTTGTTCGAATTTTCAAGTACAGGTCTAACTTTATTCGTTAGTATGATATTATCTATTTTGGATTTGATCTTTAAATTCTGCATATATTTGTTTTTTGATTTCCTTTTCAAAATACTGTGTATTGCTCAGAGTTGAAAATTTAACCCTACGATGTGAAACTTTTATTATTATTTCAACAATCTTCTCCCTAAACTAAATACAATGATTACAAATAATAAATCCAATAACATATTTTTTTTAAATGATGAAATACATAATATAATATCACTAACACTAATGGTATCTTCGTATTCTCTCCAATTCAATCACTCTTAATTCTTGTAATCATTTTTACCTAAAAAAGTTCAGCTATTATCTTTAAAAACACTAGAAATATAGCCCCCGCGCAAGGGCGGGGCCGGATCCGTTTTTTTATGCTTTAAGTGTGTATGAGATTTTGTTGTTCGTATCTTGTCTAAATCTTTGTTTTTTTTGCGTATTGAAATATTGGAGTCATCAATTCCATTGAGTTCACTTCCGTTTTGTTATGTCTTCAAGTGAAGTGTAATTTTCATTAGAAAGCCAAATAAAAATTAGGAAGATTACGACATTAAGTTATGTACATAAGATAGTTTGACGATCAAGAAGTTTAATGCCTAAAACTTTATGTACTACTTTATGAAAAATTCTAATTTATATGTAGAGATGAAATCTTTAATTTGCTTGTTGACATGGAATAATAATGTAACGTCCCGACCGCTTACGGTTAATAGGCTGCCTATGTCCGCGCTCTCGGCCCGTGGATCTCATCCCATCTGATGATCGGTTCGTTATTTTTTCTAAAATCTCCGAATCATTATTTACTGACCCTACAATCACTCGCATAGTATCATGGACACCCTTAGAAAAGACCAAACTGTAATATTATTATATAAAATTTAGTTTCTAGTTTACAAAATCTGATGTAGTTTAGTTGGTTATGTCAATGAAATAAACAATGAGGTGAAGAGTTCGAATCTCATAGCATGCAATACATCATTTTTAAGAAAAAATAATTACGTGGGACCCACTTACTGCTGACGTGGCGGAAGGGAGATATTAAACTCTCCCATTATAATATAGACTAGGTGACCAGCCCGCACCCTGTGCGTACATGAACAGATTCAGTTATGAGCTTAATAATGGTTGAGTTTTGGCAGACACAGATTTTATATCATAAGACCACCGTGTTTGGGGTAAAGCAACGACACATGCAAATGCTGGTACTCTATAATTTACATGAACATGATGGAACAAAGTATCTTCAGTATCAGTGTGCAACATATTGTGTGTATGTATAATTGCAACATCATTAAAAATCCTAATATGTATGTTTAAGATTTAATTTTATTACTCATCACTACCCATCTGAGAAATCGAAAAGATAAATAATTGTAACAATTTCTATATTTTCCTTAATTTATTGGAAAATGGTAAAGGTACAATTAAGTACCTTTGGCTACGAAATATTTTGAAAAACTTGTTTGTAAACATTCAAATTTTTCGTCTCCGGCTTCTTTTCTTTACCAGTTATTAGGATTTTTACACTTTCTATTCCCAGTTATTACAGTACTACGATCCTTTATCTAATTTCGTAATTTATAGCCTATTTTAGTATTTGACAAACAATTTGTTTGTAGTATTTATCACATGTTTTTAGAATATATAAATACCATAAAAGCCTAAGAAGAGGGTTCGAGACTTATAAAAGTGTAAAAATTATATGATTTATATGTATACGTCAAACTTTGTAATCAGGGGGATTAGTTCCAAAGAAAAGTAAATATACTTTGGTTCGCCTATGAATCTAAGACATGTTACGGTAGGACAAATGACAAAATATCCAAATAACGCATATAGTGACAAAAAAAACTTTTTAATCATAAACCATAAGGTCATAACATAATCAAGAAAAAATCAACTCTCAAGATTCATTGATAGAAATTTCAAATACAAAAAAAAAACGACCCAAAGTGCAAACTGCATCACCCAAAGCCTCGCTTCCACAGAGACTCCTTCAAGCCAAACCTTAAACCATTGCACCAACGACTTCTTCTGTGACCACTTTGCCTCCATCACCGCTTCAGAAGACATTTTCCCAACGATCAAGAACGAATCAAGAGACGACCCTTTCACCAGCTCATTGTTAACCGACCTGAGACAGACGTTGGTCTTTAACATCAAAAGGATAACACGTGACAACCTCCTGAGAAGCTCTGAGATTTGAGGAAAATACTGTGATGCATACATTTGTAGTTTTGACCGGTCTTCTTTAGTACCTTGATACCCTGAGAAACCATCACGGGCTTCGATTCCAGCAGCAATTGCATCACGTAATCCCTTGATACCCTGAGAAAAAACAGAAGATTAAGAAAAGGAATCACTCACTGAGAGAAAGAGAGGAGATGTTTAATATTGACAATGCCACAAACCTGACTGTGGCTGTAAGCACCAATAACTTTCCCGGGAATCTGGTCGAGAATCTTCCAAGCACGGTCAATAGAATCAGAACTGATAAAAATTGCAACATCCATTGTTAAACAAAATCTTGTACCACCTGAAGATAAACAACTCAAAGGCTGGAAAAATCAACCACTTTTTTTTGGTACCTGAACAAACCATGTGTAGCACTTTCGTCCAACAAAGTTGTGTGGGAACACAAAGCAAGAACCTGAGACAATGGGTGTCACAAGTTAACTCCTAACTAACACATGAAACAAACCATAAGTACCATCAAAGGTCATTAACTTACCTCTCTCGAGAATGTTATAGGCTGTTGGCCAAGAGACTGAGCATTTTCAATATTACAGTAGATAATCTACCAAAAGAGTAAGTTAGAATCAATTTTTAGGACTACATAATGACTAAAAAAATACCTCATCGAAGGGATAAGCGTCCTTGTTAGTCTTCAAATCATCTTGCAACTCTGCGAGGTTGGAAGAGAAGAAAGAAAAAATGTTCAAAGCACTTACCCAACTTTACAATTTAAAGGAAAAAGATGATTGCTTTTACCTGAGCAATGCTGATAATTTCTCCACAGACAGCATATTCACATTTTAGAGCCTAAGACAACCCAAAAAAAAACACACATCTCACTTGAGTTAGCTGCAAAATGTATAACAACTATGTAGACAAACAAAAGCATAACCTATAATATAATATGTAACATAGACAAATCAACCCTAAACATATGCTTAATAGACCAATATCCAAGAAACTAAAAAAAAAATTAACAAAAACAAAACTTTACCTTGGGGTTGATGGAGTCGAGAGTAACGGGAAGGGAGGACGGTGATGAACATATGAATATTCTTGGCATCTGTGTGGTTTTTAGGTTTTATAGATATGTCGATGGTTCTGCTCAAAAGACCAAACTTTCCGATTCATATGTTCGTCTCTTTCCCTTTCACATGTATTTTTACAAAAAAATAAGAATGATATGATTTAATCCTTCGACATTGACCTCTATATATATGAAATGAATCATATAGGTTTGTAACGACGCCAAGAAAATATTCATAAAATAAGCAATGGAACCGTTTAAGTAAAGAAATTAATTTTTATTAGAAGAAAATTAAATGCATATGATATGATTTTAACTTGCACAAGTAATCAATATGATTTACCGTATTTTTAGTAAGGGATAGTAGTAAATATATGTATTAATTAATATTCTTGCGCAAATAATCAATATGATTTACCGTATTTTTAGTAAGAGATAGTAGTAAATACATGTATTAATTAATATTCTTGCACAAGTAATCAATATGATTTACCATATTTTTAGTAAAGGATAGTAGTAAATACATGTATTAATTAATATTCTTGCACAAGTAATATTAATTACAAATCTTATTTAATAAGTATTCAATGCATTAAACAAATAAATTATCGGATAATAGTAAATTATGTATTAATTAATATTCTTGCGCAAGTAATCAATATGATTTACGTATTTTTAGTAAAAGAGTAGTAGTAAATACATGTATTAATTAATATTCTTGTGCAAGTAATATTAATTACTTTCCTACTCCTTCAATCTGTCTTATCTTTTTAGTAAGTATTCAATGCATTAAAATATAAATATTCTTGCCCAAGTAATATTAATTATTTTCCTACTTCTTCAATCTGTCTTATTTTTTAGTAAGTATTGAATGCATTAAACAAAATAAGGTTAGTATTTATAGGGCTTCCCTTTTTTGTTATGTCGATGAGAAAAATAAATCAAAAATGAATTTCCAAAAATAACATACAATGAAAAAAGACTCAATCAAGTTGTGTGACAAAAACTTACTTCTTTATCAATGAAAACCATTTCAATGGTGTTGCCTGATTCTTTGTTGTAGGTTCTCCACAACCGAATAATCCTAACTTCAATACGGGACGTATCTTTACGGGGTTTTAAATCACTAACTGGGCAAACAATATTTTTCGCCGCTCGGACCATTGCCATTATAGGACAAAAAGTAAGAATGATATGATTTATTCCTTCGACATTGACCTCTATATATATGAAGTGAATCATATAGGTTTGTAACGACGCCAATGAAATATTCATAAAATTAATTATGGAACCGTTTAAGTAAAGATAGTTAATTTTTTTCGAAGAAAATTTAAATTCATATGATATGATTCTAATTTGCGCAAGTAATCAATATGATTTACCGTATTAATTAATATTCTTGCGAAAGTAATCAATATGATTTACCTTATTAATTAATATTCTTGCGGAAGTAATCAATACGATTTACCGTATTGTTAGTAAGGGATAGTAGTAAATATGTGTATTAATTAATATTCTTGCGCAAGTAATATTAATTACTTTCCTACTCCTTCAATCTGTTTTATTTATTTAGTAAGTATTCAATGCATTGAACATATAAATATTTTTGCGCAAGTAATATTAATTACTTTCTTACTCCTTCAATCGGTCTTATTTTTTAGTAAGTATTCAATGCATTAAACATATAAATATTCTTGCGCAAGGAATATTAATTACTTGCCAACTCCTTCAATTTGTCTTATTTTTTTAGTAAGTATTCAATGCATTAAACAAAATAAGGTTAGTATTTATAAGGCTTCCCTTTTTTGTTATGTCGATGAGAAAAATAAATCAAAAATGAATTTCCAAAAAATCAACCAATAAAATTGCGTTATTTCTGCTGAGAAGGGCTCTGTGAGCGCCACGTGTCAAATGTACTTCTCATTTAATAGTAAGGAGGATTTTTATCTACAAATTTTCATTTAATATCTAACAAATAAAATAAACGGTATAAAATAAATAAAAACCTAAATATTCATGTTTGTTTTTTTTCAGTGACTTATAACCTTAAATTCCACATCATATTAATAGTTTATAGAGGTATAATATTCATATTTTACTTTGAAAAATTGTTAATGCTCTCTATATTCAGATCACAATCAACTTCAACACACATTTAGGTTCGTTCGTTTGTTAATTTTCTTTCTCTCTCATTCTAACTTAACGCGAAAGTAACAAACAAACAAACAAAGAGAATAAAAAAACAAAACAATTTAACCAGTCCAGAGCCTCGATATGAGCTACTTTTATAGGCCAAAGGATTCCGAAAATCCACTATGATATGTTCAACTTCACCACCGAGCTTAGACAAATCAGGTTTAGCTCAATGATGCAAAGAGAAGATAAACGTTACAAGCTTATTCTTCAAGTCACATCCGATTTCGAGCTTACATAATGCTCTTAGGGTAACTTCTAACCATAATAGAATATATGTATTTCCTTTCTTCAATAGGAATATTTCTTTTTCCTAATGGTATTCAGTTTTGGACCAGTAATATCCAACAAACTCCACCTTGAGTCAACAACTGAAAAACATCTTCATAACGATTGCACTTTGAATCTTTACACTGGCAATGATGAAGCTATCTTCAGGCATCAGTCACCTTCAACAACTCCAAAGCATTGTTGAACTTGTTCACCATCACAACCTTTGTCAAAACATCAGCAAGGTTTCTTGAGGTTAGAATCTTCAACACCTCCACCTCTCCACAAGCGTTCCAATCTCTGATAAAATGGTACTTTATAACAGTGTGCTTAGTTCTCTCATGATATACTTTTGTTCTTCGCCAAACATATCGCACTATGCGAATCACACCATATAGAAACACAATTCTGCTCAAATCTGAGCTCCTTCAGTAACCCCTTGATCCAAATGCTCTCATTCACAGCTTCAGACAATGAGATATACTCAGCTTCAGTTGTCGATAGAGCCACCATAAGCTGCAAATTCGACTTCCAACTAACAGTGTTTCGTCCTACCTTGAATATATATCCAGAAATTGATCTTCTTCTGTCCAAGTCAGCTGCATAATCAGAATCACAGAAACCTTCAACTGAAAACTTATTTCCTTTGTATAACTTAGACATAACTAAGATGCCTCTTTGATGTATCTCAATAACAACTTCACAGTTTCCCAATGCAGTTCCCCAAGTCTGCTAATAAACTTACTAACCAGATCAACTCCATACGCTAAGCCAGGTCGCGATCCTACCATAGCGTACATGATGCTTCCTACAACACTTGAGTACAGAACTGTGTTTGTTTCTAGCACCTCAGAATCAGATTCTACAGAACACAACTAGAAATGTGCTCCAATAGGTGTATTCACCTTCTTTGATTCTGCCATATTAAAGTTTCGTAGAACCTTCTTAAAAATATTAGGACCGAGACAACTTCAATATCCCTTTCTCTTTGCCTCGAAATATATCCATACCAAGAATTCTTCTAGCTTTCCCCAAATCTTTTATCTCAAACTCAGAGCTTAGTAAGCCCTTTAACTTTGAAATCACCTTGGCTGCTAATAACATATCATCCACGTACATTAGAAGGTACACATAGTTGTTTTTAGAAACTTCCTTCACGTAGACACACTGATCTTGCTCACTTCTCACAAAACCTTGATCCAACATTAACTTGTCAAATTGTTTTATTCCACTGTCTTGGAGATTATTTCAATCCGTAAAGGGATTTCCTGAGCAAACAAACTTTCTCACCTCCACCTACTTCAAAACCTTCAGGCTGAGACATGTATATGTCTTCTTTCAAGTTTCCATGAAGAAAAGTTGTTTTTCACATCCATTTGTTTAAGCTCCAAATCAGCATGAACAACTAAAGACATCATGATTTGAATTGAGATATGCTTCACTACAGGTGAGAACACTTCTTGATAATAAATTCCTTCACGTTGAGCATACCTTTTTGCCACTAATCTCGTCTTGTGCCTCTTTGGCTGAATCCTGGAATTCATGGTTTCAATTTGAATAACCATTTACTCCCAGTAACCTTTACTCCTTGAGGTTTATCAACTAACTTCCACGTTTTTTTCTTGTCCCAAAAACGTCATCTCTTTACCAACATCGGCATTTCAAAGCTTCTTATATTTGCAGATCATAGCCTCATAATAGTTTATAGGTTCCTCACCCTCTACTAACTCTTCAGCTGCAGATCATAGCCTCATAATAGTTTATAGGTTCCTCACCCTCTACTAACTCTTCAGCTGCAGCAAGGGCAAAAGCCACTTCAGATTCTTCTATGAAATTCAAGGGAGGAGTGACATTAGTCTATCTTGTTGGTAGAACAATATTCCTCCTCTGCCTATCTCTTACGAGTTGGTAATTTGTCAAACCACCACTTGAATTTTCAGTATCAACTTCATTGTCACTTTATGTTTTTGTTTGACCGTCAGAATCAGCTTGAATAGGTTCAAGTTCACCACCTGCTTCAGAACCTGTTGAGTTAGTTATTGTAGGCTCTCCATCTTAACGTGGTATTTCCGTGATAACCTTAGATTTTCCACTCTCTAAGTCATCCTTAGCTTCTTCTTCAGTGGACTCTTTAGTCATTCCCAACATGTCTTTATACATCACATGTTCTTTGAACAAAGCATTAAGGCTTATCACACACTTCTTCTGATTCAATAACCAAACCTTGTAGCCTTCCACACCTGGTGAGTATCCTACAAATACTCCCTTCAATGCCCTTGGCTTCGAAATTTCCTTGATCAACATGTACATAGACAATCGATCCAAACGTTCTTAGATGTTTGTATCCAATCTTCTTCTTAAGGCAAACTTCTTTAGGAATGTTGTTGTCAATTGCAGACGATGGTGTTCTATTGATCAGATAAGTTGTTGTAACTGCAACTTCCCCAAAAAATCTTTCACTCAAACCAGATTGGTTTAACATGCATCGAACCTTCTCCATAATTGTTCGATTCATACGCTCAGCAACGTCGTTTTGTCGTGGCGTATAACTACATGTACGATGCCTCTGAATTCCATTCTTCTTGCAGAATGTATCGAACTCCAATTTATAAAATTCCAGACTATTGTATGTCCTGAGACATTTTACCTTCTGATTCACTTGATTCTCAAATAGCGTCTTCCATTCACAAAAGCTTGCGAAAGCTTCATCTTTAGTCTTCAAGAAGTATAGCCAAACCTTACATGAGCAATCATCGATGATTGACAAGAAGTATTGCTTATTTGATAGAGAAGGATGAACATTAGGAGACACCCAGAGGTCGGCGTGTACGTACCCAAGTACCTTGTCTGTGTCATGCTTTCCGATTGAGAAGCTTACACGCTTTGTCTTTCCCATCACACAATCTTCGCAAAGAGTATCGATTTCTTTCTTCGTTAGTATGTTTTTGCTAACCAAGATCCTCAAATTTTTCTCACTCATGTGGCCTAATCTGTTGTGCCACAAACTAGTGATGTCGCTCTCGGTTTGCAACTTATTTATGGTGAACTTTGTTTGTCAAAGTCTCACCGTCAAAGATATACAATCTGTGTATCAGTTTTCCTCTCAACCCTAGCCTTCCATTCTTGTGAAATGTGAGCTGCTGGAACCCGAGTATATCAAGTGTTCATGTTGATTTCAAGTTTCTTCTTAGATTTAGAACATATCTAATGTTGTTCAACACATAAATTGAGCCTCCACAAGTATAGAACCAATTCCCTTAGCCTCCACCGAATGATTATCCCCAAGTAGAATCTGATTTCTGTTTATCTCTGTAAAGGTATCAAACCAATCTCTTCTAGACGTCATATGGTTGGTACACCCTGAATCACTAACCCAATTATTTCTTGGATTCAGATCAGAGACTTCAATGCGTCAGACAACTGAAGTTTCTCTATGATAACACCCGCTTCAGCTTGTTCTTCTTTGTCAAACTTCTTCTTTAGAGCGAAACAATCCTTTCTAAGGTGTCCCTCCTTCTTACAGTGCCAACGCACCATTTTAGATCTCGACTTTGATCTACCATGATTGTTTTTCTTTGAATTGTTTCTCCATTCAGACATTCCTCTATTTTTCATGACTAAACCTTCTTCAGCTTCTTTACTACTCCAACCACTGTCTTTCAACTCTCTTTCTTTATCAAGAGCTGCTGCAATCACAACCTCCAGAATTATGGTGTCCTTTGCATACTTCAAAGTCTCCTTCAGCTGGTTTGCACTTCATTTGTTACCATGACTTCAATGTTGTTCAAATCAGACACCAGTTTCAAGAAGTCATCAATATTAGAATCAACAGATGTACCATCAGTCATCTTAAAGTTATAGAACTTTAACTGCAGGAAAATCATGTTTGGCAGAGACTTAGACATATATAGTCTCTCCAACAGCAACCACATAGTAGTTGCTGTTGTACAGTGGCTAATTTTCGTAGAACATGGTCACCAACATTCAGAACAATTAAATTCATGGATTTCTTTGATTTTTCTATATTTGAGGGATCAATATCAGCCGGTGTTGGAGCAGCTGACTTTCCCTCCTTCGCTTCATCCTCTTCCTCCTTCGATTCAGATTTAACAGGTTCTCGAAGCAGCTTCTCATCCATGAGAATTTCCTTCAAACTCAAGTAACCAAGATGCGCGAGCATGCAAATCTTCCATAACATAAAATTGCCAGACCTATCAAACTGATAAACCTCTATCCGTATATTAGACATCCTAGCATGATACTCTGATACCAATTGTTGAGATAACAATCAACTTCAACACCCGTTTATGTTCGTTCGTTTTGGTTTGTTTGTTAATTCGCTCTCTCTCTCTCTCTCTTTCTAACTTTAACGCGGAGGTAACAAGCAAGCAAAGAGAATAAAAGACACAGAGTAATTTACAAGTTTAGAGCCTCGATATGAGTTACTCTTATGTCTAGGCCAGAGGATTCTGACAATCCACTATGATATGTTCAACCTCACCACCAAACTTAGACAAACAAGGTTTATCTCAGTGATACAAGGAAAGAGAAACATTACAAGCTTATTCTTCAAGTCACATCCGACTTCGAACTTATATAATGCTCTTAAAGTAACTCATAACCCTAATAGAATATATTCTTTCCTTTCTTCAATAGAAATACTTTTTTTCCTAATGTTATTTAGTTTTGGACCAATAATATCCAACACTCTAAATAAAAGTAATTGTTTAACTAAATGTTACCAATATCCTTAAAATATGTTAAATTTTAAATAATAATTCCAATTGGTCAAATTACTTTCCCCTTTGCGAATTGGAATTGGTACATATGAGTTTGTTCTTTGTAAAGATGATTTAGAGTGGAAAAAGAAATGAGAAATTTGAATGAGTAAATCATGATGATAACCAAGTCGTTTTGGTTTAGTCATTAAAGGATTCGAGTTGGAATTTTCGTCATGGGTCCGATTTGTTTTAATCATTTAGATGTATTATTTAGATGGATTAGTTAAATATCTAAATTCAAGATTTTGTAGGATTAGTATTTGGTACTAGAAAACTTTTGAAATCCTTACAATTATAAAAAAAATCATAATGATGCTCATGCATTATTGCGCGGTGGTAAGGCACTAAGAGCACAATTAAAGGGGTCTTTAAGTGGGTTTCTTAAGGCGTGAGGCCCATGAATAGTGTAAGGATCGGTTATAAAAACTATAAACTAAGAACCGGTTTTAAAGAATTTCTTACACTGTTCACGGGCCCCACTGACACGTGTCAACTCGCGATTGGTTCACTTTAAAAAAAAAAAAAGACAAAAAACTAAGAAACCCATAGGGGTTTCAGGGTTAATGATGACCTAAGTACCAGTTTCATTTCTCTATCGGAATGAGATGTCGCCAAATAATTGAAAGCTATCAGAAAAAGAAAAACAATATTTTCGAGTTTTTTTTTTTTTTTTTTTTGTCACGGGATTTATCGCTCCCAGGAATCCCTGAAGGAGTCGAACCCTGGTGCCTTGGGATCCAGTTCACCTGAGTGTTACCACTAGGCTATTCTGTCCCGGCAGTTTTTCGAGTTTATTTGTTTTATTCAGCAACAAAACAAATAATACTCCATACGCACGGATGGAGCTAATTGTGAATAAGTCTCATCTTTAAATAGTGAAAAATTCAGCGATATTTTTTATCATAAAATATCTATTTTTTATCATAAAATATCTATTTTTATCAGAAAATATCTATAAATTTGAGTCAAACTAAGACTAATTTAAATCACTTTAGATCAATTTAAAACAGTTAAAATGGATTTAAGTCATCCAAGATTTTTTTTTCAAAAATAATTATTTTGACAATAACCGATTTATCGGTTATACAAACGTATATGCCATTATAAACTAATTTTTAGGACATTGAAAAAAATATTTAAAAAAGCTCTACAAAAAGAAAAGAAATTATTTACTATTTTGTAAAAAAAGTCGGAGTTAAGAAATATAAGTAAACATAATAAAACCTAAAATATCATAAATTTTAAAAATCTAATGTCAATAATATTATTAAAATTTAAATCAAAATAAACTAAAAGTTATTAAAATTGTAATAGATTTTCGGTAACAAAACTACATCAATACAAAACTCATTAACAAACTTTAATTCTGTCTATCATCGTTCATTATATTTTTCAGGTGACATAACAAAATGTTTATCAAAATCTAAATATCACAACAAAATAGTTTAGTCGATATTATCTATGATTTTTATAAAAATAAATAAAATAAATAAATTTGATTCACAACAAAACACTATTTATAGGCCTGGACGTTTGGGTACTCGGTCGGGTTCGGATTGGATATTTCAGATTTTCGGGTTTTTGGGTTTACACTCATAGGTCTCTTCTAATATTTTATTAGTATGGGTCGGATTCGGATAAATAACACTTTGTGTTCGATTCAAATTTGTATTGCATTGTAAACACACATAAAGTAATCATATATCGTTCGGATTCAGGTTATATCGGTTTAGTTTGGATATAACCGAAGTAAAAAAATAAAATTTTAAACAAAACATAAAAAAACACTTAAATTGAATAGAAATAAATCCTACACACATAAAATTGATAAAATTAAAAGAAAAATGTTAAATCAATTATGAAAACAAACATCATTTGTAAAAATATGTGTTATCTTACATATAGAGTAGACTTATTATTTTAACAAGTAAATTATAAAGTACTTATTTATAACTAATAATATATTTAAAGTATTTATTTATATTTTAATATTTATTGAATATGTCATGTCAACATAAACACTAAACTAAATATTTGAAATATATATATATATGCATATTTAAAATATTTATATTGACTATTAATTTCGGATATTTTGGGTTATCCGTCTAGGTTTGGTTAATAACATTTTCGAATCAGATATTTTTATACTATCCTAAAAAATTCGTTCGGGTACTTTTACATTTCGGATCGGATAACAAGTTAGGTTTTTCAGTTCGGGTTTGGTTCGAATTTCGAGTTTCGAATTTTATGCCCAGGCCTAACTATTTATTTAGAAACATATAAAATCAAGAAAATAAGCTAAAGCATGTGATTCATAAAAAAATAAAACACAGTTTATATGATATAAAGTAGTATCTTGAAGACTACAACAAATATTATTCACCATGAACAAAATAAGCAATTTAAAAAAGAAATTGAAAGAGATAGGGTAATGTGACCGAAAAAACGATAATCTCACGAAAAACTAAAAAAAGAAGAAGTAAAATCTAAATTCTTATTTGGAGCAAAACATATTTAATAAAGTAGTTAAAAACCTAAATAAAATTCACTAATTCATCCAATAGTTCAACCGGTAAGTGAATTGCTGGATTTACGGGGTTTTAGTGGGTTTTATCAATTTTTTATTAATGAATATTTCTTAAAATTTAAACAAGACTACTTAACGAATCATCGAATTTACCGATCCAACCACGGGTTCGGATGGGGATTAGAAACAATGAGTAAAGCCAAACCCATTCTCAGGACATGTCCATAATTTATAGAATTCGTAGTGGCATAACCTCTCATGTGGGTAGGCGTACGAAACATTTGCATGGAGCCCCACTTTGGGTGACCCCATATCTTTTTGTTTTATATAAGATGTATATATATCAATATATAGTAAATTTATACTTAAAAGATAAACACAACTAATCATAGAAACAATAGTAAAATATTAAAATAGTTTTAAATATTATAATTAAAATAAATAGAGTATTTTCTTTATATCAACTAAATTTATAATTTAAGTTTCCTTTTTCCTCGATTATAATAACTATATTACTCTAAACTAAACACAGTAATCAACATTATATAAAGTAGATCTTTTTAATTTAATAGACTATTTAGATTAATATTCTAAAATTAATTAATATAATAATTAAAAAATTATTTTTGATTCGAATAGGACTTCCAAAATTTCAAGACCAGTTTTTCATAGTGGTTCGTTCTTCCACGAATAATAAAAGAAGCTTTTCTCAAAACTCGAAATCCTTCTTTTTCTTCGAATTCTGTAACCATTCCACCAAGATTAGAATAAAAAAAGGTTAAACATCTCTTGCATTCGTATTAAAATAGTTATATATGTCCCAAGTTCAATAATTAACGCGGCCACCATGTCACTGAAGTCCTCTGACTTATTGCGTAGTTTCTCCTCTGCTCTTGCCTCCTCATACCTTCCAAAAATCAAAACGTAGCTAGTTAACAACTCTATTTTTCAATGGCCTTTATCTTCTTATGAATTCACATGTTGTAGTGGTTCGACTACTTACTTGGCAGAGATAAAACATTCTCCATAGCGTCGAGCTCTTCTGGCTGTAAACTGATATCCACACTAATCTGTCTTTTGCCCTCTAAGCAAATCAACCTGGTCATATTTACACATTGCATAAAATTGGCGACTTTGTCATAAAGCAAACAGAAAATTCGAGGTTGTAATAAATGATAGCAAGCGTCAGAAGACACTACCATAACTGAATGTCTATACCACACTACGTTCTAAATTTTCTAGCCTCATTTCCAGCCAACGATGAATTGCTATCAATTAAGTATTTGACAACGACATAAGTAGGTCGCCGTCTTATAGTGTCAACCAATTCCGTTAGTAAACAAATCTTTAGTAAGTTAAACATAGATTTCTTACCCTTTTCGCTCCCGGCTTGTCTTGAGTACCAGTTTTAATAACGTATGTGTGTGTGTGGTTCCCAACACTGTTCCAGGAGCAACACTCACTCTCTCCCTTTTCTTCAAGTAACTTCAGAACAACCTGTCATACTTGTACCACAAATTATGATAGTGTTGAGTTTTGAAATAATTCAACAGGAAGGTTATACGTTCTAGTTTCTATCCACTTACTTACACCGCAAAAATTACCCTTTATGCTGGGTTCCTTCCACGTCGAATACAGAATTTAACAATAGAACAAAGGGAGGTGAAAACACTACCTCATAGTTAGACTGATCTTGCTACTGCACACCAAATACATCTCCATACAATGGGCGCCCAAACTACATAACACACAAACAGAGCAACAAATATGTGTTATTGAATGGCATGGAAAAGCAATTAAAAGGACGGTATAGATAAACTCATACCTCAATCAACTGGAGGTTTCCCCCAGCCACCAGGATGATACCCAAAGCTAGCTCCAAGTGGAATAGGTGTATTTAGACCATGAATAATCTGTTGGAGAAAGAGTTTTAGTGAACAATTTCATTTCAATAAGAATAATCATAAAGACAAGTCACAATAAACTCACCTGCATATTAATTAGCCATGGGGAAGGAGCGCCTTCAGGCATACCAAGAGCTTCTTTTAAGTCATGTGACAACATCTCTGGTTTCATTTCCCTCAATTTAACCTCTGTCCAAAATCATAGCATTTAGATTTAGAGAAACAACACAATAAATCATAAAGATGCAAAAGATGTCACAATGAAATACCTCAAATTCTTTCCCTTCAAGATACAAATCCCCAAGTGCTGACAGCTTAGGTTTTGTTTGGTATTTAAAGAATGCATCATGGAGGACCTGAGAAAAGAAGTTATATCAATCTTCACTTATCAGTTATAGAACAAATCTCAACATATGGAGACCACAAAACAAAGACTTATAGAGGGAAACCTGGTATTAATGTCCCATCTTTCCCATCTTTGATTGTATTCGCTCCCGTTGCTTCTGCTTTTACCATCTTCTTTCTCAATGTAAGCCTGCACAATAACCAAAAACAAGAATTAGCTTTGACTAGTAGCATTTAGCGACTTGCACCTAAACAGATCCAATTAAAATTGATAAAGAATAATTTATGTTTTGAAAATTTTATACGGCAACAAGTGTGACTAGGCATAAAGCGGACAGTGTCAGGACTGAGATTGCGGAGAAAGAGGAATAGTCAAAAGCACAAAAATGGCCATCTGCATCCAGAAATCTAGTGAAGTGGGTAAAAAAGCGAAGTCACTTTCGCCTAGACAAAACCTCAAGCTTCATATAAATTTTTGAGAAATGGAAAGTAGAAGTAATGATAGCATTTTCCCTAATACCTAATATTTTTACAAACCTACTGTAGGAAATATGTGCTGGTCAATTGAAGAGAAAAACCATGAGGGTCCAAGACAAGATACCTGTTTAATTTTCGCAATCTGGTTGCAGCAATGAAATCAGAAAAAATTGAAATGGCTGCTTCTCTATACCACGCTTTCCCTGCAAAATTGAAACCCCATTGAGATGCCACCAATTAAGAAAGAGAGAGAGAGCAAGCAATCTCTTAACGGAAAGAAACTTGACTGATTCCTAAGAGTACTACAAAACCAGATGCATCTAAAAGCAAGATCAGTAACAGATATCTCACATAAGTATTAAACTTCTCCAAAACTTAAGCACCAAATGTTTCATGCATTAAGAAAATCAGGAGCCCTCTTCAGTTACACCTACAAGTTCAGCCTCCATGGTTAACACAGACGTCATCCTGCAAGAGGCACATAAATAGGTAATAGCTATAAGGAAATTTAACTTGTACGATGAGTTCTATCCCTGTCGATATAATCCCCTTCTGTGCCACACCCACATATCACGGTAACGTATAATTAGCTACAGAATCATTACTTGAAATGTCACAAACCTGTAAATACTTCCTCTTCTGGGACCAATGTCTTGGAACAGTAACTGCATTCTGATACGACTTCAGAAACACCAACAACTTTGGGTCTGCTAATACATCAAAAACATGTTATAGAGGGCTACATAACGAGAAATTTTTTTTCCGTAGAAAGAAATTGGATGCGATACAACTGAGACTATAACATGTAACTTCAAGAAAAAGAATATATTATAACCTATTACAGGATAATCATAACAAAAAAGGTACAAGGGCCACAGCATCACTAATTCAAATAAATAGATTGTAGATCAATTTCGCATACAGCACACACACAAAAAAAAGAACATTCAAGCATGCTGTCAAGTTTCTTAACCTATGAATTAATAATGTAACAGCAGAACATGAATGCAAAGTATGGAGGCTATGAGTAAAGCAAAGTTGAGAGATGTTACTTAGAGTGAGACTAAAGGTTTATAATGCATGCAAATGATAAGAAAACGAGCATTAGTCGGGAACCAACAATAGGGACAAGAAAACATCGGAAAGAGCTTCAAAAATCCACATTTGCAACACATATTAGAATATAAATCCATCCTTACCTCAACGAAATCAGGCCTAGCGGATACCTGCTTCAGCTCAGCAATCTTCATCCTTAGAAAACATAAATTCAGGATTTAAGTAATCTTTGAAAAATGTACTATACAGAGCCAAGATCAAGAAACTAACTAGAGAATGTACTATCTTGTCGAATGCAAGGGAAAAAAAGTTTTGATATTAGACCTTTTTCTTCTTATTAGAGATACCATTCATTCTTTCTTGTGTTGATTGCCTTCATTCTGAATCTGAGTTAACCTTCGTTTTTCACATCCTTGTTCTCCCCAGACTCATCCTTCTTATCGCCTCCCTAATCAAGCAAACACACAGTATCCTCAAGACGTAAAGCATTGATAAACTTTCTCAGCAGCGCTAAAGACCCAAAAGAAAAGAGCCTTACCTTAGAGTCTACAGGCTCCCAAAAGTTAAACTTCTCAAAGATTTGCTTAAGTTCATCATTAACACCATCTTCAAAATGAGCTGTTCTGGAACGTACTCTATCACAATCTCCTCAAACACCTATGAGCAAACAAATAAACCCTAGAAAATGAAAATCCCCAATCACATAAACAAAGTTCGCGAAAAAAATAACACTTAAGCTCACCTGTTGCTGCAGATCTTCGTTCTCCTTGGAATCAGAACCACCAGAATCGTCCGCTTCTTCTAACATCGGCACGGGATGGTTTGTTGTTCTTCTTCTGCTTACGCGTACGGCGGCGACGGTCGCTCTCACGGGATAATGTTACCGTTAGAGGTATCTCCGTTTAATTGTAGGATCGGGATTACGAATTCGATTCAATTTTAGGATCGGTTTGGTCCGGTTTGATTAAAATTGGTAAGTAGATTCCGGTTCAATAATGATCAGCAAGTAAATCCGGTATGAGCCCAGAACCAGAACGAATTTGAGTTTGACACGAAAACTATTTAAGGCTTTTTAATTTAATTATAAAAATAGTAATATATTAAAAAAACAAATGGTTGGAGAAAAACGAAGGGGACCTTCGTGTTTCCCTTTAAAAACTCTAAAAGACGAGAGGGGGCTAAAAGCGTATTCACAATCTCTGGATCTAGGGTTTCTCTCTCGCAATTAGAACACACACACAAAAAAAAAACCTAATTTCGCCCCAATCAACAACAGATTCATTGGAGAAGACGAAGAATTAGGGTTTTTTCCATCATCGGTACTTTACAGATCTGGGACAAAATTTCTTTAAGATTTAACAAAAACAAACACTAAAGTTCCATCCTTTTTCTCTAACCCATCAATCAAATCGTTTCCTTTTCTCGTTTTCTGCTAAAGAACAAGTCAGATCCAATTGAAAACTAGTGTGGACTTGTCGTCAAATCAATCAAGCCAAGGGACAACGAAACGTAAAGTAAAGATTTTGACAATCAATTTGAGTTTTGAGACAATAGACATCCTTTTGATCTGTGAAATTCTGATTTGGAAGGAGAAAGTAAGTTATGTATAATAGTAATAGAGTACAAGTGTACAATGAAGATGGGAGGGTTGGGGAAATGGAGATTTACCCTCCAAGGGAATCACAGCAAGAAGACGATGGGATGAAGCAGAGGAAGAGGAAAGTAATGGAGGAAGTGAAGATGGGAATCAGAATTAGCCGTTTCTCTCAACCTAGCGAGAGATGTTCTCCTCTTTCAGTACTTACTACGGTTTCATCTTGTGGGCTTTGTTTCAAGGTGGAAGCTCCAGCTTCTCCTGCTCAGGAGCCACTCAGTTTCCTCCACTCGTCCTGTATCAGGGAGAACAAGGTATACTGAACCTTATGGAACGTTTTAGCCCTTACTCAGACTAAAGTTCTATGAACTTAAGTTATTAGACACTTTCCTTAATGCTATAGTTGCATCTTGTGTGATTTAATGTCTATGAATATGAAGACATAATTGACTGAACTAACTTGTTTCCATCTAAAGGAGGTTGCATATGAGCTGTGTTACAAAGTATCCTCATATGTGATATTTTGGACTTTTTGGTTGTTGCAGACGGCAGTAATGTCACTTGGTGAGGAAGAGCTTCATTTGGTTGCCATGTATTCAGAGAATGTCGATAATGATCGTCCTTGTTTCTGGGCATTTACTGTTGCCTCTGGGATTTATGATTCCTGTCTTGTCATGCTGAATCTTAGATGTCTTGGTATTGTCTTTGATCTTGATGAAACCCTTGTAGTGGCGAATACTACGAAGTCATTTGACGATAAGATTGAGGGGTTGCAGCGGAGGATAAACAACGAGGTGGACCCGCAACGCATTACCGCTATGGTGGCTGAGATGAAGCGTTATCAGGATGACAAAGTTCTGTTGAAGCAATTTGTTGAAAGTGACCAGGTTGTTGATAACGGGGAGGTGATTAAGGTGCAATCTGAAATAGTTCCTGCCTTGTCTGACAACCATCAGCCTCTTGTTCGTCCCCTGATAAGGCTGCCAGAGAAAAATATTGTCCTGACTCGCATTAATCCGATGGTATGCAAGTCTTGAAACTAGTATACGGTTGTTAGTTTCTATTCCCGCATACCTATATCTTTGGTGCTTACTACACTTTAGACAATTAATTAGATGTGTGTTTTGTTATGCCATGACTGGCTTCCATAACAGGCAAGGAACATGTGGTGATTTATGAAAATTTGAGTGGTTTACACTTTGTATTCATTTGTTCCTTTCTTGAGCACCTAGATCGCTCTCAACTCTCGTGGCCGAGACTCAATTTCTATCTTTAAACACAGGTACGTGATACAAGTGTTCTTGTGAGGATGAGGCCTTCATGGAGGAACTTCGTAGCTATTTGACAGCAAAAGGGCGCAAGCGTTTTTGAAGTATATGTTTGCACAATGGCTGAGAGAGATTACGCTTTAGAGATGTGGAGGCTCCTTGATCCAGAAGGGAATTGATAAACGCAAATGACTTGCCTCAGTCGCATTGTTTGTGTGAAAGCTGGTACGTTGTTTTTTTTTTTTTAACTTACACTGCTTATTATCTATCATGGTATCGTTCTTACAAAGATGGCTTATTATCTAACAGGTTTTAAAAAATCATTGTTCAATGTGTTTCTCGATGCAACCTGCCATCCGAAGATGGCTCTGGTAGTTGATGATCGACTGAAAGTTTGGGATGAGAAGGATCAGCCGAGAGTGTATGTGGTCCCTGCATTTGCTCCTTACTATTCTCCTCAAGCTGAAGTAAGTACAATCTTTTACTTTGGTTGATTTTGGATGTGAAAATTTCAGTCTGATAAGAATATATGTATTCAAAGAATTCAGTATCGTCTAGGAGACAAATCAAAGCCTTATGAGACTATGCGCACCATAACCCATAAGCTAGCTTTTGTGGTGAATTCGACGCTAGGGTCTTTGTAGGATTGGTTTGGGCCCAATTCGTATCAGAATCCATAGGCTTGGTTACATATATCTCATTTCCTTTTCTGTAGGCAGCTGCAACACCAGTACTGTGTGTTACCAGAAATCTTGCTTGCCGTGTCAGAGGTGGATTTTTCAGGTAAGATGTAATTTTTGGTAATAGACCTTTGTTTCCTTGACATCTCTACTAAATTAAGGGTGCTTCCTTAGTACATTCTGACTGTACAGTGATATTTGAACGTGCTAACAGGGATTTCGATGAGAGTCTGCTACAAAGGATTGCTGAAATCTGTTATGAGAATGATGTTGAGGATATTCCTTCTCCGCCTGATGTCAGCCACTACTTGGTGTCTGAGGTTAGTGGTGATTCTTGTTAATGATTGCAACTTGAAAGCAGATAATTTTTTTATTCTACAATATAGATTGTAGTTACTTACACTCCAAACTGCTTGCCAGTAGCTCATTCTCTTTTCAATATAGGACGAATCATTAGGTTTAAATGGGAACAAAGATCCAGTTGCTTTTGACGGGATGGCTGATGCTGAAGTGGAGAGAAGAATGAAGGTGATTTGCCATTTCTAGGCCACAGTTGTTCTGTTCAATGATAAGAGCTAAGTTTATTTTTGCCTTTTATGCAGGAGGCAATTTCTGGATCTTCAGTTGTCCTTCCAGCGGCAAATATAGATCCAAGGATAGCTGCTCCAGTTCAATACCCCATGGCTCCTGCTTCTTCTGTTTCCGCTCCAGTCCAGTACCAGTCGTGCAACAAGCACCACAACCATCAGCTATGGCTTTTTCAAGTATTCAGTTTCAACAACCGACATCAATAACTAAACACTTTGTTCCTTCGGAACCAAGCTTGCAGGGTTCTCCTGCTAGAGAGGAAGGTGAGGTACCTGAATTCAGAGTTAGATCCAGATACTAGGAGGAGGCTCCTCATATTGCAACATGGACAAGATACTAGAGATGCTGCTCCAAGTGAACCTCCATTTCCTCAGAGACCTCCAGTTCAATCTCCACCTCCACACGTGCAGCCAAGAAATGGTTGGTTTCCTGTTGAGGGGGAGATGGACCCAGCTCCACTTCGTCGAACAGTCTCCAAAGAATATCCGTTGGATTCTGATATGATACATATGGAAAAGAACAGGCCACGCCATCAATCCTTTTTTCCTAAGATTGAGAACTCAACTCAATCTGAAAGGATGCCTCATGAGAATCGCAGGCTACCAAAGGAGGTACCAATAATCTTATTTTACCAATGAGTTGTAAGCGTCCAGTGCTCACTCTCATATATTTGCAGCCGCTTCGGAGAGATGAGCAGTTACGGTCAAACAACAATCCACCAGGCTCTCATCCTTTCTATGGTAAGCTATCAATGTTTTTCTTCTTGTATCATCTGCCTCTGAAGATAAATTGCTGACTTGGGATGGACTCTCTAGGGGAAGAGTCATCTTGGAATCAATCTTCTAGAAACAGTGATCTTGACTTCATACCTAGACGAAGCTCAGAAACAGAGAACCCAGCTGAAGTTCTACATCAGATTGCTATAAATGTGGATCTAAGGTGTGGTGATCATCATCTTGATTAGCTGATTACCACTAATTCCATGGCGAGTTGATTTATAGTTTATTCGATGACATGTAGGTGGACTACAAACCGGGTTTGGTTGCTAGTACAGATTTGCGGTTCTCTGTCGAGGTACTTGTACCTCTTAAACTTCTATAAGTTTGCATTTACCAAGCTTTTACTCTTAGATATTGTATGTTCTGAGTAATTTTGGTGGAACCTATTCTACTATCATATGCCACATCTTTAAGATATTGTATGTTCTGAGTAATTTGATGAGTTACTTTTGTTGATTGTGACAACTGTCCATTTAAATTATGTTTTTCTTTGAAGGCTTGGCTGTCTGGTGAAAAAATTGGAGAAGGGATTGGCAAATCGAGACGAGAAGCCCTGCGCAAGGCTGCTGAAGTTTCTATCCAGAACTTAGCTGGTAAGACGTTCTGACACATGATTTAGTCGCGTTTTAAACTTTCTATGCAGCGATATTGTTTAATCTTGCGATCTCAGGGTGGATGTTAATTGTTTGATCTTTGCTAAACCACCTTCACGTTGTTGGTAGCTATTCTAGGGTGTAGACCTCAGTCTTTCAAGCAATCTGTATTTGCAAGTCTGTCAACCACTCATAAGAGTGGCCAATTCTATTATTCGACCAATTGTTGCTTCCTGTTGGTTCTCGTAATTCGTAAATTGGTTAATGTCAGTGAATATGAGAAGAATTGCCACCACAGATGTTTGCGTGTATCTACTTTTTGATATCACATCAACAGATGGTGTTAGAACTTAAATGTGTTACAAAGCTGCGTTTCCCAAAGGGTAAAAGTTTCTGCAGATTTGAGTTTTACATTTGTTCCCGCAGGTATATATATATCCCGTGCAAATGGCGACCCAGGTTCAAAGCCACAGGATGTTAGCCCCTTCGCTAATGGCAATATGATTTATGGGAAATCCAACGTGCTTGAATAACAGCCATTTGCCAGAGAAGAACAGCGATGCCAGTTCCTTCTAGACCTACAGATCCAAGATTAGAAGGCTCCATGAGGCCCACTGGATCAATTACTGCCCTCGGGAACTGGTACGTATCTCCTTAATCTGGTTGCTGTTGTTTGCTCAATTGTCTCATCTTTGACATCTGCACTTGACATAATTTCAGTTGTGCATCGGAGGGTTGGGAGATGTCTTTTCAATCTCAGCGTCCACTTCAATCTGACATGTCCACAGAGATGAATTGCATGCTCAGGTTCATGACATGTTCTTCACGGCTATGAGTCTATTCCAGGTGGTTTGTAGTATCTGAAGCTTAGACCCCTCTTGATTCTGTTTGTACTGTGTTTCAGGTTGAAATAGATGGGCGTGTTTTAGGGGAAGGAGTTGGATCGACATGGGACGAAGCTAGAATGCAGGTAAATCAACTAAATCTTTGCCTGAGTTTATTCTGATCTTGTTGTTCTCTTTGTCTGATGTTCTTTAGTACCTTTAGGCTGCTGAGAGAGCACTGTATAGTATGAGATCAATGCCTCCTTTGCATAGACGACAAGGATCTCCACGGTTTGTTCTTCCCTTTATTGTCGAAATAGATTTGTAAAAATTGATATGCATATGTGCTTAACCAGTTTTTGTGTTGATGTTTAGATCGTTCGCTGGGATGTCAAACAAGCGTCTAAAGCCAAACTTTCAACGCATGCCATCTTCAGGCAGATATTCTTAACGAAGATCACGTCAAGTAAGAAAGCACATTCGGCACCAGTTCCATTGTCTCTTGCGAAAGTACTAGCAGCTACCACGACAAATTCGTTGACACGTGAACCAGACATGGAGAGGGAGAGTGAAAGATTCTGCTCTTGTCTCTCTTATTGTAACATGTGTGGCAATTCAAGATTTTTGTCTAATCTCTTGAGTCGAAGCAACGTCTTGGGAACACCGAGTAGTATACAGACAAGACATAAGCATGCACTTGGGCTTCTTTCTCAGATTGTAAGTTACTCGATAGAAACCAGCAAAGTTAGTTTAGTAGTTTCTGCAGTTCTACAACACTCCCTGTTTTCACTCAGACACTAAAATGTTGATGTTTTAATGGTAATTCTTATTGTGCTATTAACTTGGTTTTGCCTGATTCCAAGTTTCATCCGCATGACTAGCAAACATATTTTATGATATTATATGATGAGAGCTTACAGTAACTGTGTTGTGGAATCATCAATTGTCTTTATTTAGAGACATTAACAAACTTAGCCCAAAAGGAACCACAAGACCAGTTTATATGACAGAACAAGCTCAGCTTTGAACATTACAGTCCAGAGCTTCACAGCGTTAAACCAAAACTTTTTGTCTCTTGACTCACAACTTCCTCTTCATCAATGGACTCAGAGAAACTAGCTTCAGACTTGATATACTTGTACCATCTTGCACAAACCAGGTTAAACCACCAAAAATCGGCTGCGGTTAGACCAGCTAAAAAGGAAGTAGAATCTGTCCAAGTGTCCTTTGTTGAGATTCCCAGGGATCCAACCAGGCAAGTCATCTCTTGTAGAGATCTTCATGACAATGGAAACTAGAAGACTGCTTACATAGTTCCCAAGCGATATTGAAGCCATACATAACGCGCTTGCAAAGCTCTTTAACCCCGTTGGAAGCTTGGCTGTTGAAGAAACTCAAGCTGACCAACGTACATTGAACACTTCTGATGCACCCTATCATCATGTACTGAGGTACTTGCCAAAATATACATCAATGAGCTTGAGTTTGAAGCCGATTTCCTTGTGTTCAGCCTGTATATTCTCCACGATTCCTGCTGATATCATCGCCATTATCGCAATCACGAGACCTATCCCCATTCTCTGGAGCTCAGTGAGACCTTTGTTGGGCTCTCTTTTGTTCATTCTTGCAAAAAGGGGGTCGAGAAACCGCCTAGTAAGCGAAGATGAAGAAGGCAACGCTGAGAATGTCGAAACTAGACATGCTTGAAGCTGGAATCCTGAAGTCTTTGATGTTTGTCTTCATCGCTGCGCCTTGCACAACAAACAGTGAAGCCATTTGGTGAACACCACTGAGTAGAGAATGGTGCAGAGCCAGATTGGTAAGAGTCTTAACACACACTTCACTTCTTCAACTTGTGTCACCGAGCAGAGCCTCCATGGATCATAAGTGGATCCACTCTCCACCTTCTCAGCCTCATCATCAGGTGTGACAATTGCAGCTCTATCCAAGAATCTACATTATACAAGAAAAGAGAGTCAAAATCTGATAGTTTCAAGATTATAACAGAATCTTTATATGGCAATCCATCTACCTGAAGCCCTTGGTGTGAAGAATCTTCTTGTCTCCGTACGTTGAGTCTCTGAATCATAGAGATTCAATCCTCATAGTCCACATCAATCTTGGCTTTTCTTGTTGAAGCAACCAAGACTTGGCAGAATCTAGACCAAGGACTTTCTCTAGGTGTAAAATGCCGGTACTTTGGCGTGCCAGTCAGAAAAGTACTAAACCCGCAAAAGCAGAGCCTGCAGACGCCCAAAACCCTAGCGGCCACGCCCCTTGATCCTCAAAGTATCCCAAGACTGTATTCGAAAAGAGCGATCCGAGATTCAAAGCTAAGTAGAAGTAACTGAAAAACGCGATTTTCGAGTGTCCTTCAACAGAGTCGTCTGCATCAAACTGATCAGCTCCAAAGGTAGCTATGTTGGGCTGATAACCACCATACCCTAACCGCGATCAGATACACCGATAGATAGAAGATAACGGTCTTGACCGTCGAGTGTGGCTTACAAGGCAACTCTTCAACACACAATCACTTGTTCTAGTAATAACGCGCCAGTAGATAAAGATAACATCACCAATCCCTATAACAAACCACATAAAACAACGTTAGCGTACTTCACAAGAAACAAACCCTAAAAGAAAGAGAGTAGTATTAAAGGGACTTACTGCAACGAAACTTGCTTGAAAGATTGGCACAAGTCTTGTAACGTCCCAAGAAGAGTCACTGAGGAAAGCACCAAGCAAAGAGAAGATATAACAGTTCCTGTCCATTTACTGACATTATTGGCAGCTTCTGCATTGTCTTGTCCCATCACTCTTGTCAAAACAGAACCAAGTTCACTCCTACACCGAAGAAGGCAAGCGTCGCTAGCCCTTGGTTCACTATAATGATCAAGAAACCATATCTCTTTAGTACCTAAAACCTTTAGACAACAAGAACATATGTGTTTATGTATATATATAGACTTACCAAGAATGAGAATAGCAGTGAGCCATTTGCCATTTTGGCTCGGCTTGCTGGATTTCCATGACGATCAATCGCTTCATCTTGAGTGCAACCCTCAAGCTGTCTTACTTTCTGATCCATCTATGTTCAAAAAAGATTCCTTATCTGATTATGAAGGTTGATTTGCAGAGAGTGAAAGAGAGCAACCTTTGGAATCAAAGAAAAACAAAAGCAAAATGTGATACAAAGAATCAAGAAAAGTGAAGAAGAGATAAGGAAGTGAACCAAGAGAGACTTATTTGTTGAGATTTGAGTTGGCCAATAAAAGTGTGAAGAAGAGATGTATTATTTATAGAGTTTTGAAGTTAAGAGTCAGAAGAGATCCATTCTTGACGTCTCTTGCTTTCTTTGGGTTTTTTATTTAATAATTCTTTTTAACAATACTAAAAACGGGCTGCCATAAATATATGCTGTGGTGGATTTCTCAACAGAATTTTAAATTAGTTTTACAATAAATTTTATATTAAATTGATTAATGTGTTTCTCAAACTATTGTATGAGTAGATACTTGTTTGTTCATAAAGAGAGAAACCCTAATGATAATTTCATGTAAACCAAAGTATATACTTTATATGTGGAAAAATATTTTTATTTTGCATAAAAAATGATTAAAGGACTTAGGAATTTTACTTATAATTATTATGTATTTAATAAAACATCACCATAGTATGACCAATATTAATGGTATATGAAAATAACTCCCCGAAAATATGTATCCTAATAATAAATAAACCCCGGAGAGTTAGTCAGGCGGTGAACGGCCTACAGCTGTAGGTACGGCCACCTGGGTTCGATTCCCCGGGTACGCGGATATGGGGCTAATCTACGCTCATTTTGAATACCCGGAGTGAGGCTCCATCCCGCGGGGCGCACCACCCTTTGGGGATTAGTCTGGTCAAGCGGGATACCCCCACGGTTAAACAAAAAAAAAAAATTATATATATATATATATATATATATAATAAAATAAGAAAAAGAAAGAAGAAAACACCTGGTTAAGGTGAGCCAAGCTTAATGTGGTGTCCCAGTTACACCTGGTGGGCTGCTGGAAGAGACTGAAAAAACAAAAACTAAAAACGTGAGAAACAAATAATATAAAAATGTAAAACAAAAACTAATTTTATTAGAAAATTGAAAAACAAGTGGGCAACGAGTGAAAGTAAGTGTGTTCCCCATTAAACAAGACTAGGTGTGTCTCTTCAAGTACAAAAGCTCGTGCGTAGCTGTCTTTGATTGCGAGTTTCCCTCACTCTTTTAATCGTCTTCTTAATTGTCATTAAATCCCTAATTTAAGTCCAATCTTTGAGACGTTTGGTATTTTCTTCTTTTGTGTGTCTAACTTTCAAACATAAAAATATTTTATTCATATTTAGATAGATAAATACCAACATGTTGGTATTTGTTCATCAAAACCTTTGATACAATTAAGCGATTCGTACGATATTTAATAATAATATGTGGAAATACATCAAAATCGTTAATTCAAGTGTCTGATTTAGTTGATGCTGTGAAATATTTTGTAAGTTTACATCGCATAATCCGTAGGAGAAAAAACATATTCTGTAATGTCAACACAGTAAATTTTTGTCGTAATACGTCCTTAACTAAATGAGTTACTGAAAAAGTCTATCGGCACATCTGGTTAAGACGTACTTGAATTAGGGTTTTAAGATCAGTTGTTGAAGTGTCGATAAAAAACTACTTTTCCCCAAAAACTATGTATAAACGATTAATAAGAAAGTTTTAGATCAGTAAGAGTTACTATAAATTCTAAATTCCCCAAAAGATTTGGAGTTTTTCTCTTTTTGCTGTTGAAATTTTTTTTTGTTTTTTTCTCTCCGTTATGAAAAATTCATGTTTTAGAAAACAAGTTCGTTAAAAAAATATTTTTTCTTTTTATAATATATTAATGATAATTTTAAATTTTAAATTTTTTATTAAAATTTATGGTTAAGAAATTATAAAAAATAGTTAACTACAGAAAATAATGCAATGGAAATGCAATATTATAATGTTTTAATAGTGCAAAAATTCTATAATCACTAATATCAATTTGAAACAGAGGAGAGATGTTCAGTTTATTGAGTCGATGAAAATTTCTCTTCTCCGTAGAATAAGTCTATTAACCTCATGATTAGTTACTTTATATAAGCTTAGATATCTCTTATAGTGCGTAAGATTTTTGGGTAGTCGTGATTTCAGCTAAAACAGACTAACCAATATAGTGAAGCGTCACGCAAAGTACGGTGGTGCATGCATGTGTTTAATGGCGAACTAGAAAGTTACTTTTAATCCAGGTAAAATTTAATATCAATATTTATATTAAAGAATAGATAGAGGCTTATTAAAAACTAGTACACACTTACATTAAATTTTGAAATGTCATCCCCAAAATGTAATTTGGATGCTAGTAGTATGCAAGTTTCTAGAATTTGGTGTAAGTTTGGACGATTGGTTTGGTTTTGATGATTGGTTTGATATGAGTCGTTTTCTTGTCTCAATATGATTTGAAAAGACGGTTTTAAAAGGTCCAACGCTACAACATTAGGACATAATTTATCCCTAGAAATTCATTTGGGTTTTTAAATTTTTTTTGTCTGATTAAAAAAAAAGTGAATCAGTCGCGGACGACCATGTGTTAGTGAAACTCGCAAACAGTGTAAAAAATAATTTTTTATTTGGTTACTTTTGTTACCGATTTATAAGTTTTTAGGGATCTCACATCTTAAGAAATCCTTTAAAAACCTCTTATATCGTCTTAGTTCATTAGTTGAAGCTGCGAGTGGCGATAAATGGCTACTTCGTCGTTGTCGTGGCCAAGTCATTTGTGATAAGTTTCTGCTGTATTCTCACTGTTCCTCATCTCACTCATAGAAGATTTTCCGAGTATTCACTAATAGACACACGTCCAGGATGCATACAAGCCAAACTTCTCGAACAATAATGGCTACATCGAATCAATTTCAAGCAGGGGCGAAGCTATGTTGCATAAGGGTGGGCAGCTGCCCACATGAACTTTGTTAGTTAGTGTAGTTTTGTAAAGAATTTGAATAATGCCGCTGTTGAATTTTTAACTTTGCAAAGATGTTAACAGCTTTTTTTTCTTTTGTTAACTAGGAAGTATCTAAATCTTCGATCCAAATAATTTTTCAGTTTGGGACTAGCCGATGCTAATATCATTTCTGACGTAAAACATCATTTCCAATGCGAATAGAATCCGGAATGCGAATAGAATCTGGGTTATGATAATTACAGCCACAAATTCTTTATCATCAGACTAACTTATTTTCGTTAAAATGTTAACAATTGTTTATTTGCTTTTTTTGTGGCTTACTTTGAAATTAATGGTGGATTTAGAAATAGTTTTAATCAGAATCAAAAAATATAAACAAGTGTTAAAAAAGATGTTAACAATTGTTTTATTTTTTGCTCCGGATTACAACTATTTATAGGTCCGCCACTTATTTCAAAGTAAACCACCAATAAACAATCACTGGAGTCGTATTGTATGTTTTTTCTAAGGTATCTCACACTTTGCTTTGATCACATGGTTAGCAATAAAAGCTCCTCTCCACCAACGCGAGAACTTGCTTCTTCGTCGATGAACTTGTTTAGACTGAGGCTTTATGGGCGTTTGGAACCTTAGACTAATCTTTTAATATACCCTTATTTGAAATACTACACATTGAAAATCACATGCCGCAAAATAGTTATAGTTAATCTAATATTATGAATTCATATAAAACATCTTTCATCATTTCGGATCATCGATTCACTTGGATGATTGTTGATAATATAAGTAAATCTAATTATTACACGTTAGCAAGAATAAGTTGATCTTACGAAATCTTCTAAGCAAACAGAACACAAGATCAAGGAACACGTAATAACAATTTGATTCAGTTTCTGCCCTGTTTTGAGCATAATTAAAGAAACAAAACTCAAAAGAAACACGTTAAAAGTTAATTAACGTGGACCATTAGGACAAATGACAACCACCAACTTATATATAACGACAAAAATATAATATATTATTTCTTAAAAGACTAATTAACATATGACGTTTATTAGCTTTAAAATATACAATTGAGGCATGCTAATTAAGCAGCCAATATGAGGAATCAAGTGGAAACTTGAAGGATGTTTCGTTTGCAAGCTGTTCTCCAAATTCACTTTGGATGTTTTAAATTCATCCAACCAAGAAGCTTCATGTCTTCCCACGAAAACGACATTCAGAAAATCAAAACTTTAGTAGACTTAGCTTTTTTTTTTTAAATGAAGTATTAAATTTGGTTGTGGCTAAAAGTAGAAGTAAGTAATAATATGCTTGAGTTTTTAACTTTTGAAATATATATTGCGCCTTACTCTCAAGAATAATTTTAGAATTTAGTATCACTCATAAATGACACAGTAGTTATATTGTGTTGGGTTTTTCCTCATTAAGCCCAAAACAAATCATAATTAACCTTAGCCCAAGAAGAAGAAAAATCTAGAGAAGAATGGAGAAAGATGAAGAAGTGTGTAGAAAAGAAGTGTGTAGAAAGGAAGTGTGTAGAGAAAGAAGTGTGTAGAATTTTAATAGTTACCTTTCCATTAGTATAAATAGGGGTGTTTAGTTCATTTGTAATCAATCAAGCAAAGAAAGAAAAACAAGAGAGAAAACACTTGTAAGAGAGAGTTTCCTAAAATTTCATCTTTGTAATAAATCCCTTTCCTAAATATTAAGAGTCTTCTTCTAAACTCTTAGTTGTCTAAATCTCATCTTCATCTCACGAAGAATATGGGTAATTTCCCAACAAGTGGTATCAGAGCAAGGTTCAAACATATCCTCAAGATCTCGTGTGATTCAGATGGAGGCTACCGTTACCGTTGAAGGTGACATGTTCAAACTCACGACAGACAACTACTCTTATTGGAAACCGATGATGGAAGACCACCTTTATTGTAAGGATTTACACGAACCCATCATCATGAAGGAGAAGCCGGAAGGAAAGGATGACAAAACGTGGGAAGTACTAAACCGAAAGGCGGTTGCTGTAATCCGTAAGTACATTGACCGATCTCTCTTTGAACATGTCTCTACCTATACAAATGCTTATGAATTATGGACAAAGCTTGAGTCTATGATTCAAAAGAAAACGCCTCGAAACAAAGCTCTTCTTGTCCGACGGTTAGTAAAGTTGGAGTACAAGGATGGCCAAAACATGATGGAGCACTTGAATAATTTCAAGGGACTCGTAAATCAGCTTAACAAAGTTGATATGAAGGTTGAAGATGAAATGCAAGCCCTTTTACTCCTTAGTTCACTACCGGAGAGTTGGGACACACTAGTTGTCACTCTAAGCAATTCAGCACCGGAGGGAAAGCTTACCATGGACACCGTCAATGATAGCCTTCTAAATGAAGAAGTCCGGAAGAAGGAACGAGACTCGAGTTCTTATTCAGAAGCCAACATTGTTGATAGAAGAGGTAGAGAGGAGACTCGTGTTCACAACAGAAGCAGAGGACGAGACCAATCTCGAAGAAGATCCAAGTCACGAACAAGAGTAACCTGCTACTATTGTGGCAAGCCGAACCACATGAAGTCGGAGTGTCGGTTTTTCAAGAAAGATCAACAAGCAGGTAATATTAAACCAGACCGGTTCAATCCTCCGAAGAAGCATGAAGACAAGACTACCACCATTGTTGAAGACCAGAGCAAAGACCTATATCTCGTTGGAGAATGTAATCTTAGCTCTGATGATAGCTCATGGATCGTTGATTCTGGTGCTTCTTTTCACGTCACCCCTCATGGAAGCTTCTTCACAACCTACCAAAGTGGCGACTTTGGTGATGTTCAAATGGGAAACCAAGGAAGAAGCAAGATCGTTGGAAAGGGGGATGTTATTCTTACATCAAACACTGGGTGTAAGATAGTTCTTAAGGATGTGAGACATATTCCCGATATGAGACTCAATCTCATATCAACAGGGAAGCTTGATGATGCCGGTTTTTGATAGCCACTTTGGCAGTGGCAAGTGGAAGCTAACCAAAGAGAGTTTGATCATGGCTCGAGGAAGAAAACAAGGCTCATTATACGTAACACAAGCCCAAGCTTTGCAAGGAGGAAGTTAATGTTGCAAGCGACGACATGGATACATGGCACCGGAGACTTGGGCATATGAGTGAGAAAGGTCTTAATATACTTTCTCGCAAGAAACTTATTCCTGATATGAGAGGTACGTATCTCACACCATGTCATCATTGCTTAGCCGGAAAACAACATAGAGTCGCTTTCCGAAGATCTTCTACACCCACAAGAAGGAAGCATATTCTTGATCTAGTGCATACTGATGTATGCTCCATGTCTGAGAAATCAAATGGAGGTGCATCATATTTCGTCACCTTTATTGATGACCATTCAAGGAAGGTATGGGTATACCTTTGAAGACAAAAGATCAAGTTCTAGATGCTTTCAAGGAGTTTGTAGCCCAAGCAGAAAGAAGTACGGGTCAAAAACTCAAGTGTGTTCGATCAGACAATGGTGGAGAGTACCGGAGGTCCTTTTGAAGCATTTTGCAAAGCTCATGGAATCAGAATGGAGAAGACACCACCAAAGACGCCACAATTGAACGGGCTTGCTGAAAGAATGAATCGGACGATTACAGAAAGAGTTCGGTGCATGCTCTCTCACGCTAAACTGCCCAAGCCATTTTGGGGAGAAGCTTTAAAGACTGCAGTGGATATTATAATCTTACACCATCAGTTCCTTTGGAAGGCGATATTCCGGAGGAAGTTTGGTCGGGTAAGAAGGTCTCCTACAACCATTTAAAGGTGTTCGGGTGTAGAGCATTCGTCCACATTCCTAAGGATGAACGAGCCAAGCTAGACTCTAAAACTAAAGAGTGCATCTACCTTGGTTCACCAAAGGATGATTTTGGCTATCGGCTTTGGGATCCAATTAACAGGAAAGTGATTCGGAGTAGAGATGTTGTTTTCTTCGAAGATCAAACAATCGAAGACATCAATAAATCAGAGAAACCAAAGCTAAGGGTTGTAAGGAGTGAAGATTCTCATAAGCCCCAAGATCATGAACAAGTGATTGGAGGAGATGGCGAAGAGGGTCCCATCATGGATCTAAATGGTGATGAAAGCGAAGAAGAAGAGCAAATGGATCCAGAGGAAGAACATGAGCCAAGAAGATCTGGAAGAGAGACAAGACCATCTGTAAGATACTATCGAGATGAGTATGTGAATCTTACAGATGAGGGGAGCCACAAAGCTATGAGGAGGCTATAGGAGACATTCACAAAGACAAATGGGTAGAAGCTATGGCAAGATGAGATGCAATCCTTGCAAGACAATCGCACCTATGAGTTAATGAAGCTACCAAAAGGAAAGAGAGCCTTGAAAAACAAGTGGGTGTACAAGTTGAAGTATGAGGAGAGAAGCTCAAATCCAAGATACAAAGCCCGATTGGTTGTGAAAGGATCAACCAGAAGAAGGCATAGATTTTGAAGAAATATTTTCTCCAGTGGTGAAGATGTCCTCTATCCGAGTGGTTCTTGGTCTAGCAGCGGTCCTAGACTTAGAGATTGAACAACTCGATGTTAAGACGGCCTTTCTACATGGTGACCTCGAGGAGGAAATCTATATGGAGCAACCAGAAGGATTCAAGGTCCAGGAAAAGAAGACTTGGTATGCCGATTAAAGAAGAGTCTTTATGGTCTCAAGCAAGCCCCAAGACAATGGTACAAGAAGTTTGACTCTTTCATGGTGGATCATAACTTCAAGAAAACCAAGAATGATCATTGCACTTTCATTAAGAGGTACGCAAGCGGCGACTTTCTCATATTATTACTCTATGTTGATGATATGCTGATTGTGGGCCAAGACCGCAACAAGATAGCCGCATTGAAGGAAGACTTAGGAAAGTCTTTTGCTATGAAAGATTTGGGGCAAGCGAAACAGATTCTTGGAATGAAGATCACTCGGGACAGACCAAATAAACTTTTATGGTTGTCCCAAGAACGATATATTGAAAGGGTGTTGGAGAGATTCAACATGCACAAAGCAAAGCCAGTAAATACTCCACTTGCTGGACATTTCAAGTTAAATTCAGAACAAAGTCCAACAAGTGAGAAGGAGAAAGAAGAAATGAAGACTACCCCCATATGCATCAGCAGTGGGCAGTCTCATGTATGCCATGGTGTGCACCAGACCCGACATTGCCTATGCTGTAGGAGTTGTGAGTCGCTTTCTAGCAAATCCAGGAAAGGAGCATTGGAAAGCAGTTAAGTGGATCCTACGCTATCTACGAGGCACAACGAAGAGGTGTATATGCTTTGGCAATGGAAAACTTGAGTTGAACGGTTACACCGATGCAGATTGGGCTGGTGATAAAGACTCGAGAAAATCAACTTCAGGATTTGTGATTACCTTTGCAGGGGGAGCTGTTTCCTGGCAATCGAGGCTACAAAAGTGTGTTGCCTTATCCACCACAGAAGCAGAGTATATCGCAGCAACGGAAGCATGCAAGGAGATGTTATGGATGAAGAACTTCTTGCTTGAGTTGGGAGTAAAGCAAGACAAGTACAGCTTGTTGTGTGACAACCAAAGTGCTATTCACTTAGCAAAGAATCCAGCGTTTCATTCTCGCTCAAAGCACATCGACATTCGGCATCATTGGATACGAGAAGTTCTTGAAGAGAAGTTCATACATCTCAACAAAGTACACACAGATGAAAACTAGTCAGATTTTATGACCAAAGTATTACCGATCAAGAAGTTTGAAGATTGCTGCAAAGGCACCGGCATGACAACGGTTTCGGGCTAAGTCGGAAAGGGGGAGATTTGTTGGGTTTTTCCTCCTTAAGCCCAAAACAAATCATAATTAACCTTAGCCCAAGAAGAAGAAAAATCTAGAGAAGAATGGAGAAAGATGAAGAAGTGTGTAGAAAAAGAAGTGTGTAGAAAGGAAGTGTGTAGAGAAAGAAGTGTGTAGAATTTTTAATAGTTACCTTTCCATTAGTATAAATAGGGGTGTTTAGTTCATTTGTAATCAATCAAGCAAAGAAAGAAAAACAAGAGAGAAAACACTTGTAAGAGAGAGTTTCCTAAAATTTCATCTTTGTAATAAATCCCTTTCCTAAATATTAAGAGTCTTCTTCTTAAACTCTTAGTTGTCTAAATCCCATCTTCATCTCACGAAGAATATTGGTTAATTTTCCCAACATATTGTACATATCTAACCAAGTTTTTTTGGATTTATATGTTACTAATCAATATAAATAGCTGACTAAAACTTCTATGGAAAAATAATACTATCACTGGTACAACTCAGTCCACATGCAAATGTATATGCTATGTATATAAATTATTTAGCTCAAATCCTATACTACCAACTACGATATTGGTCGATCTATTTCTTTTAGAGAACAATTTGGCCATGCAAATGTATATACTATATAAATTATTAAGCTCAAATCATATATACCTACTACGATTTTGGTCGATCTATTTCTTTTAGAAAACAATTTGGCCATTAGTGATCGGTTACTACGTGGAAACTGCAAGAACGATAAAAGTATATTTACCAATAGACAAAAGTGGTAGCTTTGACTTCGAAGCTCAGACTATGATTGTGTCTCCAACTTGGTGTTTCGGGTAACATACTTAATGTGTGATTACTTATTAAATCACGGGATTGTGAAAAAGTGCTTTTGGTCAATATATTATAAGCAGTATCAATTATCAAATTCTGCTTTGTATATTGCTTATCAACTTTGTTATCATAACCAACCAAGTTGCTTCTACTCTTTTTACATTTCGTATTGAATAACCAAAAATATTTCCACTTTGTTTGAATATTATATAGTTATAGATCACTCTCGAGTGACATCGCCGATTATAGGTGATATATAATTGATAAATAATGGTAAGAATATGCGTTAGGATACCACATCTACAAAAAAAATCGAGGTATGATAAGAAATTTTTTAAATAAGAATTGATAGAAGACCACATATTTTAAGGAACTTGTCTATTAATAGTAGATTATATTTTTTTTTACAAATTGTTATCCGCTAAATCATCTTACATAATGTATAAGCAATCTAAATGGTCATAACAGAAAAAAACATTGGAGTGTAAGCAGTTTACGTTTTAACAAACAAAGTAGCATAAGTTGATGATCTTACGTATAGTTATACAATCAAATGATATAAACGTAAGAATAAAAAAGTTCACTCCCAGCCACTTAAAATATTAGATTTATATTTTATAAACTGTTTAATGAAATTTTGAAATAAATAAATAAATATATAAGTTTTTGTTTATTTTTTTATGTTTTTACACATCAAAGTTGGACTCACCTGAACCTGAAAGAATCCGACTCGAATCTCACCTGAATGTTTATAATATTCAAATAAAGCTTAATTTCAAAACTAAAAAACTTGATATCTTAAAGAATTGATTTGTACCTGAACATATACCTAAACAATTGTTATGGTTAATCCGTAAAATAAATTATGTTGAATTATTAAATAAATGATGTTGAATTATTAATATAGTAAAAAAATTTAATGAAATAGTTAAGAAGTGTGCAAAAAGAAATGTAGAAGATATAATAAAATATTTAAAATAGGTAAATTTTGTTTATTTTTATAATACTAAATGCTAATTAATTATTTGGAAGAAAACAATTAATAATGCAGTTAATATGAATAAAAAAGATATAATAAATATGTTGATAATATAGATATATATGAGTGTGCTTATATCAAACGAAAACGAGGTCATTGTGAGTATCAATACTACACTATAAACTTTGAATTTATTATCAATCTCATACATTTTAATGTCTATGTTAAAGAAAAACATTTCTTTCGATGTTTAAACACACCTGTATGCTATTTTTGCATGTAGTTTCTGAAGTCATACTTTTTCTTTTACATTTTAAAGATAAGTATAAGAAGTCATATTTGTGAAATTTGGCTGGCGTCGACTTCATTAATTGCTTTCTAGGTTCGGTGGATTTAGATCACATATATAACGCGAAGAAACGTATGTCGAAACTAGGGCTGACCATAAAGTTCGTAACCCAAAATCGAAACTAGGGCTGACCATAAAGTTCGTAACCTAAAATCGAAACCGAATTCAAACCGAAAAATTTGGTTCATAATCAAACCGAATTGTAAAAAATTATTCAAATGAGTTTTGCAAAGTGTTATAAAATATATTTGAATCTGAAGTATTACTAAATGAACTCGAACAGATAACCAAAAAAATTCAAAAAATCAAAAAATCCATAAAAGTATTTAAAGAAACCGATCTGGATATCCAAATTAATATACAATATAAATCTATTAAAAATAAATAAATATAATTCAATATAAAATTTCATATTTATTTTAATATGATAGTTAACAAATAGTATTTAAAGTTTAAATAAGTCCTTTAAATACTCACTTATATATAAATAAGTATATATTTCTTATGTTTTACTTTTTAATTTTAAAGTTACTTCGAATATATCCAAATCAATCCGATATAATCCGAATCCGAACGATATATGATTATTTTATGGGTTTTAGGATGTGATACAAAACCAACCTAAAACTAATGTGTTATATTCGAATCTATTCCGTATGCAAATTTACTAAAATGAGACATAAAAGGTGTTATAAAAAAATTGAAATCTAAAAAATCCGATTCGAACACCAACGAATACCCAAACGCCCATCTAAACCATATCAGTCCAGAGGGTACAAGAACAACTGAGACTTTATGCCATTTACTATATAGCGATCAAGCAGAACTTAACTAACAGTAATGGACATCTGTATATGATAATAATTCCATCACCATTCGATATAATGTTATTAGACGAATCTTTTGTTGGTGTATCAGATTATATGGTTTATTTTTTCTTTCTCTATATCAAAGTTCAGTATCATAATAAAGTATACAAATATTACAGATTTCAAACTTAGAATCTAAACTTTTCCCGACGTAAAATAATTAAAGAGAATGATAAGATTTTTTTCACCACGACGTGTATAAAGGCACATAGTTTTTGATTTGGAATTTGGAAAAAGAACATACTCTTTCTCATTGACAGATAATTTAGAAATATAAATTTCTTACGTCGAAAATTTTACTGGGACATGAGTAATATGAAGGATTATCTTCAATTTACTTGTCATTAATTGATTTTAATTTAAAAATTTATGATAAATCGGAATTTAACATGATATCACAGTTCGAACACCATATCTAATCGAACCCGAAATCAACTAGGGCTAGAAGAGGTTTGACTGATCTTGAACCGGTCTGGGCGGACTGGCCTAATCTTTTCTTCCATCACATGAATCCTAATAATTATCAAGATTGATGGTCAAAAAAACCATCATCTTGAAAGAATGTGTAAGAATAAAGATTCTATATGGAGAGTTCTACTAAGACATAACTAATATATAAAATTTGGATAACTTTAACTTATCACTAATTAGTTTTCATTTGGAAACCCAAGATAAACTCAAATCTAACAGATAATAAAAATGTATATGAACATGAATGTGGTTAGTTTGAGCAACTTAGAGGTTAGAGCGATGAATATAAAATCAAATGATTAAAGGTAGAGTTTATGTAAGCCAGTTTTCAAAAAAAAGGTAGAGTTTATGTAAAACGAAGTCGACTCCCTTGCAGTTATCAATATGGGAGCTTATTGTTCCCCTCGTATACCTTGATCAACCTAATTAGAAATGAACTCATTATTAGGATAACTACATTAAGAGATAATGATAAGTATGTTATCTAAATAAGTCATATACTTTAGATAAGGAATACTTGTATATCGACTCCTAGAAAGTCTCCATGTAAACTCTATGTAAAGAGAAAGTAAGGTGATCAATAAACACAAGCAATTACAATATACATCTTATATGGTATCAGAATCCGATCCAAACAATCCAATCTGGTCCATTATCGATCCAGTCCAAAGTGGTCCATCGATCCTTTCCCAAACATTCTGAGATTGACGCTCAAATAACCATCATCTCGAGGGGGCATATTATGAACAAATGTCGCACATCGAAAGTTGAAAGTGATATTAACTAGTATATAAGATAGATAGGTCAATTCACTTATCACTAATCGTGCTCCGTCTTGAAGGGATATATTAGGATAACTATATTAAGAGATAATGATAACTATGTTATCTAGATAAGTCCTATACTTTAGATAAGGAATACTTGTATACTCACTTGCACATTGTTTAAACATATAAGTATCAACTACTTTTTGTCATCTTTAATTTATTAAACAAGAAAAGAAATATAGAAGGTCCAAAAAAATAAAAATACAAAAGTCTCAAAAGCCTAGACAACAACGATAGATTAATCAGCCATCCACCAGAAATACTAATTGGCTTTCCACCGGAAATACTAATCATCCGTCCACCGGAAATATACCAGAGCACGAAGTCAGGAATATAAAACCCGCCAACAACAATAGATGAAGGTCGCCAACAGAAAGGTTCGTGTCTGATGTTCGGCAAAGCCGCTGAAATCCGATCAAACTAAAGTAAGATCTGCTTGAATAGAGAAACCAACCGTCAAAGCCATAACACGGATCCTCACCTTCGATAAAAGAATCAATCGCCTGAAATTGATCACAAGATCCAATTATCCAGCATCAAAACTAGTCATCTTTGATGATAAGCAAAACAAAGATGAGCAACCCCTATCCGAAGGGAGGATGCTATAATCAGATCCAAATTGAAAGAAAGTTGAGACTTAATGAAAAGAATTAGAGGCGAGGATCAAGACAAAAAATCTGGAATAATCCATAGATATAATTTGGATGCCGCCACCTGAGTACATGTCGACATCGCCAAAACCAAGAGCCAACGATTTCCAGAAGAGAAAAAATGCCGTTAAAATCAAAAGTACGACTATATAGTATAGAGGAGACCACTATGCACCGGAAACATATCTTGATAGGTTGGGAAAGATAGGTTGGGAAGGAGAAAGCCGAAAAAGATCGGACGAGAAACACAAAAGCATAGTCTTTCTCTCTCAAAGATTTGTAAAGAGAGAGACACTCCAAAATCTGATTCCAATTGTATTTTTGTTCAAATGTTTATTCATATTTTTTATCTTTTTAAATTAAAATGGATAAGAAGAACTGATGACAAAAGTGGCTGATGTCAGATTTCTGACTTGTTACTTTGGTTCGGTGATGAGTTTAATATATCGAGGAGATGATGGCTTAATGCTTATATACCTGATAATTTTCTAAAACAAGACACGACAAGATCTCTATATAAAAATAACTCATATTATAAGCACAGCGAATTATCCCGTCGAACTTATCAAACTTTGGGTTTCTTTTTCTTAATCTCCACATAAGCAAGTTGCCATTTAGTTTATAGACAATCCATTTGACTAGTAACTAATACTGATATACCTTTTAAAAAATAATGATATACACCCATGATAGATGAATATAGCTTTGTATATTACGTCCACAACAAACATAGACAACACGGATATGTACGAACACAAATTTATTGCCAATAAAATGTTATTAGCACAAAAAAAACTTGTAAGAATTTTATTTCTTAAGAAAATAGAAACCTTTTAAACATATATGTTGCGTTTGGGAAATAAGATCCAAGCATAAGTAATGTTTTGATCTCTTGCTCTCAAAGCGTGTTAACAAAAAATAATTGTAACTGTTTTATTACAAATAAACTGATATGCAAATCTATTAGACAAGTCAGTTAAACAAAGAAGCTTACAAGCAGATTGCGATTCACGTTAATGTTTTTTGGTCTTAAGTTCACGCTAATGTTGCACTTGTCAACATATTTCTAGTTAATTTTGATTTGAGGATAAGAGCATCTTGATCATATAAGCAAGGTACTAATTTGGAAGTCAAGTCTTACTATATTGTGATCCGAATCATTTTTTTTATGTGATCTGAAATTGAGTAAACTAAACTAATATTCCAAATAGTTAATTAGAAAGAATGAAAAAAAAGCTAAGCAGTCTGCATATTTTTGTTGACATACAATTCGAAATTGTGTTTTCGTTTTTGGGTGTAAATAATAATTCCCTTTTGTGTGAACATAAATTGTTAGAGTGATTATAAACTTCAATAAAAATGTATACAAATAAGAGTAAGTGGCATTTGAACAAGAACAGAGGATTCTTAACAACATAAAGATTATGGTCTAGCTAGTGTTCTTGACATCAAAAGATTCTGGTGCTTGTGTCGTTGAAGCAAAACTCATCTCTTGAGAATATGTCAAAACGCATAGTAAAGATCAGCAGTGACTTCTTGTGCTGAGAATAGCCATGGTTTCTTCATCAGTTTCAATCTTGTCCTCTTTCATACGCTGCAACAAGGTGTCAACGTTGCTTCCACCTTCTCTTATATCAGCCTTGACAAGAGCATGATACATCTCTCTGTTCACACCCATACAGTTCCTAAGAGATGCTACAAAGCTTTCTACTTCTTTCAAGCTCCCTTCATCCCCGAGCCAACTCAAAACACTTGTCACCACCTTCAAACTCGGTCTCCATTTCCTCTTACCCACTTCTACACCTAAAGCCGTTTTCAAACACTTGTAAGCATTATCAAAAACACCTTTTTCAACATAAGCAGCAGCCACAAGTCCCCAAGAATCAGGTGTAGTAGCTTTCCCTCTCTTTACAAGATCTTCAAGCATTGCTTCTGCCTTCTCCTCCATTCCTTTCCCAGCATACCCACGAATCACGACACTAGGAACTCGAAAATCGTAACAGTTCCCTGATGATGATTCCCATTCCTTAAGCACTTCCTCAGCTTCTCTCAAACCATCAATCTTCACAAGTGACTGCAACACGGTAAGATAGTCCTGATTGATCCGCCTTTTACACGCATCTTTCTCCAAATCCCATAGCCTTAACACCTCTCCCTTGTCACCTAACCTAGCATATAACGTTATAAGATGATTGTACCCTTCACCATCTTTACTCTCCAATCTATCTTCAGCCATTCTCAGAAGCTCAATGGCCTTACCACGATCACCACCATCGATATAAAACTTGGCAGCAACAGCATAAGTGTTCCAATCCATTTTAACAATATCCTCTTCCCGTAAGATCTCACCAATCCTCTCAAGATCATTCATAACACCAAAAGCATTAATACAAATCCTAAAACTATAATTATCCGGAACAACATTCTCTTCCTTCATCTCATCCAACACACCAGGAACCTTCTCGTGGCGACCAATGTTCGTGTAAAGACACATGATGTTGTTGTAAGTAAGAGAGGAACAAGCGAAACCCATCTCCTTCATCTTCTCGAAATGGGACAGAGACTTCTCAACGTTCTGCTGCCTAACGTAACAGTTGAGAAGCGCTCCGTAAGTCTTGTCGTTCTTGTACTGTTCCTTGAGGCTTTCGAAGTAAGTTTCAGCAGAGACGAAGCCGTGGACTCTGCCTATGAGATCGAGGTGGACAGCGTGTTCTGTCGGGGAGAAGATGCATACACCAGTCTCCTTCATCCATTTCGAAACCTCGAGGGCGTGGAGGAAGCGTTTGCGTCTGCGGAGATCTTGGACGATGCGGATGAGCTCGGCGACGGAGACTTTGTTACCGGAGTGAACCCAGTTCTGGAGTTCTGGGTAGACGCTTGATTTAGGGTTTCCTAAAGGACTGATTTTGGAGTAAAGGGTCGTCTTTTTTACTCTGTTTGTGTAGTAATATCTGGCTGTGAACAAGTTCGCCGGGATTCGTCGGAGTATGTTCATTGT
>CAJHQP010000520.1:0-182094 GCA_905132765.1 Moricandia arvensis
TGATATGTGGCGGTCTGCGATTGATTCGTTTTTTTCTTTAAAAAAAAATCTTATATCAGGATTGTAGGATTAATTTTGTTCTTAAAATGTAAATGGCTCTTTTTTTTTTTTAAATCAAGAATCTGCAAACATTAACGTCAAAGGAAACATTCTCTTGTCGTTTTCACTTTTCACTGATCCTCAAAACCTAGAATCTAGCGCTTCTTTTTTTTGTATCATGGCGCTTCATATACTCTGGAACTTTGTCTTTGTGATTATGTCAAGGGTGATTCTTTAGGGTAGTTCTAATGAAAGTCCTGAGGTTCCTTTAAGGCTGCGGACTCCGATGTTTGTTTCACGTTGGATGTGAGTATAAACGACGGCAACAAGGTAGTTCTCCTAGTGAAGAAGATTCCTCAAATCACAGCAGAAGCGAAAGACGAATCTGATGGAGAGGCTGATGATGAACATCGAGCCTATGAAGAATTGTCTTGTGTGCTTATGAAGAATTGAAGATGGAGTAGACTAGAGTTAAAGAGAACTTCCTTGTAGTCATCACTTCCACAGCTTATGTGTAGACAAATGGCTAAAGATCAACGGATTCAACGCCACTTGCCCTCTGCAAATTCAACATTCTAAAAAATGGTGAACAGAGTGGCAGTGAACAAGTGTGAGAGAGGAGGAAGAAGATTGGTTGCTCTCTTGAGTCAATGTATGCGAATGTGATGAACTCATCATCATCAGTCACTGCCTTACACCTCGTTTTATTTTTTTGACAACTACAGAGGAAAGAACAAGAGACGATGTTGAGATTTGTTTTGAAAACGAGCTGCACTTCTTGTTTTTGTTTCTTTTCGTTTTTATATAACTTGTAAATGCAACAAGTAAATAGTTCGGTTGAAAAAATGTTTCTTGAGGACATTTGTGGTGAGGTGGATTATACGAGAACTTGAATACTGAGTCTTATATTACTACAAATTATAATAACCATTATATATGAATATTCATGTATGATAGCTACGTTTATTATATTGAATCGTTTTTGTATTTGACTGAATTGTTTATAAATATTTAACCTTATAGTTTATATGTATCATATTAAAAATGTTGTAACCATTTTCTACTAATATGTATAATAATTAATGGTGAAAATTAATTCTAAATTTTTTTTAAAGTTAAATAAAAGTTAAAGGAATCTTTAATAAAAGCACTAGACACGCTATGTTATGGTTATGTTCTAAAGACAGTTTTGAAATTTAATTGGTTTAACTAGAGGGAAGAGTGTGGATCTGGTTCAGGCTCTGCCGAAATATGAGAAATTGTAAACAAAACATAGAAAGTCGGCCCAGCGTCGCCCACAATCTTTTACCAAAAACTAGTTTAATAAACAATTAAAATCGCTACTGAGAATTCGTCAAATAAATCGGAACGCTCCGATGCGTGCGCACTACAACAACTGTCAGAACAGACAGACGGTCGTGATGTACCACGTCATCACATGTTGCTTTTTATCCTCATAGCGAATCCACGTGCAGAGAATCGAGAAAATCCGTGTAAAGTCTTATCTCTATAGTATTTAACCGAGCAGTGGACTAAAACTTTCATATTTTTGGGGTCAACTTTCTTTTCTGGGGTCAACTGTGATTCCCAATGCGTGGTTACAATTAAAAAAAAAAGCCTCCAAGATTTTAAATTTGAAAAATATCCATGAATATTGTTATTCTTCTATACATCCGATTAGTTCTATGAATAATATCAGAAACTATGCATGGCAATGAAAAAACATGCTATAAAAATCATAACATCACTATCACTAGGATCAAATACTATTTAATCTAATTTTAGATACTAGTAAACCTTTAGTCAAAATAGTTAAATACTAGTTTCTTCTGTTACCACCTATGAATCATTGCCTAATTCGACCGTAGTTTGTATATTTAAAAAAATCATCGTCTACATTAACTATAAATTATACATAGTTTTAACACTTTTCATTTTTATTTTTCATTTTTACTTTCATTAAATAGACATTTTAGAAAATAGTATTTTTTTAAAAAACAATTTTTTTCAAAATTAATTAGAATTCTAAATTTTACTTTCCTAAATCCTATCCCCACCCTATACCACCCCTTAACTCTAAACCCTAAATCTTATATTAATTAACCCAAAGGTTATAAGTGTGTTTTTTCCTCTTAAAAACAAGGGTCAAAGTGATTAAAATATTTTTGAAAAGTGATACAAGGAAAATGGTATTTTTAACAATTTCCCTAGTTTTATTTCAAAAAATATTAAAATATTATTAATTTCATTATCAAATAACAATGTTGCATAGTTATCATCTAGTACCAAAACAGTATATTATGGGCTTGACAGAATGAGCTTTAGCTTTATATATTTATTTGGAATTAATTTTTAAAAAATCATGTGGCTATAAATATACTGTAAGAATTTGTTTGTAAGGTGGAAAGATTTAATTGATTATTTTTGAATTTTATAAAGATATAAATCTTTTAAGTATTTTATTTTAGAGCAGAAAATTATATTTTTTATTTTTGTAAACAAGATTTGAAAATATTTGTGTTTTAGAAAAAAAATTGGTGTAAATATATTCTACTGCTTTTCTCAGACACTTGTTAATTATCACCTAAATACCAAAATCCACCAATCAATATTAAAATTAATTAGAAATTATTTTATTAATCAGAAATTTTAAGAAATTAATTTAATTCTTATTTTTTATTTAGAACATGTTTTTGATATTAGATTATCAAATTCTAGTGTTATATCTACTTGTCTGACAATAAATAAATTTTTGACAAACACAATAACAAATATAATATATAATTATTGATAAATATCATAGATTTTCTTAGAGCGTTCTAATCGAGATTTTATCATTTAAAGTTTTCTATACAATAATATTTTTAATTAAGTTTTCTGTAAATTTAAAATGTTCATAATTAAATACTAATATATATATATAGAGAGAGAACCCAAGAACCCCATTGAGAATGTCTAGTGGTAACTACATAACTTAAATAGTTAAGAATTACATTAACATATTATACATGTCTCATCAGTTATCTTTAATCTTCTGGTAGTGCTGGGTACTTAGACAATGATGGTGACTTCGTAAAGTCTACGATTAGGGTTTCCCAGATGTGGTCTTTGCTGGTGTCATCTGGTGGCATCAATTTTCTTGTTGGGCTAGATCTTTGATAAGGTTTCCTCTCTAGGCCCTTGGTCTTAATAATGAATTGTTTAACGTGAAGCTCCGAAGTTGCGACGTTGTGCTTGTAACGTCCCAACCGCCCCTACCGGTGAGTCACCCATCCCTCTATCGGGTTTGTGGGTCCCACCCTTGTCCGACGGTCGGTGCGTTAATTTTTCTAAAACTCGAAATCATTGTTTACTGTCCCTGCAATCACCACCCGACATTTTCCCGTGCTTTGGCCTCACTTATACGGTATCGCGAATCACTTCCCGATAGGTCACCCATCCTTTCACTACTCCAGCCCAAGCACGCTTAACTTTGGAGTTCTAAACGGATGTGTGACGGAAAAGGTAAGTCAACTTTGGTGACATAGGTAGCCAAATCAATTAGCCAAATCAATTCTCAAGTCTTTCCACATATCACAACTCGGGATGTTACAATTCACCTCCTCTCAAAGAACGCAACGCCCTCGTTGCGCTCCACGACAGGTCTCAAGACGCCACTCAAGTCAGAACATAGATGGCTAAACAGCTCTGATACCACTTGTAACGCCCCGACCGCCCACGGCTAATAGGCCACCCACGCCCGCTGTCTTGTCCCATGGGCCCCATCCCGTCCGACGGTCGGTGCGTTAATTTTGCTAAGGCTCGAAATCATTGTTTACTGTCCCTGCAATCACCACCCGACCTTTTCCCGTGCTTTGGCCTCACTTACACGGTATCGCGAATCACTTCCCGATAGGTCACCCATCCTTTCACTACTCCATCCCAAGCACGCTTAATTTTGGAGTTTCAAACGGATGTATGACGAAAAAGGTAAGTCAACTTTGATGACATAAGTAGCCAAATCAATTCTCAAGTCTTTCCACATATCACAACTCGGAATGTTACAGTGCTATTCTTAGATATTTAACCGATTGATTTTTCCGGATTGTCTAGTAACGAATTTTGGAGCCTTAGTTCAATCGCGTTAGGTCTTTGAGTAGTGGATTGTCAACCATTTTTCCGTCAACTGCTCTGGTGGAGATCCACTTTCCCGTAGTTTTCTTTAGATGAAATTTGTTCTTAAATAGTGGTTGCTCATAATTCCTAATGAATTTATTCTAGAGCTTTGCTTTCATCCCTAATAATTGCAACATTTAGCGCTTTCTAGTTCATTCTGGCATTTGGTATCAACTTGCTTCACTTCCTTAACAATTTTTTGTTTGTCCTATAAAGTTTTAGTATTATGTTTCCCTTCTTATCTTAGTGTCAATTTATTTGTTTCATATATGGTTTCTCTTTAGTTTTTTGGGGGTTATGTTTCCTCACCGGTTTATGCCTCTGAAAAACTTATTAATTTTATGTGTTATTTTATTTTTTATTGTTTAAAATGTGATTAAATAATATTTTTATTTTAAAAAATATAAAATTAAATATTTTTTTTCTGTATATTTAAATATAACTTATTTTTTTATTAATTAAAATATGGTTAAATATATAAGTAATTATGTTTTTTTATAAAATTATTAAAGTGACGCTTAATATAAAAGAGAGAAAGAGCATCATTGAACAACTTTGACTTTATTTTGAACTTTGTAATCAATTTCTTTCAATACCACGAACTCAGTTCTTTGGTAAAGAAAATAAATACTAATCACATCCTTTGTTCCTCAAATCCAAAATTGGGAAAATCCTCAGAACAGACGAAGAAAATCATTTTGTGCAGCCCAACACCATTTTATGTCGGCCGTTGAATCACTCACCAAACAAAAACCTGAACTCATGTAATAAGTCTTCTTCGTCAGATCATGAAGTATCACGGCGCGTGTTCAATCCCAAGCGGCGGAGACCAAACACGAGTTTATGATGCCAAACGCCAAACCGGAACTCCAGTTACAACCCGACCACAATATCCATCAATCGACGGCGGCTCAGACGAAGAAGAAGAAGAAGCCTCGAACATCGTCGTTTCAGTTGAACTGGGTTTAACCACAATCGAAACATTCACGATTCCACACTTGTCATCATACTCATCTCTCAATCTATAGCTCAAGAAATTCAAATGACCTTCTCGTGAATACCTTCCCATGAAATCCGTCGCCGGAATCCGAGCTTCTCCGAGCTTCTTATCACGCCCACAACGTGTTCGATAAAATACCTCAATGGAGATAAGCTGTACACTCCCTTTCATCGGCATCTCCGACTTGTAGTTCCACGTTGGATTGCTTCCTCCCGAGTGGTCAGGATTCGAAGTTCGAAACTTCTCGCCGATCCTTGCGACGGCGTAAGTCTTTTTCTTCTTGATCAGTCTCCGGTTAACCTTGAGCCCCTCTGCGGATCTGATGTCAATCTCAAGTGTTTTTGTCATTGTTGTATACAACAGAGGATCTATCCTGCCTAAATATATCATAGGTTGTGTGTGAGTGTGGTTAGTATGTACAAATGTGTATGTACGTAAGTATTAGTACTAATCATTAAGCAGAAGTACCGTGGGTGTTATTTATAGAGGAGACAGCAGCATCAGAGATCTTAAAATACAAACAAGGTCGACGAAGTTGACAGGGGAAGTTTGGAATGAAGACGGGGACGATTCTTCTCCTCTATTTCCCCATTACAGGAATAAAAGGACGTGACATTACAAAAAAAAAAAAAGAGAAGACTTTTAAATTTAGATTTCTTTCTTTTCTAGAAAGAAAATAAAACTACAATCAAATAAAATTTCATCTTAGTATAAAGTATTTATTCGATATTAGGAATATATGTTAATTAAAACATGAAAGAAAGCTTTAGTATATATCATTAGTGCGTTAATAATGGCATTAAAAAAATTTAAATCAACTTTTCATGTGCTCGTTCATGTACACTCTTTATTTTGTTTTTTAGCCTAAAAACATAATGGGAGTGAATTTTTGCTTTGAATTGGATTCAACAATTATGTTTTCGCCATAATTCTAAATTGTATCATTGGACACCACTAAATAAACTTTTAAAATAAAAAAATTAGATGATAAAAGTATCTGGATCGTAATCCATAAAATAGTAAAATAAATTAAATAATAAATAATAAAATAATAAAATTTCTTATTGTATTTTAGAAGATATATAAATTTTAATATCATGTATAAATTTAAAATTTATTTTAACTATTTAAATGTATGAATAAATATTAAAATTTTAAATTATTTTAAAATTTTAAATTAATTTAAAATATATAAATGTTCCGGTTTATTGCTTTTTTGAAAAGATAATTAAATTAAATTAAAAATAATATATATTTTAAACAGTTTTGAATTTAGATATTTAAACTTTAAAAATTAAGATATTTGGACTTATATCTGAATTTAGTACTATATCCATTATCTACTATATTAAAACAGAGTCCTAAATTTATTTACCATTGAAAGTTATTGTTTAACATTTGGACTGTTTCAAGTTTGTTAATATATTACATAATTTATTGATCATATCAAGTTAGTTAGATAATTATTTTATTAAAATTGGAATATTTTTTTGTATTGTTTGCAAACATCAATAACAGTTTTTAAAAAAAAGTTTTGTTTGGAAACATGAATAGCAGTTTAAAAAAAAATTGTTTGAAAACAAAGATTTTAGTGTTATTTCACTAATGTGTTTTAGTAATTTCATTAACATAAGACCCAAAATATTTCAATTGTACAAATTTATTTAGAAAGTCTCTAAATCTATCATTAAATCAATAGTTATGACCAAAATATTTCAACGTATATGATTAAACATATTTATTTTAAAAAAAATAATCATTAACGTAAATATGTAATATACATATATATTTACATATATATATATATATATATTTCTCAAATTGTTATAATAACTATATTTTATATTAACTATTTTAAAGATGTTTGCTAATAATTTAAATATGTTATATACAAACATAAAAATATGGTAATCTAGAAAACCATATTAATTTGTTAATTGTATAATTTTTTTTATTTCAACACAAAGATAATATAGTATTTATATGATCCAATTAAATATTGCATAAATTTTCTTCTCTACTAAATCAAACAATAATACAATATGAACAACTTCAAACATATACAAACGTATATAAAATAAACACAATTATATATGTTATATATTACAATTTACGATAACATCCATGCGTGTGTTAGATATGGTCATCTAAATATCTATCGACTACAATTCATTTTATCTGAATATTGGGGTTTAAAATGATTTTACATCTGAATATTATGAATTTGCAGACGGTGTCGAGTAGGATCATTTAAGGTCTGGGTAAGTTTGTAGAAACCTAAAAATATCTAAAAATTGTTGGTTTATAAATATCATTAAAATAATAATTTTAAAAAGGTAAAAATAAAAAATCTGCGCTTAGAAAATGCGGAATCTAATTTGTCTCAGATGTTTAAAATTTAAGACAACTATTTTTTAAAAGAAAAAAAATCGTTATCTGATAATTTACGCGTCAGCAGGACGTGGCCACTCAACCACAAAATATATTATATGTGTAAAAATATATATAAAATTCTACTGCAATTTTTTTTTCTTGAAACTATATGTACTTGGAGAGAAAACTCAGTCGCTTTTTAACATGTTTGTGGGTGGATGTTCAGTCGCTAGGCCTACATAGTAATAAAACACAATACTAATAAGAGTTTGTATTGCTTTGCTTTTGTCTTGGTTTGACTGACCGACCTTACCGATTAGTTCGATAGGAGAGATCTAGTCCTCGCCACGTCGGTAAGAAGTGACCACTGAAGACATATTTATTGCAGGTATCTTAATATAAAATTTTTATTATAAAAGATCAGAGAGTTTTTATTATAAAAGATTAGAGATAAACATGATCATGATTAACAGGAGGGGAAAGAATTTCTTAAAGAGTTTTTAGAGGGAGGAAGCACAAAAAAGAAAAAAACAGTCCCCATAATCGTGTATTAAAAATTGGTAATTGAAAGTTTTTTGCATTTTTCGCGGACCCTATCAATACGTAGCAGCTCACGATTAATATTTTTTTTATTATTATTATCAGATAGAAAAAGAAAAAATTTAAAAACCCCTAAAAGTTTTAGAGATAATCATGACGTTAGTCACATCCATACGTTAGATATATATACATGTATATCATATATGTATATCATATATTAATTTTACTTTCATGATTACAGATTATGAATTTTGAATCTTGTAATAACTTCATCATTACTTTTTTAACATCAATGTTAAGAGAAAACTTTGCATATACATATGGGGCTATTTGCAAATTTGATTCAAAACTCAAAGTCAAACACAAAATTAACCTCTATTTTTTTTTGTTTTTTTTTGTCCAATTCACCCCATATGTTCACATTATTTACGAAAATACCATTGAATTTTTTTTGTCTTTTTTCTGAAAATGGCTTCTTTACTCTCTCAACCTCATCATCTTCAAGTATTTACAAGATTACCATTGCCATCAATACCCCAACCACCATCAACAACCAATTTGAAGCTCTTAATGCACCTAAAATTGATTGACACTATCTCTTTCTTAATTGTTATGAACTAAAAACAACATCTCTTTAACTTTGTCTCCATATTCATCCAAAAAACTCAAGCGTTTGATTCTAAATTTTTTATATTTGGTAGAGCCATCCAAGAATACTATTCTTCGTGGGTTACTTTCGTTTGAGGTTCTGGGTGGTTGGAGAAGACTATGTGTGCTTAGGAAGTCATCTCACTAGTTAAAGGTATGAAATTGATTTTTTTCAGATTTGTTCGCGTGGAAGACTTATCTGTAAGTCGTCTGGCTATAGAAGACTTACTGGTAAGTCTTCTAAGCAAACGGACGACTTACTTATAAGTCGTCCAGATTTGTTTGTTAAGAAAAAAATTCTGGATGACTTACAAGTAAGTCGTCTAGGATAAACGGGTTAGTTTTGCATTTGACCGAATTGTGTCTAATATTTGACTTTTCTTAGATGACTTACTAGTAAGTCGTCTCTGGGAAAACAAAAATTCGAATACTTTATTAAAGCTAGACGACTTACCCGTAAGTCTTCTAAGGTTACTTTTGCAATTGGAAAATAAAACTTAAATATTTAACTTTTCCCAGACGACTTACTTGTAAGTCGTCCAGTCAGACGATCTACTTGAAAGTCGTCCAGGATAAGCGAAGTCGTCCAGATTTTTTTCTGAGATTCTGGTCTAACTTTGCTTATCTCGGACGACTTTCAAGTAAGTCTTCTACCTAGACGACTTTAAACTAAGTCGTTTGGTAAAAGTTAAATATTTAAGTTTTATTTTCGAATTGCAAAATAACCTGAGACGACGTACATATAAGTCGTCTAGCCTTAACATAATATTGAAATTTTTGATTTCCCAGAGACGACTTACTGGTAAGTCGTCCAGGAAAAGTCAAATATCTAACACAACTCGGTCAAATGCAAAATTAACCCGTTTATCCTGGACGACTTACTGGTAAGTCGTCTAGAATTTTTTTCTTAACAAACAAATCTGGACGACTTACAAGTAAGTCGTCCCATTTTAAAGTCAATTGCAAAAATGACCTGTTTGGACGACTTACTAGTAAGTCGTCTATGTCTTCCAGACGACTCAATGTTTAGTAAACTTTCATTTTCTCTATGTTTACCTATGTATTTTATTTTGAATTTTTGCAGATGTTGCGTAAGTTACATGCAATGTATGGAGAATGGTTTTTGAAAGATTGCATTCAATGTACCTTAGATGTTTTTTTAAGTACAATAGGTTAGAAGACTTCTAATGAAAGTGTTCTATCTTTGAACTTATGTAATGTTTTATCTTTTGTGAATTTGACTAGGTTTTCTTGAGAATTCTTCTCTCTTAGTTGTACTAAATTTATGTTATTGTGTTTTGCTATTGAAGTTGTATCAATAACTTCAATTATGTCAAGTAATTTTGGCAAGATAATATTGTGGAAAATGAACATATTTACCAAAAATTTTCATTAATATCTCTTCAAATTTACAAAAAAAAAATCACAATTAAAGGAGTACACATGCAAATCACAAAACAAACCACAAACAAAACTATTATAGATCATTCCTATACAAAGACAAGATTGAACTCCACTTGATATGGAAGAAGATTTTTTGGAAGTCTTCCAGATCTGAAAAACCTGCATATCCAGAAACGTTCAAATGGTTTAAAAATTGAGAAATGAGTAGAATATTAGATAGATTTACCTTTAGAACACATAAAAATACATATCTAAAATTAATAGATCTACCTTTATATAAGTGGAAGATGAAAACCATGTGATGAAACACCTGCAAAAACAAGATAGATTAGTGAGAAAGACATGAACAAAAATAATAAATTGATATAAAGTTTGGTGTTTATAAGTTCAAAGAGATTAGAGAGAGATTGAAGAGTTTTAGAATGAGGAACAATACATTTCTGTTGCAGACATTTGAGAGGAGGAGAGAGAATGTGTAAATTTTTCTTTATACAGGGAGACAAAAATTTCAATTAGGTTAAATATTTTTCGATTCAGAAGACTTTCAAGTAAGTCGTCTAGAAAGTCTTTTTCTTAGACGACTTACTTGTAAGTCGTCTAGAAGACTCTTTTTCTTAGACGACTTATTTGTAAGTCGTCCAAAAGACTTCAATAAATTTAGCGGGAAACTACAATAAATTTAGCGGGTAACTAAAATATTTTTAGCGGGAAACTAAAATAGAAGACTTCCTAGACGACTTACATGTAAGTCGTCTAGACCCTAAATATAACCCTAAACTTAATTAACTAGCTAAACACTTCATAAAATCAAATTAAAATTAATAAGTGTTTACTATGCATATAATTAAACAAATATAAGTAAAATTTTAATTTTAAAAAAAATATTTAAGTTTTTCTAAATCTAACCCTAAGAATACATAAAAACTACAACATATGTTGACAAACCCTAAACTAAAGAATATTATGACTCACTATTTTCACTCATCTATGTTGAAAACTATTCAATTTTATTATATATTAATTTATATCACGTACAACTGTTTATAATTACATTATTTCAATTTTTCACTTATCAGAATATTTTTTATAAAATTGATAAATTATTTTTAAGATTAACGATACCAGACGACTTACTAGTAAGTCGTCTAGATGTAAGTCATCTGCAGAAGACTCAGAAGACTTACTTGGGTTATTTTCGTAAAAGTGAGTTCTGTTTTTTGTTTGGTCATAAGGGGCTGACTGTAATTTCACTAGGCTTTTAGGTTAGTTTTGCATATGATTCAAATTTGGGTCTACTTTTACAATCAAAATCAAGTTTTGAGTCATATTTGGCAATTTTCCCTATACATATGATTGAATTAAAAGTAAAACAACAAAGACGTGAAATATCCGGCCGATCCAGCGGCGTGATCAATGCAGCGGGCTCGTTGATTGTTAAATAACGCTCCTTCGAACAGCTATGAAACAATTGTCAGAAAGGAAAGTGCTTGTATTTTTTTTTTTGAAAGTATATGAATAATTGTATTTTTTTTGTTTAGGAATATTACAAAGATATGGAAGAGTCTGAACTAATTTTCAAGGAAAGTGCAATTTGTGGATGAAACCTCTTTTCGGATATCTAAGCATTCATATATTTTTTCCTTATAATTAATTTGTAATTTACGTGCTCGATATTTTCTTGATTATGCTTCTTTTTCTCACACTCCAGCTCGAGATTTCTTAGTATATGACTATATGTAAACCTTTTTTTTTTTAACTTTAGCATATATAAACTTTTTGACGTGTAAAATGAACTTTAAAGTATTGAATGTTAGAAATTTCGCATTCTACGAGTTTTTCACTTTTGTTACGATGGTGTGTTTGTCGATAAGTTATGTGGGAAGTATCCGATGTTTGTTATATTGTTTAACCAAAAAAAATATATATTGTTTTTTTTTTTTTAAAACTAAAAAATATATATTGTTACGAAGTTGTCAAAGTATAAGGATTAAGATCTATCAATACGATTGCACTTGGACTCTCCTCTACTTACAATTAAAATGATATTTTGTATCGATTTGTATATTTCGCACATAATATTATTTTAAGATATTTAACTTATATTCAATTAATATTATGATCTTTCATATTTATATCATAGTAAAATATAAGATTTTAATTCTTTTTATCATGCTCGATAGCCTTGACATTTCGTTGCTGTTGGAGTCATAAGTTTAACTATTAGTTATGTGACTAACATATATAGCATAATTAACATCAAATTAGTTCAGAAAAGCATCACATTATTTTTCTTGATGTTGGAACAATTTTTGGTTTGACTTGTGCTAAAACTAAGTTGATGATACTTGGTCAGACGAAAATAAAAACTATATTATACCTTATTAGAAAAACTGGTATCGACCGCAATTGTAACTTGTTTTTTTTTTTTTGTCAGCAGCCCATAGAATTAGATCAAGTGGTGATCAAACGAGACGATTCTCCGTGGAGCATCTCCGTGTGACCTGGTCTGATCTATATGGGAAAATAAGACTCCCTTCCTCCTAGCTTCTTTTGCTAAAGCATCCGCTCGATCATTCCTACTCCGGGGAATATGAGACAGTCTCATATCCGCGAAATCCTCCTGAAAACGAACGAACATCTCGATCTCAGACGCAAAAGCCGGCCAGTCTTCCGGGTTATTGGCCATGTCAACTAGATCCGTGCAGTCCGTCTCGAGCCGTACCGAGGTTATCCTCATGTCTCTCAGACAAGAGACTGCCCAAAGTAGCCCTTCCATCTTTGCATGCAAGGCCGAACGACTCCTAATGCATGCCCGTAGTCCAGACCACTCATAACCCATTTGATCCTGTAATCTCCATCCTAGGCCACTAACCGTGCCATTATCAATCCATGATGCATCAATTTGGCACGTTGGGATTCGGGGGGATCCAGGGGGTTCTGTCGTAGATGCTAAAGAGGGGGGGGGATGCCAAAACCTCCTCCTCTTCCTCTCTCTCGTTTGCCTTTCTCCAACATTCTGCCTCTAGCGAAGCATGTTGGAGGGTATCTATCGGGGATATAGTTTTCCCGTTAAACATTTTGTCGTTCCGTGCCTTCCAGGTGTACCAACAGATCCAAGGGAAGGTGTCGAATTGTGGTCTCCGAGGAGCCACCTCTTTTCTCTTCCAAAACAGGAAGTTTATGTTCTGATAGATAGATGTACTCGGGAAGACACCCGAAGTGGACGGATAGTCCGATAAAGCCCAAACCTGAACGGCTGGGGGGCACTCAAAAAGAAGATGGTTGATCGACTCCACTGGGCCAGCACATCTAGGACAACTCCTATCGGTGCCCAAGTGTCTATAGGTGAGTCTTTCTGCCGTCGGCACACAGCCTGAGATAGCTTGCCACAAAAAGTGTTTCATCTTACTTGGGGCCTCTATTCTCCACACCTGGCACAAGAGGCCAGTGGTACTGGGTTCGAGGACATACCCCTGTGTAGGTCTGATCTTATTTTTTTGTAGAAGATCGTATCCGGTCTTTACAGAGTATACTCCTGTCTTTGTGTGATCCCAGAGAAATCTATCTGGGGCCTCGGAAGCGGAGGGTTTTATCCCGAGGATAAGAGGGATGTCGCTCGGTTGGAAATATTCGTGTAAAAGTTGTATATCCCACTCCTTTGTATCAATCCTAATAAGGGCTTGAACAGGGAGTTGAGGTAATTTGTAGACAATGTGGTTTGCGGGCCTCGGAGGTCTGGCCACTAAATCTGGGACCTAGTGGTCGCTCCATACCCTCGTGTCTCGACCCGTCCCAATTCTCTTCCGTAGGCCAGAAATGAGTAAAGGTTTTGCCGCCATGATACTGCGCCAGCCATACGATGGTGAGTATGCTCGGCGATCGTCCAGAGGAGAAGAGTCTCTGAAGTACCTTCCTTTTAGGACTCGTGCAGGTAGGGAGTTCGGGAAGTGGATCAATCGCCATAATTGTTTTGCAAGAAGTGCTAAGTTGAAATCATGGAGGTCTCAAAACCCTAATCCCGCTAAATTCTTAGGGGTACAGATTTCGTCCCATGCAATCCAATGTAAACCTCTGATGTCCTGTTTCGAGCTCCACCAGAAGTTTGAAGTTGTGCTTTTTAGTTTATCGTGATGCTTTGTGGAATTAAGTAACACGATATCGGATATGTCGGAACTGCTTGCGCCACAGCCTTAATCTGAACTTCTTTCCCTCCTTTGGATAGGAGTCTCGATGACCAGTTATTCACTCTCCCGTTTAGGCGGTCTTGTACATAAGAGAAAATTTTTGTTTTCTAGCCACCAATGTCTTCGGGTAGTCCGAGGTACATTCCCATGCCTCCTTCCGTGGAAAACCCCAAGGCCTCCTTAATTTCTTGTCTCCGCGGGAAATCCACTCGGTTTCCAAAGAACATCGAGGATTTTGCCGCATTTAATTGTTGTCCTGATGCTTTCCCATAAATGTCAATAATGTCCATGATCTCATTGCATTGGCTTACTTCCGCCTTACAAAAGAAAAGGCTATCATCCGCGAAAAAAGATGGGAAGTCCTTGGGCTAGCCTGGGCCACCCAGAGACCAACAATCTTCTTTTACGCTTCTGCTCCCTTTAGGAGCGATATCAACGCTTCTGTGCACATGATGAACAAAAATGGAGATAAGGGGTCTCCCTGCCTCAGTCCCCTTCTTGGTAGGATCCGACCTCTCGGTTGACCATTGACTAAGACCTGATATGAGACTGACGTGACACACCACATAATGAAGTCAACCAGTTTCGGAATCAAAGCCAATCTTTAGCAACAAGGTTGCTAGGAAGCTCCATTCCACTATATCGTAAGCTTTACTCATGTCATTTTTAATGGCCATAAACTCCAATCTACATCTCTGGTTGGTTCTTAAGGCATGGAAATTCTCCTGTGCTATCAATATGTTGTCCGTGATTAAGCGTTTTGCCACAAAAGCAGATTGAGTCTTAGAGATCAGTCGTGGAATTAGCCTCTTAAGTCTCTTGCATAGTAGTTTAGATATAATCTTGTAACTAACATTGCAGAGGCTAATAGGTCTAAACTCGGACATCTCCCGAGGTTTCTTCTTCTTGGGAATGAGGCAGATATTTGTCTGGTTCAAAAGTGGGTCAAAACTTCCGGTCTCGAAGAAATCTTGTACGAGTCTAATAATGTCTTGTCTCATTTCATTCCAGAACTTTTGGAATAGCTTGCTGGTCATACCATCCGGCCCGGGCGCTTTCTCCGGGTTGATTTCGAAGAGTGCTTTTTTAATTTCTTGTTCAGACGGTTTCTCTAAAAGTAGCCTGTTATCATTTTGGGATACCTTCTCCGAGATATATCGGAGGGAGGTATCCACCTCTGACGGCGAGGAGGTAGAGAAGAGGTCACGAAAGTATAGAATATCCACATTCTCCACGTCGATTTCACTCTCTACTAATCTCCCGTTTTTATCTTTTATGGTTATGATTCGGTTTTGAGCACGGCGCTGTTTTGTAGTGGCGTGATGGAATCCCGTATATCTGTCCCCATATTTGTGCCATTGGTCTCTGCTTTTTTGTTCCCAGAAACTGTTTTCTTCTTTGAATGCCATTATCAATTGCCTCCTTAAGTTTTCCAGCTCCTCAGTGGTAGTGTTGTCGTCATCCTGAGCCACATCAATCTTGTTTTTTAATTCCTCTATCAGAAAAGCTGAGTTAGTCGGGTTATTCTTCTTCCAGGTACTAATTTTATTACGGCATGAGGTAACTTTTTGATGAAAATTTCGGATTGGAGGTTCATCAAATTGTCCCCACCCCGAGATTACTGCCTCTTTAAAGCCCGGTCTGGCTATCCACTGCTTATCAAATCTGAAAATCTTCTTAGTCTTTCGGGTGGTGGATTGAATCCGTGTGAGGACTGGCCGGTGGTCTGATCCCCATAATTGTAGGTATTCCACCATACTATGTGAAAAGAGTGCATGACATTCCTTATTTGCCACAGCTCTATCCAGTTTGCATTTGACTTTCCCATTTTTTCTTCTCCCCACCCATGAGAAAGAATTCCCTTTATATGGAAAGTCGAGCATCCCACAGTTTTCCAACATGATTCGGAAAGGGAGGAAAGAACTTTATGAGCGACGTCTTCCTCCCCTCTTCTCATGGTTACCAGTGAGCTCATTGAAATCCGCTATCATAAACCATGCTCCGCTTCGGGTGGTACTAATACGTGATAACCGTTCCCATACCAAATCATGGTATCTAACATCCGGATCACCATGTACAAAAGTCATAAAAATTACATGTCCTTCCAGCCTAGTTTCAATATCTCATATGTTCGTCTGCATATAAAATACAAACCGAAGGATCATCCATATAAAACAAAGCTAGACCTCCGCTTCGACCAACCGGGTTCACGGTACAAACATAGTCATAACCAAAAGAAACTTGCACATCTTGCAAAAAATCCCGATTGTTTTTGGTCTCCAAAAGAAATAAAAACTTAGGTAGAAAACAGTGATACAATTCATTGAGATGTTCCTTCGTCAAGCCGGCTCCCGCTCCTTGACAATTCCACGCAATTGTATTCATCTTGGAATTTTTGGTGGCTTATTATTTCCCACCTTTGCTGGTTTGTTGTGACTTTTTGAGCTCCCATGTGTTGATTTTTCTGGAGCAGGAAGAGAGGCCCGGCCCAAAGAAACTTCAGGACCCACGTTTGGCCCATCAAAACCTTTTGATACAGCTGATGACTTTGGTGAGGCCCGGCCCATTATCAGGTTCCTTTTTTTAAGGACAGGCCCGCAGCAATTTGCCCAGGGGAATACTTCTTCTTCATCAAAGTCGATGATCCGCTCTTTGCCGACGGTGTACAGATACGGCGGCCAACCTCCTCCTGGTTTCCAGACTCCGACCCTCCCACAGCTTTTCCAATTGCACTTTCCGGGCTTCCCTTCCACCAACTCGGTGTCTCAGGGCGCTTCCCAGCCTTTGACTTCCCTGGTTCCGTAGCAAGAGCATCCTCTTCACCAGCCTCAAATTCCTCCTCTAGCAAGAGATCGTCCTCTTCCATTAGGTCCTTCTCATTGAAACACTCTTCGATGAGTTCATCATCAATGAATTCTTCATCTTCATCTCCTCCTTTTTTTTCCTCATCTATCTCCCAATCCTCCTCCTCTAAGATTTTTTCAGCTTCAGGATCATCTACCACCGTGACTTGATCTTTCGATGCTTTGTCTGTAGGTAGGCGAGTATTCTGAGTCATTGACTCCTCCTCTTCTAGCGTTTGGTCATACCAACTTTTAGTGATTGGTTTTGTAGAAACCGGGAGAGCTAAAGGCGTGACATCTCGTGAGGCTGGGTTGTTTTCAGCATCAAACTTTAAACTTTTCTTAGCCGAACTACTAGCATCAGATGAGTCTTCCATATCTGAGAGTTTCCCTTTTAGTTTTGGTTCCTTTGAAGAGTTTTTTTGTGGCCTTTCTCGTAGGTGTTCAGGAGATGCCGAGGTGTATCTAGCTTCTGTGATAGGCTCAGTAGTCGCAAAGTGCGTGGAGGTTGGGCGAGGGGGTTTATAAAGCTCGTCCATAGCAGGTGCAATTAAAGGCGGAATCTGGAATTGTAACTTGTTTTTAAGAAAAAAAAAGTGAGTTCTGTTTTTTGTTTGGTCATAAGGGGCTGACTGTAATTTCACTAGGCTTTTAGGTTAGTTTTGCATATGATTCAAATTTGGGTCTACTTTTACAATCAAAATCAAGTTTTGAGTCATATTTGGCAATTTTCCCTATACATATGATTGAATTAAAAGTAAAACAACAAAGACGTGAAATATCCGGCAGATCCAGCGGCGTGATCAATGCAGCGGGCTCGTTGATTGTTAAATAACGCTCTTTCGAACAGCTATGATACTTTTTTTTTGAAAGTATATGAATAATTGTATTTTTTTTGTTTAGGAATATTACAAAGATATGGAAGAGTCTGAACTAATTTTCAAGGAAAGTGCAATTTGTGGATGAAACCTCTTTTCGGATATCTAAGCATTCATATATTTTTTCCTTATAATTAATTTGTAATTTACGTGCTCGATATTTTCTTGATTATGCCTCTTTTTCTCACACTCCAGCTCGAGATTTCTTAGTATATGACTATATGTAAACCTTTTTTTTTTAACTTTAGCATATATAAACTTTTTGACGTGTAAAATGAACTTTAAAGTATTGAATGTTAGAAATTTCGCATTCTACGAGTTTTTCACTTTTGTTACGATGGTGTGTTTGTCGATAAGTTATGTGGGAAGTATCCGATGTTTGTTATATTGTTTAACCAAAAAAAATATATATTGTTACGAAGTTGTCAAAGTATAAGGATTAAGATCTATCAATACGATTGCACTTGGACTCTCCTCTACTTACAATTAAAATGATATTTTGTATCAATTTGTATATTTCGCACATAATATTATTTTAAGATATTTAACATATATTCAATTAATATTATGATCTTTCATATTTATATCATAGTAAAATATAAGATTTTAATTCTTTTTATCATGCTCGATAGCCTTGACATTTCGTTGCTGTTGGAGTCATAAGTTTAACTATTAGTTATGTGACTAACATATATAGCATAATTAACATCAAATTAGTTCAGAAAAGCATCACATTATTTTTCTTGATGTTGGAACAATTTTTGGTTTGACTTGTGCTAAAACTAAGTTGATGATACTTGGTCAGACGAAAACAAAAACTATATTATACCTTATTAGAAAAACTGGTATCGACCGCAATTGTAACTTGTTTTTAAGAAAAAAATAGTTGGGATTTAGCTCAAACATTTAGATTATAAAATGTGTGAGACGTTTTTTTGTTGGAAACGTATTCGGCAATACAATGGAAACTAAGTTAGCTTTTCACCAAATTTACCAAGAATGTTCAACCCATTTGAGTGGTACAAAAAATCAAAAAAAGTTAAACCCATTTGAATATTTTTCGTGGGTTTAAAGTAAATGGAAATTGTGAATTTTATTTTTGACTAAAATTAGAATATACTTAGAATTCAAATACGTATGGATAATTTCTTTCCTATTCTTAATCCAAAAGAGGGACGAGAACTCTATGGAAAGTCGTATTTTTCAATGGAATATAATCTGAGAAAGATGCAAATTTAACACATGTTTTTAACCAACGACGCCTAATTTGAAAATTTTCCTTGCTGAGAGGAATCAAGAACTAAGTTACGTATGCATTATTCGAGAATCATTTATAAAAAGACAACCACATGTTTTTTTGTAGTGGTACACATTCACTTGCGTACTGGAATTTCACTTGGGCATACAATCATTATTGCTTCTTTTTTTGGTTTAAGTTTCTGGATGGTTTTGTTTTTCAGATACAGTTACCAGTGATGTGGAAAAATGCATTAAAGTGATTTCCAATTTCAATTTATGCGTCAAGAATATAAATAATCTAGTCATAACATGAAAGGCTAGAGTTTCATGTCCATTCATTGGGAGGAAGAAAGAACAACTTATCGTCCTACAAACACTCCAGATCCACACTCACACGATCTTACTTGTATGTATAAATAAAATCGGAAGTAGGATGTAATTAATCGTATGTGCATTATATATTCACAGCTAATTTATATCAAGTTTGTATCAAACCTTTTGATGTGATTGTCCTGGTTTTGCGGTGCGATTGTGTTTTTTTGTTTTCACGAACAAACGGTGATACGTCATAACATCAAACTTAAATTCTTATTGGTTCTGTTGGATGCATCCTGCATGCATGCATCACATTGTGAGCGTCATTACTGTGACGTTGCACACTTGTGGAAAAAAACACTCAGTTGATAAATTAATTAATTTCTTAAAAAAAACAATAAACTAATTTTAGCCGCCGAAAAAAATGAATTTTAGCCTGGAAATATTTATAATTTATAGTCTAAAATATTTCCTTGGCAAAACCGTGCGGCTAATAATTATAATCATAGTTAGGATAGTAATATTATCTGTGTTTTGTAGCGTGTTTAATTTCATTACTATACTGTTTCATTACTAAGTGTGGTACCTCATTATCTCAAAGGGTATATATTCTTTCTTTTCTCGTCTAGACTAGAGTGTGGAATTGACTCGATATGTAAGCTAATTCACCTTATCAAAGCCAATGTGTTCCGACAACGCATTTAATAATGAGCTATCGTACTATCGTAGTATCCTAAGCGAAGACAAAAAAATTCTTTAAAAAAAGAAAGAAAACAAACCATTTTTGTGAGATCAGCATTTCAAGTATACATGTACTATATAAGACGCTAGCGAAATGAAAAGAGGCATAAACAACAATCAAGACCAGGAAGCCAACTTGTCTAGTTTATTGATAATGGGATTTGGAAATAGATTAGGAAAAATTGCCAAATATGACTCAAAACTTGATTTTGATTGCAAAAATAGATCCAAACTTGAATCATATGCAAAACTAACCTAAAAATCTAGTGAAATTACAGTCAGCCCCTTGTGACCAAACAAAAAAAACAGAACTCACTTTTACGAAAATAACCCAAATAAGTCTTCTGAGTCTTCTGAAGACGATTTACATGTAAGTCGTCAGGTATCGTTGATCTTAAAAATAATTTATCAATTTTATAAAAAAATATTCTGATAAGTGAAAAATTGAAATAATGTAATTATAAACAGTTGTAACTGATATAAATTAATATATAATAAAATTGAATAGTTTTCAACATAGATGAGTGAAAATAGTGAGGCATGATATTCTTTAGATTAGGGTTTGTCAATATATGTTATAGTTTTTTATGTATTCTTAGGGTTAGATTTAGAAAAGCTTAAATATTTTTTTTTTAAATTAAAATTTTACTTATATTTGTTTAATTATGTGCATAGTAAACACTTATTAAGTTTAATTTGATTTTATGAAGTGTTTAGCTAGTTAATTAAGTTTAGGGTTATATTTAGGGTCTAGACGACTTACATGTAAGTCGTCTAGGAAATTTTCTATTTTAGTTTTCCGCTAAAAATATTTTAGTTTCCCGCTAAATTTATTGTAGTTTTCCGTTAAATATTTAACTTTTCCCAGACGACTTAGTTTAAAGTCGTCTAGGTAGAAGACTTACTTGAAAGTCGTCCGAGATAAGTAAGGTTTGACCAGAATCTCAAAAAAAAATCTGGACGACTTCGCTTATCCTGGACGACTTTCAAGTAGGTCGTCTGACTGAACTACTTACAAGTAAGTCGTTTGGGAAAAGCTAAATATTTAAGTTTTATTTTCCAATTGCAAAAGTAACCTTAGAAGACTTACGGGTAAGTCGTCTAACTTTAATAAAATATTTGAATTTTTGCTTTCCCAGAGACGACTTACTAGTAAGTCATCTAAGAAAAGTTAAATATCTGACACAATTCGGTCAAATGAAAAACTAACCCGTTTATCCTAGACGACATACTTGTAAGTCGTCTAGAATTTTTTCTTAACAAACAAATCTGGACGACTTATAAGTAAGTCGTCCGTTTGCTTAGAAAACTTACGAGTAAGTCTTCTATAGCCAGACGACTTACGGGTAAGTTTTCCACGCGAACAAATCTGAAAAAAATTCAATTTCATACCTTTAACTAGTGAGATGACTTCCTAAGCACACATAGTCTTCTCCAACCACCCAGAACCTCAAACGAAAGTAACCCACGAAGAATAGTATGCTTGAATGGCTCTACCAAACATAAAAAATTTAGAATCAAAAGCTTGAGTTTTTTGGATGAATATGGAGACAAAGTTAAAGAGATGTTGTTTTTAGTTCATAACAATTAAGAAAGAGATAGTGTCAATCAATTTTAGGTGCATTAAGAGCTTCAAATTGGTTGTTCATGGTGGTTGGGGTATTGATGGCAATGGTAATCTTTTAAATACTTGAAGATGATGAGGTTGAGAGAGTAAAAAAATCATTTTCAGAAGGAAAAAACAAAAAAAATTCAATGGCATTTTCGTAAATAATGTGAACATATGGGGTGAATTGGACAAAAAAAAAACAAATAAAGAGAGGTTAGTTTTGTGTTTGACTTTGAGTTTTGAGTCAAATTTGCAAATAATCCAATAGATTATGTCTGCTAGATGGTACGAGCCAAAGTTTTTAGGTTTTCTTTTTTCTTTTCAGAAATTTTTTAAAGGTTTTCTACGAAGATGATTTAATTCTCATAATTTTCAGATATAAGATTTTCATTATTTTTTAAAAATAGTTTTTGGTTATGTATAAATATTTATGTAACCAAAAACTATGTAAAAAATATTATATATATATATATATATATTTTTTTTTTTCATATGAAGTGACGAAATTTAATAAAAAATTCCAGCTTCTTTTTATTTAAAAAACGTCCAATTCAATTGGTAAATTTTCACGAAAATCAAATAAAAGGATAATAAATTCAGTTTTTTCACTAAGATTTTGGATAGCTGTTTAGAATTCAAGTTGTTATGTTTCGTCTCTTATTCTAAGAGAAGAAAGACTATCAAACAATTCTTAGTTATGACATAAATCTATTACAAAATGAAGAGGAATACCTAAAAATCCTAATTATAATTATATATATTCATGAAATTACATGTCAGCATCATTTTTTTTTCTTTTTGAGCTTATAATTTGGCATATTCCAGCAAGTGATTTTCACCCGTTACGCCTATTAATTAATAGTAGAACTTTATTTGTTGCTTAGAATTTTAAAAATGAAGTTAGGTGAATGGATTTATTAGTAACTTTTGGACGGAACTCGTGACTGACGACGTTGCATATATATCCAGAATGCTATGATTAGAAGAAGTTGACCTATAAATACCTAACGGGAAAGTCTTTAATGTAATATAATACTAGAATTTCCATGAACTTCCCAATCTCTACTCTATCCTGTAATTTTCTTTTCCACATCTGTCAGCCTGTCAGGTATTGCTCAGCCTTGTGTACGTTGCGTTACGTACTGCTAATGACGTCATAACAAATTTTACCCTATCTTCTATTAAATGAAATATATGATATATACAACTCGCACACATATGAGAATTACGAACGTTACTTACGACTTTGTCTTCACGCCATTGATTTTGGAGTCAGAATTACGATTAACTAGGGTTGTTAATATGTCTATGAAACTCAAGTCGAGGCTGCGAGATCATAATGTACATACAACCAATGTATGTACATGGAAAGTTGTTTCATGTCTCCGTGCTCTTGTTTACCCAGGTCGGGGGATGTTTTAAGAGTCTCACCTAAAGAAATGGTTGACTTTTTTTATCTTCTGTAAGATACTTGAGCGATACTTGTTGGTAGTTTTACTTGTCGTGCGCATTTACTTACCTTGCTCATGTGGAGGTGTGTATGACTGGGGTTAACTAATTTGTTTGCAATCATTTTGTGTTAATTCAGGCTTATCATACGCATTTGAAACTAACTAGCGATAAGTAGATTGACTCTAAACTTTTCAATATTAGTTAATTATTTCTAAAAACCAATGTAGAACTTCGTTTATTCATTAACATTCCTTTCACACTCAAACATGGACAATTTTGGAAACAACATTAATAGAGTGGCCAAACAATGGGTATCTCTAATATCATGTTAAATTCAAATTTATATTTAAATTTTAATTTGAAACCAATTAATGATAAGTAGATTGACACAAATCATCTTGTATACTAGTTAATTATTTCTCTAACTACCTAATGGAATTTTACTCATTAACATTTTGACCACACTATCACGATCGTACTTGTATACACGAATCTGAGGACATGTTTATTGAAGGTATTTTATTATGAGTTCTTAACTTTTCTAAGAGACGTTTCTTAGTTTTTAACTAAGAAAACCTAAAAATCGTCTCTTAAATAAGAGACTTAAGAGCCGTCTCTTAGTCAAAAATTTTTTTTTGAAAAAAAAAGAAAAATCTAATTAAGTTTAGAACCTCAACATAAGAGATCGTGAATAAACATGGCATGAGATTTAGAGATTATAGATATTTAGTAAGAACTGTTAATAAGAAAAATTGTTTCTAGCAATTTAAGACTCCATGTCTGTGTATTACTTCTTAAATTTTTAGAAATTAATGCCAATATTTTATTGGGATGTGTACAAAACAAATCATGATTGTAAGTAAATTTGTATTTGAAATCGAATTGTGCTAATACATATATATCCATAGCTAGTTTGTATAAACTGGAGATAGATTTGCCATGGTAAACTTTCAAACCTTTTGCTGTGATTGTCCAGGTTTCTGTTGTGGTGCATATATAGTGTGTTTTTTATTCTTGAACAAACGGTGAATCGTCATATATATTATCAATATCACACTCAAATTGCTTAAATCTTACTGGCTCTGTGGGATGCATCATGCATGCATGTATCACATTGTGAGACTTCATTACGTGACGTTCCAGAACTTGTGAAAAAAAACTCTATTAATAAAGTTAAGTAATTTATCAACAAACAAATGAAAGTATTTAATTTTAATCTATATCATAGGATGATCGATGTATGTATCAACTGATACATTAATATCTTTGTGTAACTGTTTTTGGCCTGAAAATATTTATAATTTGTTTTTTTCAGAAAAAAATTTGGGAAATCGTGAAGGCTAGCCGATAATTATAAGAGAAATACCCTAAGATATCCCTAAAAAATTTTTTGTCACAAAAATAACTTTTAAGAAAAAATGACCAAAATAACTTTTATTAAAGAATTAACAAAATGATCAATATACATTTATATCCCTTGGGTTAACTAATCTAGACTTCATCACATATTCTATATATAACGTTTTGTTCTATAAGATTGTCGCAGAAGTTTCTCGATTTTCCATATTGAGATGAAGAGACTATTATGGGCGAAGTCCTGCTTAAGAGATTTATATATTACCATGATCCAAATACAGGCAAATTACTCAGATTTGGTGGACTTGATTGCTAATCTAATAGATTGGTTGGTATTTGCTTCCGAATTAGTCTCATTTCACTTTTTTGTGAATTTTTTTTCGAGTTTCAGAATTTTCATATCTCAAATCTAGAAATTTACGTTCAAACTCTTTTACCAGAAAGACAAAAAATGGTATTTTCTACATAAATCAGATTGGATTGGAGGTAGCATATATTTAGAGCGATTTAATCTAAACTACCATCGAAACTAATGGGCGCAAATAACTTTTTTTTTTCTTATGGTAAAGTTTCCAACACAATTATTCATCATGTAATGCTGCCAATACAGCCTTATTCAAGTGATTCAAATAGCATAACATATATATAAATAGTTTACAAAATGAAAGGAAAAATTACCTGAAAATGGTATTATATATGTATATATGAAATGATATATGTCAGCATCATTTTCATTTTCAAGCTTATAACTTGGCTTATCCTCCAGTGATTTTCACCCGTATTACGCCTATAAATTAGTAGATTTTTAATTTGTTGTCTGGTAGTGGTCACTTCATGACCTTCTCAATTTTTTCTTCTTTTTTTTTAGAAATAAAGTTAGGTAAATGGATTTATTAGTAATTTCTGGACGAATCTCGTGACTAAGGTTGCACATATCTATACATCTGAATTAGACTAATCTGAATACAGGAGTTGACCGAGAAAAGCCTAAACGGGAAAGTCCTTGTGATAAACTAAATTTCCATGAACTTCCGAATCTCTCTACAGTCTATGCTGTAACCTTTTCTTTTGCATCTCTGTCAGATACTGCGCAGTCACGTGTATCTTTTGCGTTACGTACTCGTGACGTCATGATCCATTTTAGTATAATTTTCTTACGATCCTGGGGATCAAGCGATCAGTATCAACTAATTAATACTAGGAAGTCTACAACAACCACATATTCTTACCATTTAAAATAGCTCAAATAACCAATAGAAATTGAATTACAGATTCACCGTAAATTTATCTCTCAAGTGCCATTTTAGTTATTTTTCAGTTACAAAAGAAAAAAGGGCCATTTTAGTATTTTATCCTTTTAAAAAAAATTATCTTACCCTATATCTTATTAAAAGATGATTAATTATACTAGAGCTTTTCACCGTGCTACGCGCGGTTTATATATTCTAGATTGCAGAAATTTTGAAAAATAATTTTGAAAAATAATCTAGATTGCAGAAATATATTTTAAAAATATTTTATTTTAAATTTTAAACCTCATCTCCAAAATTCCACCTCATAACTCTAAACTCTAAGTCTAGATTAGTTAACCCAAAAGGTATAAATGTATATTTATATCATCTAATAAAGTTTATTTTGGTTACTTTTCTCCTTAAATGCTATTTTGGGGACAAAAATGTTTTAGGTCTATTTGGTGATTATCTTTATATTGTTTATCTCAAAACATAATTAACTTAAATTTGAATTTATTTTTTAATTTGTTAGTTTGAAAGCAAATCAGGATACAGTGTTATGATTTTTTTAAGAATTGGTATCTATCATACTTTTTTATAAGTCTTCTAAATCTGAAAACAACAACATAACCTTCTTTATCTTTTTTCTTTGTCTCGCTGTCTGTAGAAAGAGCCTTTTGATGAACAATAAGCTTAAAGGAGAGGAATTTGTGATATATAGACAACTTCATAGTCTTAAATTTTCGTACACCAAGTGTCTACAGCTTCGTTCTTTTTTTTTGTGCACCTTCGTTCTTAAACCTGATTTAGTTGTTGGTATAATTCAAACATCTTAAACGAAATCGGATCGTACTGGTCCATTGGTAACAAAATAAATAATTCTAAACATCAAAGCAATATTTCTGAAACTAAGAAAACAATCAGAAAAAATCTCAAATAATCTTTGCACAACAAAGGACAAAAAGTAATAAAGAGGCACAAGAAACACCAGTTCCAACTTCAAGAACATGGGGACAACACTTTAAAGAGGAAGATGAAGCGGGAAAAAAAAGCTCAAACAACTTCATCCAACCTCTGATTCTCTCTCTGACTATTCCGCTTTCTTAATAACTTGATCTCAATCACTACCAGAACTCATGTCAAGATAATCAGAAGGAACATTTGTTTTCAAACCAGGAAGCACACTACAACGGCTCTCAACGATACATGCTCAGGTTCTTCCCATGTATACATCAACGACAACATTGAGCCACACCAAGTATTTAAATTGTCAGCTTAACCCATCTCTCTTCGTTACATAAAACATAAACAAGTAATCCTCCTATTTAAACCCCATCACAACGTTATAATCAAAGAACTAACCGACTAAGGGTTATGATCGTAACCCATAGTCCATATCATCGACCAGGGTTTGCAACTCCTCCAAGCTGTATTGGTTTTCATGCACACAATCATTATCACACTATTAACGTGAGTGCAACTAAGAAAAAAAAGAGTAATGTTAGATTACCAGAGAAAGAGGTTTACCTCTCTACTCGTCTGAGCCATATAGATAACGTCAACGACCAATTTTGGCTCCAAAGGAATGAAAGCCAAACAGATGTGTGTCTATGGCAGGTAACTAAGCACTGTAACTGAATGTAGTAAGTCGGTAGATTCACATAGTAGAACACAGTAACGAATACAACCCAGGAAAAAAAAACAGACCTGTTTCGTAAATATTCAGCAACTAAACACCAATTAATATGCCTGCATTGGCAGGATTACAGGTTCCCGAATCAGAGGTAACATAGTTTAAGTATAAAACAGCCGGCAAATTAGGAGGAGCGTTGGAGTAGTGAATCCTTTTTTGCTTTATCCATGAAACCAGTGACGGACTTGCCGGAAATTTAGGAGGAGCGTCTGAGCAAATGTATTTTTGCTTGTACATGGTTCTGGTGGTGCACTTATCCCAAAATTTGGTGGTCGACCTCGTCTGATTCTTATAATGTTCTTGCGGCGACTTTGACATAGGATAACAAACCGAAGATGTCTCCGGCTGATGTTTTTTTTTTGCCGTCTCCAGCTGAAGTTGACGGCAAAACATTGGAGGCTTTCGGGTTTGCTTTTACGTAAGCCTAACAATTTATATATGAAGGGAAAGAGAGGAAGCCTAACAATTTATATATGAGGGGAAAGAGAGGAAGTTAGAACGAAACAATAACTAAGAGATTAAATAGGTCATTGATTGATAAAGAGGAGAAACCAAGATGGTGAAGACGAAATGGAAAAGTCCGAGATGATCAACTCTCTACGCTCCAGACAAAATTAGGGTTGGGTGAGATTGGGCTAACTACGGGCCGCAACGAAAGTAATGACAGCCCAGACGTAAGATTAGTTTTGATATAAAGTTTGACATAAGCAGCAGTGACATGGCAAAATACAAGTATATGATTGGATGATTTTTTTAATTAACGTGGACATGCTGAGAGTTGATTATATTCAACTTTTAGTATTGGAAGATACCACTTGCACACAGATGATTGTGTTTAATTTCCATTTAGATAGCATTTGATCCTAAAATAGAGGATGAATTGCGAACGTTACTTACGACTTGCCTTTCGTGATCAGACGGAAATAGCTTAATCTAATAATATTGGAGAGTTGGAGCCATAATTACGATTAATTAGGGTTGCTTGAGAGGTTATTAGCAGACTTTGGACTAGATCGGATAATGAGTCAAGTGTAAACCGAGTCTAATATTATATTAAATTAGATGAGTTCAATTCAAACCTAAAACTAATTAGTGATCAATGAATCGATTCATCTTTTTATATAATTTATGTTTCACAAAGAGTGCTATTTTAACATTTTTTTTTGGCTACATAAAGATATCATTCTATAATTTTAGTGCACTTATTTATTTTATATTTAATACTCCCTTCGTTACGGAAATATACATGTTTTAGAAAAAAAATTGTTTCAAAAAGTTACATTTTTTCACATTTCAATGCATTAGTTAATGATAAAATGTAAATATCAAAGTGTTAATTAGAATCTTATTGGTTAAAAGTTATCTGGAATAGTTAACTAAAATCTTACTCCCTCCGTTTCAATATGTAAGTCGTTTTCCTTAAAAGCACGGATATTAAGAAGTTTTAACCTCTTATAAAGCAGCAACAAAAACGTCTTTTATTTATTGCACACATTCATTTTGTCTGCAACATTCAATGAGAGAGAGATGATAGTAATAGTAAAATTAATAAAAATTAATACCAACAGTCTCACGTATGAGGTTTTTAAAAAAATTTACAGCATTTTGGATTCAAATTTTTGTATAACTAAATTAAACTAAAAAAATCAAAATTTTGCGATGGAGCCAAAGTAAAACTTTTCAACAGTTTGTAATATGCTTATTTAAGCTTCAAACCAAGAATGGTCACTCATTCTTCCCTATGGCTTCTAATTTTGATTTAAATGTTTCAGTTCAAAATTATGAGAGTGATATCTTGTTTGATTTAAATGAAATTCCATCAGAAGAAGAAGAAGAAGGCGTTAACAATGATTACGAAGATGTACCAATTAGTCCAGGTATTTTTTTTATGTTATTCATTGGTATTTACTTATTATATTATCTAAACAAATAAAGAACACTGTGTTAAGATTTATGTGGTGGTCACCATTAAACCATTATCTTCTTGAATATTTAATCATTTATTGGCTTGTGTGATGTTCTGGTCAAAAGATGTTGGCTTAATCTTATTTCTTTTGTTTTAAAATATGTATATGTTGTTTTGTTGTCAGTCATAATTCTTCTATCTATTTAACCTTATTTTTCTTAAATTCATTTTCAACAGTATATGATGTTGTTTAAAGTCAACCAAATTTACCAAAAACTAGGAAATTTTTATCAAATGAAGAAAGGCACAAGATCTTCAGTGCTTTCCTTGAGAAGAGTATTGCTGGAAAGTTGGGAAAAAATATAACAAGAGAAGTTTCTCATCAGTTTTCGGTGTCTATTACAACCGTACAAAGAATTTGGAGACAAGCAAAAGCAACGGCTAATAGTGGAAAAGTTAATGTATCTCATCAAAGAACGGGGAGTTGTGGTCGCAAAAGAATCACAATCGAGCCAACTTAAGTCACTGCTGTTCCATTATGCAAACGAACAACTTTGAGATCAATGTCTATGGCTATGGGTGTGAGTCTTACAACATTATTTAGACAAAAGAAAGAAGGGCTTATTCGACGTCATACCAACAACATCAAACCTTATCTGAAAGAAGCCAATATAACAAGTAGGTTACAATTTTGCATCTCTATGTTGGATAAAAATAGTCTACCTCATGAACCCAAATTTGTTGATATGTACAACATTGTTCATATCGATGAGAAATGGTTCTATATGACAAAGAAGACCGAGAAATATTATCTACTTCCAATAGAAGAAGAGCCACAACGTTCGTGTCAAAATAAAAATTACATTGGAAAGGTGATGTTTCTAGCGGCAATGGCTCGTCCAAGATTTGATGAAGAAGGAAATGAGGTATTTGATGGAAAAATTGGAATTTTCCCGTTTGTTACTCTACAGTCAGCTCAGAGAAAGAGTAAGAACATAGATGATGGGACGTTGGAACTAAAAGCGTCAATTTCAGTCAAGAGAGAGGATATAAAAGCATTCTTGATTGAAAAGGTTCTTCCGAATATTCAAGAAAAATGGCCAAAGGAAGATAGAGGAAAGACTATCTTTATTCAACAAGATAACGCAAGAACACATGTTGAGTGTGGAGATAAAGATTTTCAAGAAGCAGCATCAAAAACTAGTTTTGACATTCATTTGATGTGTCAACCGGTAAACTCACCGGATCTAAATATTTTAGATTTAGGATTTTTCAGTGCCATTCAATCCTTACAACATAAGGAATGCCCAAAAACCATAGAAGATCTTGTTCGTGCAGTAGAAAAATCTTTCAAGAAATATCCGACAAAGCAGGTAAACCATATGTTTTTGACTCTTTAAACGTGTATGTGTGAGATCATGAAAATCGGAAGGTTAAACAAGTACAAAATCCCGCATATGAAAAAAATCTGTGCTGGAAAAAGATGGTCTTCTTCCTACGCGAATCAGTTGTGATGCAATGTTAGTTCAAAATGTGATGAACACACTTGGATTGTTGTAATATTTTTTCTGTTTTTTTTCCTACTGTCATATGGTTTATTTATAATATTATGATTGTAATGATTATTTTTTGTTAGTTTTCTATTCATATCACGTACTTTATTATTTTAGAAAATCAATTAACATACATGATCAAAGCAAAGAAAGTTATTTAAACACACATAGAATACAAATAAGAATAATAACAAGATTAAAAAGACTTAGGACAATTAATCTTCAATATAGTTAATATAGTGTCTTCAATTTCTTTGTCAGGATGAAGCTCTCCAATATCATAATGCATCTTGTTCAAGTCAAATGGCCGAGTGAACATCTGGAGATTTGATTCTGTTTTGTTGATTTCTTACTATTTTCTGTTTTATTTTCTTTTTGATTTTTTTTCATTATTTTGATCCATAGTTTTATGAAAAAAATAGGTTGAAAAAGGTAATAGTATTTCAAAAAAAGAAGAAGAAGTCAAATAAAAAAGAAAAGCTAATGGAGTAAGACAACACTTACGTTAGTTAGTATTTATAGTGAATTTAGAAATATTTTTTTGGTAACTAATGGAGTAGTAAATGTTACTTGACTGACATTGTAAGTTGTGTTTAAAAAGTTGAAAACTAACGACAAGACTTTTAAGTTTTAGTGGAATATTGTTTATTTAAATTAATTTATTGCTTTGGGTTTTGAAAACATTTTATATTGTGAAACAATTTTTTTGCTAAAACTACTTGCATATTAAAACGGAGGGAGTATCTGTTTTTACTTAACAAGAATAAAAACTTTAAAACATATATCTTTTTGGAATAGAAGGAGTATAAATTATAAAATGTATTGATCTTATACATAATTTTATTTATTTATGAGAAATTGTCAAAAATACCACTTTCTTTGTACCACTTTTCAAAAATACACTAATCACTTCTACTCTTGTTTTTTAAGAGGGAAAAACACAATTATAACCCTTGGATTAATTAATTTAAGACTTAGAGTTTAGAGTTAAGAGGTGGTGTAGGGTGAAAGTAGAGTTTAGAAATTTAAAATTTAGGATTCTAATTAATTTTAAAAAAATTTGTCCCTTAAAAAGGGGTACTTTTGAAAATTTCCCTTTAATGAAGGTAAAAATGAAAAGTTGTATAAGAAAAGTGACATTTTTGAAAATTTCCCTTTATTTATAATGCTATTGGTTAAATAAATATAACTAATAAAAATTATAGATTTATTGTAATCATTTTTCAATCTGTTTGAAAAATGTTATCATAGAGTGGACAGAGTATTTTTTTTTTTTAACTTCAGGTATGACAATGTTCTTCATATACACAAGTTGGGGGATATTGTAAGCGTCTAACTGAAATTATGAATCGGGTTTAGCTTCTGTAAGGTTTGGCCCTGGATTTAATACTATCCATATGAAACATCTTGTAAACCCAAATCTAAGAATCAGTTTGCTGGTTTCTCAATCAACATTCAAGGTCAGAGTTTTTCTTTTTCAATTTGTTCGGACTTCAGAACACTGAGTTGCGTAGTAACTGTATCAGTGCTTCCATGTCATCGGAGATATTAGGAAAGATGAACATTAGCTCACATGTAATGAAAAGAGGAAAGGAGGAACGATGTCACACTTCTATTTTAACTGATGGCAGAGTACACGAAACATAAAACCGATCTGTTGTTTTGCTTTTTGATGTCTTCATTCTTATTACAACTCGATGGAAGAGTTCTCTTTCTGTGAAGAGAGATGTGGGTTAAGTTTTCTCCAGTGCACCCCATTGAGTGCGAGCCTTTCTGTTATAACATATAAGACACATTCATGCAAGTATCCATCTTCAGAAGATCCTCCTTGATGCTTCCACAAGCTAGAGAATCCAATTGATATAGCAGTATTCTCCTGAGGCGTAAACCCGAGTCATGGATACTCTTCCATAGATCTCTCTCTATCCCTTCCCTCCTGCACAAATGTTATTCAATTCGAAACCACTGCACTTACCACTACTTTAGAGAATTCAAAGATCTCAGCATGTCATCTAGTCATAGTGGATGCAATTTCATCTTACTGCCAAATGTAGAGTTGCTTAAAGTGGTTGAAGACAGAGAAAAGTAGTAATGCTCATTATATATATATATCGAGGGTCCAAACTAATCTGTATACAGAAACAGACTCTTGTTTTATTGAATATCAAAGAATCAACAAAAGATCTGAAAAAATATCAGATCTTTTTTAAGTGTCAAAAGCTTAAAGCTTGGAGATGACAGATTGGTAAAAAGTAGCACGAGCTAGGTAAGTGACTTTCATGGTGTCTTTCATCTTGAACTCAACATTCACCACCGTCAGGTTCCTCCCACTCCTCACCACTGATCCTTCAACCACCAGTTCACTCTGCAAATCTCACACAAAGCAATAAGCTTTCTCTAAAGAGTCTAAAAGACAAGAGAGACAAGAACGTTGTCGGGAGAACTTACCGAAACAGGAGCAGCAGAGAGGTAAGACATACTCAATTCCCCAAGGAACAGAGGTTTGTCTTCAGACACGATTGTTCTCGCACAAGCCATTGATAATCTCTCTGCAATTGATGCCACTGCTCCTCCATGTAACCCATTAAAGTAATTCTATCCATTCACACAAAACAATAAAAACAGTAGATTTGGATTAAAGATGGAAACTTTACGAGACCCATTATGATTTGAATGAAGAAAGGAAGAAGCTTTTTTTTTACGGTAAGGGCAGGCGTGACGATGACGGAGCACGTGATACGGCCACGTGCGATGGAGAGAGCTCTGATGTTGTTTTGAAACAAGACGGAGAATGAGTCGAAAGTGGCGAAATCGTCGAGGGAGGAGTCTGGGTAAGTGAAAGATTTGAGGAAGTTCTCGACCAGGGATACGTTGGTGGGATCGATTTCTTTTGATATCTTCGTCGTCTCGGAAGAGATCGGAGGAGGAGAAGAAGAAGAAGACATTGTTGGTTGGTTGGTTGGTTTCTCTTGTGGTTGGCTCACTCTGCTCCAAGTTTCATGGAGTTTTCCCCAATTTGATTTTAACCTCATTTTATTTCATTTTGATTTGTTACACAATGTTGACTTTTTCTTTCCTACTTTTAGTAAAATGTTTTTCTATTTATGGAAAGGTGTACAGTTAAAGTTGAAAATTCTACGGTTAAAGCTGGGCCTTGCGTGGGCTTTTACTAAAATTACAAGATCTATACCCTGTTTCGTTGAGACCAAACAAACCAACACTGATTTATAAATGGGCAAATCTCCTAAATAACTTTTTGTCACGAAAATAACCTTCAAGAACAAAAATGATAAATCAGCCTTTTTTATTTTCAAATTTTTTTTTTTTTTAATTTTAAACTTTACCCTCAAAACCCCACCCCATAACTCTAAACCCTAAGTCTAGATTAGTTAACTCAAGGGTTAACAAAATGACTAATATACATTTATATCTCTTGGGTTAACTAATCTAGACTTAGGGTTTAAAGTTATGGGGTGGGGTTTTGGGTGTGGGGTTTTAGGGGTGAGGTTTAAAATTGAAAAAAATAAAATAAAAATTAATTTTTTGAAAATAAAAAAAAGGCTAGATTTGTCATTTTTGTTCTTGAGGGTTATTTTTGTGACAAAAACTTTTTTATGGTTATCTTAGGGTATTTCTCTTTATAAATCCATCACTGATTTATTATAATTTATAAAAAATACAATATTGATGATTTTGTAATCGATAAATTTATAGTTATTTTTAATATTTATGCTTAGCGAATTTAATTTTACCACATTCTTTATAAATTTTAAGATAACTTCACTGGTTTTTATCACTGGTTTTCTGAAAGTTTATAACTTTCTATCTTATGATTCTAGTTAGGGCAAATCTCTCAAATAATTAATTTTAAATTTTTGTCACAAAAATAACTTTCAAGAACAAAAATGACCGAACTAGAACTTTTTTACTTTTTTAAAATTAATATATTCTATTTTTTCAATTTTAAACATCACCTCCAAAACTCCACCCCATAACTCTAAACCCTAAATCTAGATTAGTTAATCCAAGGGGTATAAATATATATTTACACCTTTTAATAAAAGTTATTTTTGTCATTTTTTTCTTAAAAATTATTTTTGTGATAATTTTTTTTTAATTCTATTTTAGAGTATTTCTCTTCTAATAATACTTATGTATATAAGTAAGCCTTAATGAACTTTTGGTCAAGCTACTGAGCTAAAAAAAATTGGAAGAAACAAAGATCCGAATGTTGTGCAAGAGATCTTTATTAAATTATAGAACCATGGAGGTTATGTTCTTATATCATGAACGTGAATTGCAAGTTTACAACTATGACTCCATAACCAAAAAAAGTTACAGAATGAAAATATTATGACACGTGAGCACGCGTAGTAGAACAGTTTCGGATTATGGTCCAACGGGAATCTTGGTTTGGCCGGCGATCATTGTCACTCTCACCGAGGAAATTGAATCTCGTCTCTTGGCTTCTTTGTCTAGTAAATGCATATGGTGGTTCGAATGTCAATTCTAACATACCGGGTTTGAGAATTTGTCGGGTTATGTTTTGGACCACTCAGCTCTTATCTTCTTAAGAACATCAACTTCTGAGTTACGTAGCTTCATTGGATACGTTTAATTGTTTGAGAAGAGATATCCGAACTATTGAAACTGCTTGTCCGAAATTCAGAAAGAAAAAAGGTTCAAAAATGACAGAGGATACGCCAAGGTATGTCTCAGTCATCATCCTTTAGTTCTTGATCTAACCTGTAATCTTAATGGGTTTTGTTTCTGTGGCTTTGCAGATATGCTTTAGTTACTGGAGCAAACAGGGGAATTGGCTTTGAGATTTGCAGACAATTAGCAAGCGATGGGATTAGAGTTGTTTTGACCTCTAGAGATGAGAAAAAAGGACTTGATGCTGTCGAGACACTGAGACGAGAGACTGGAGTTTCTGATCAAAGCCTTGTCTTTCATCATCTTGATGTCACTGATCCTTGTAGTATCAAATCTCTCGCCCAGTTTGTGGAAACCCAATTTGGAAAACTCAGATATCTTGGTATGATTATCAGTTTGATCTGCTCCTAATAGACATTTGATTAGTAATTGCAGTAACCGTTTAATCTTGAAAAATGAAGACTGGAAGATATAGTGCAGCCGGTTAGGTTTATCTAGTCTCTTTGAACTGTATCGCTTTTAGCAACGTTCTAAAATTTGGTAACAGACTGAAAATCACATTTAAACGAACGGTTTTATCAAAACGATTTTTCTAAAAATCAGTCTAGCCGGCGACTTATACTAATATTTTAGAAAATGCATATCACCGATTTCTTAGATATTGGTTTTTAGTGTAAATGTTGAATGATCTTTTGATTGCTTTTCCAGATCAATAACGCAGGAGTGACTGGTGTAATAATTGATATTGATGCTATAAGAGCTGGAAAAGAGAAAGTATGTATATCTTTATGTTCAGGTTGCAAATAACATGGTAATATATTATCTTTAAATATTTGTCAAGTCTAATGAAACCTTCTTGTTCATTCCACATGGAAGGTGGGAGGAAAACATCCCAGAGAGTGACTCTGAGCTAGCTAAAGAATGCTTGAATATAAATTAGTATGGACCAAAGAGAATGTGTGAGGCACTTATTCCCCTTTTGGAGTTATCTGATTCTCCTAGAATCATTAATGTATCATCCTTCATTGGTCAACTAAAGGTAAGAACAAAAAAAAATTCAAGAAAACTTGAGATATGTTGGTGGAGAGATTCAATATTAACGTTACAGTTGATTAATGTTTACCAGAATTTACTAAACGAATGGGCCAAAGGGATACTGTGCGACGCAGAGAATCTAGCAGAAGAAAGAATTGACGACGTAATTGAGAAACTTCTCAGCGAATTCAAAGATGGTGTGGTTAAGACAAAAGAGTGGAGTAAAGTTATGGCCGCTTACGTTGTTTCCAAGGCAGGTCTAAATGGTTACACGAGGATACTAGCGAAGAAATATCCCAAGATTCGTGTGAACTCTGTTTGTCCTGGAATTGTTAAGACGGATATGACTTTCATGATTGGAGATTTGTCTGTGGAAGAAGGAGCATCAAGTCCTGTGAGGTTGGCTTTGCTTCCACATCAAGAAACTACTTCTTTGACCGCAAAGCAGCTTTCAGAGTTCTGAATTTATTGTGCGATCTTTTATATATTAAAACATAAGTCACTCAACCAATAATATTTTGACATATCATCTATATCTAAAATTAAAACCAATCAAAGTTGACAATATGCAATTAGATAACCGTTTAAAAAAAAGTACAAATAAAAACTCTCAAACGAAAAAGCTTAACTCCTTAAAATCATGACACGATTTGAAAACTTTACATCTTCTATAACTTTTCAGCTAACTAATTTTTTTCTTCTATTTGGCTCTCTCTCTCTCTCTCTTTTTGGCTATAGTTTGTCTTCTTCATCAAGATGTTCTTGGGGTTTTGAGTTATCAACAAAAATCGATATAGGTTTATAGCTATTTTTTTGTTGCATGAATCACATTTAAGACATCAACTGATTTTCCTACTATTACATAGCTTTTCAAAAAGTATAGTGGAAAATCAGAGCATCTTCATTTGTCAACAACGAGGTACTAACAAGTAATTAAGTATATAGGACTATTGTATAAAATCATTATTTTCTCAAGTCTTTGATAAGCAAATGGATTACCTATTTACAAATCTGTATTTTCTATTGCCTTATTTTTATGAATACAAAAAAAAAACAACAGATTAAGCTGCTTATGTAGATTTGAAACCCTTAACCAGATTTCAAATACGAACTGAGTATTTCTTAAGTGTTTTAAATCTGTGTTATTGTTATATGTTTATTATGTTAAACATGAAGAGATTTACATTTGAAAAAGTATTATTTAACACATCAAAAACAAACATATGAAATATGATATTTTTATGCCATACTTTAGTGTGTTGGTCTACATGCTAACTTTTGCTTTAGTCTCATTATATTGTAAGATGAGCAAGAAAAAAATTTGATCAGATAATTTGAAAGACAGTGGAATTGACCCGTAATATCGTAGATAATACTAGTAAGTTCTATAAACTCCAAAAATAAGTAATGTAATGGGAGACTATGGTCATATTTTGTACTACATGTTCATATTTTGAATAAATACTTTACAAATATAGAATTATATGCAGTTTATGATTATACATTTCAAAAAAGCTTATCTTTTCCTCAGATTATTTTAGGACTCATGTTCTTCAGGTACTGCGTCAGAAGTTTCTTCTTCTGTAGGGTTTGCTTCATTTTCGTTGTGTTCAGTTTTGTCTTCCTCGGGTGTGCGTCGGTTGTTCGCAGCAGCTTGGAGGACATGATTGTAGTTTCCTTTCTCAAGGAAAAGCTGACTGAAATGAACCTTACAGTAAAGGATGCCATTAAGAGCAGCATATGAAGAGTGTGTTAATGGACAACCACCATGTGCACATCTAAAGCAAGTCTTATGGTAAGATTCTCCTTCCATTGTCATCTTCTCTAGAGGATATACAGTTTTCTTACAAGCTGCACATTTGTCTTGTGTTCCACTAAAGAAGGAAGATAGCTTGCTTGGAGCCCTTGTCTAGATTCACAACAGAGAACAGATTTTTTTTATATAAAAAAAAGTTGATGAACAACAAAAAGATAAGAATATTTGATTGTTTACGTGCATACCACGTCATTCGATTTCTCGGTCTTTCCTGCTGCAAATAGAAAGTAACCCAAGATTGTTAGCCTTTCCAACAAAGGTGAAATGAAAAGAGCAAGAAGATATTAACCTGTCTGAAAATTCTTGCTGAAGTTTCCAGATTCTTTGAAGAGCTGTTCAAAATGTGGCTTGCAATACAGAACTCCATCCATGGATGAGTAGTTGCTTATCTGAAAAATATAAGAAACATTCTCTTTTGTTTTTTTTTCTACATAGGAACAATAGTGTAAGAATTAGAAGATAGAGGCATACCACGAGAGTGCCATTGCAATGGCTGCACCTGAAGCATGACTTGTGGTAAGGCATTCCTTCCAATGTCATTAACTCCATAGCATAAACCGTCTTGTCACACGCCTTGCATTTGTCTAGTGTCCCTGTAAACGCCATTGTTCTAAGCTCACAAAAGAATCACAAAAAGGAATCAATTTGTTTTGCTTTATGCCTTTATTCAAGTTCTAGCATTGAGATGTTTTGTTTTGATGGTTCAGATTCGAATGAGGAGAACCATCTAAATATTTTTTATCATATCTATATTCTATAATCTAATTTTGGATAATTCATTTTCATGAGTACATCAAAGGACACCTGGTTTGGTGGTGCAAAGCTTATAAATAGGTAGATTGCCCCTTTTTGAGATGTTATTATATGATATTTTCAAAAACAAAAGGTGCTTCTATGAAATTGTATCATACAATGATTTAATATTTTATTCCTTAATCTTGTTATCCATTGTTAGTATTCAAGACTTGCTTTTTAGTGCTAACTCATTTGATATAAGATTCATCTGGATATCTCTTGTTATTTGATGAATGAATGAATGAATAAGAATATGTCACATTTAATTCTTTCATGAAAATAATCTTATATGAAACATATGTAGCAGAGAAAGAGCATATATATGAAATGGATCTCATCTATTGTCTTTGACTTGTAGCTGACCACATTTATGGAGATATTAAATGGATCTCACTTATTGTCTACAAAGTCATGACCCAACAGTATCTTCTCCTTCTTTGACTCTTTGTGATCCCTAAGCCTAGACGCATGACATGTCGACCTCCTATTAGCTTATTCTTCAATCTGTAAATTCATATAAGAGAACAAGTAATAGTAAAGATTTGAGTAAAAAACTCAGGACTTTAAACGTGGACAAAAATAACTCACAAAGACAACTACAAAAGTGAAAGTATGTATAAATGATACTCCTTGGACTCTACTAGTCTACAAGTCCACTTCTGCTCCTCTCTTTATTAACTTCTTTCCGTTTTTTTTCTAAGGCAAATGAAAATAAATGTTTCTTTCTGTTTTTGGTTCTCGTCTCAAGAAGGATGTCACGTATTATCCGCTCTGAATGCTCTTTTGTTTCCTGTTTCTAGCACTTCGAAAACCTGCCTGAGAAGCCTAGCCTCAACTTATTTACTTTGCCTTAGCTATTTAATGTTCACACCTTCTGTATCGTATATTATAAGCCCATTCCCATTGCGATCAATCAAAATCTCAAAGCTCTAAGAGCACCCGCAATGGTGATCATTAGCGGAATCCTTAGGAAAAATAATAATTAAATAATCAAAAAAGTTAAGGATTCATCCAAAAAAATCCTTATATAAGGATCGATTCTTATACTATTCACAACACGTGGCGGTCCGTGATTGGTTGGTATTTATTTTTTTAATTTCTTTTTTTAAAAATCTGAAAAAAAAAATAATAATTAAAAAATTAAAAACACTATCCCTAAGATATGCATCATGATTTTGTGTTGCTATCACAAACGTTACATACAATATTCATAAGTGTTGTACACATTTTGCGTGTAATAACTGGCCAGGCCGGCTCAAAGCTCGCTGATCGTCTCGTTTCACTCTATATTCCACACACAATCGTATTTATTTCATTTTTCTTATTCCTCCTTTTTTTATAATTATCTTATATCTATATATATACAGAATCATCGATCATAATTTTCATTGTTTCTTCTTTCATGTTTACGACATAATAACCTGACCAGACCAAAGACAGTAAATATAGTTTTACCCCTTTTTCAGAAATTATCTCTGTGATCCTATCTTCACTTTGAGGTTTGTTTGTCTCTTCTTTATGTTCAGTAGTTTTCCATCCACATGTTTCTTGTTCCTTAAGCTTCTGAACGTAAAAAAGGTTTGTCCGTTTTGCTAGCAAGGTGACCAAAATGGGAAGAACGCCTTGCCGTGACAAGAAAGGTTTGAAGAAAGGTCCATGGACACTCATGAAGAAGATGAGGTTCTTGTTGAATATATCAAGAAAAACTGCCATGGAAGCTGGAGAACACTTCCAAAGAAAGCTGGTAAAACTCATTTTCATCTATCTTTTGGACGTTGGTTTGATTCTTGATAGTTTTCATGGACAATATGTTTCATCTTTATTAGGTTTACTTCACTGTGGAAAGAGTTGTAGACTGAGATGGACCAACTATCTAAGACCAGACATAAAGCGAGGTCCGTTCACATCCAAGGAGGAGAAACTCGTTGTCCAACTTCACACCATTCTCGGCAACAGGTTGCTTCTACATTGTCTATATTCCCTTAAGAAACTGTTTTGTTGTTTGAATGTTTTGTTTTTTCTCAGGTGGGCTGCTATAGCAGCACAGCTTCCAGGGAGAACAGACAACGAGATCAAGAACTTATTGAACACTCACTTTAAGAAACATCTGCTGAGTATGGGTCTTGATCCCAAAAACCCATGAGTCATTACCTTCATATGGATTAGCCAAACAAGCTCCAGTTTCACCAGCAACACCCCACATGGCTCAATGGGAAAGTGCTAGGGTTGAAGCTAAGGCAAGGCTTTCTAGAGAGTCAATGCTTCTTAGTCCTTGTGGTGGAGGAAAATCTGATTGTGATCACTTCTTACGCTTTTGGCACACTGAGATAGGTGAATCTTTTAGAAGCCTTACTACCACTAGTCAAAGCCTTTGCTCGAGGACAACATCTTCCTCATCTGCACTTGTAGGGAAAGATATTGCTGTGAGGACTCATGGCTCTGGCTCTTCTCCATGTTTGAATAGTCTTGAAGATGTTTCATCAGACTATTCTCTTCAACTTCTTCTTGATTTCCCAATAAGTGATGATTATATGAGCTTCTTAGAAGAGAACATTGGCGGCTACACCTAGTAGATATATGTTCTCTATGTAAATCCGCATTAGTTAGTTTAAGAACTTGAAAAAAATCCCTATTGATTCTTTTTAACAGTTAGCAATCCTCTCTTTATGTTTTGATAATGCTACTGAGAGAAAGAACAATGAATACATTTTACACTCTCATGTTTTTTACATACAACAAACCAAGATTACACAATCCATTGAAGAGGTAAAGAGGAGAGATTGTATTTGCCACTTTACAGTTGAAACTGTTTTAAAATGATATGCAAATTAGAGATCAGAAACATCCACAAGTTGCCTTTGGGACAATACCAGTGGCTCTGTACTTAGCAGCGGTTTCTTCAGCTTAAGAATGTCTCCACCACGCTTAGCTTCAACCATTGCTCTCCTCTCTTCTGCTTCCTTGTGAATAGCCGCAACCTTGTTCTTCATCTTCTCTGCATACTCTGCTTTCTTATTCTCTAGTTGCTCCTACATTCAAAAACCACATCATTTTCAACATTCCAACAGTTTCACATCTCTCTATCTTTTTGCTTGAGTTAATTTTTATACCTCGATTTTCTTGAGTTGAGCTTCAACAGATGCTTTCTTGTTGTTTTCCCAAGCAAGAACTTCAGATATCTTCTTCTCAGCTCTGTTACGTGCCCCAATTGTTTGGAAAATCAGACAAAGAACTTTTCAAACAAGTACTATAAAACATGTCTTACTTGTTCTCTGCTTTGCACTTTTCGCTATCTTCCCATGCTTTGACAAGAGACAATGTCTTCTCCTTTGACAAATCAGCTAGCTTAACATCTAATACCAAAACACAATAAGATTAGCTCATTAACTTCCATAAACATTACAACACAGAAAATAATTGGGATAGTTTTTTGTTATGAACTCACCTCTATCTTGCGAACCAGACGCAGACTTCTTTGGTGCAGGCTCCACAGGTTCTGTACAAAAATAACAGAGAGATTTACAAGCCATTGACACACAGAGAATAACAAGCAGACACATGCATGCATGGGATGGGGTATATGCGCAACAGAGAAACATCAAACATACTAAAACTCTTTGATTACTTAGTAGACGTCTAACGTATTGAAACATCAGAGAACGTACTCTCCACAATGGCAAGGGCTTTGGAGTCATAAGAATCTTTCTCCTCCGTAACATCTTTTGCAACCTCCACGGGAACCGGAGCTGTAGGCGGAGCCGGAGATACTGTGTCTAACGTTATCTTCAGTTCCTCCACCATAGTCTCTCTCAGCCGAAGAAAAAGCAAAACGGTAATAGCGAAAAAATAAACAAATTAAACGAAAATGATTAACTAGAGATATTTCCAAGCAACAGAAAGAGGTTTATATTTTACCGCGTACTTCTGTTTAAAATTTCTGTTATTTTCTTATCCGTCGATCGTTGAAGTGATTATATCGTACGGCTCAAAGCAAATATTCCGTTTTCGATCAGGTAAGCTGCCATACAGGTGAATATAAAATGGAAATTGGCACAAATGAGCATAAAAAGTTAATTAGCAAAGTAATTATATGAAACTAATGGCTGGAACACACTACGTATAATATTATACTAGGTGTTTTCCTGCACCAAGTGTAGAAATAAAAATTTTATAATTTAAATTTAAAAATATTTTTTATAGTTTATAAATTTTATTATTTTCTTATAATATTTAATTTTACATGTTCATTTAATTATATATAAATAAGATATAATTTTTATTTAATAATATATTTATATATATTTAAAATTATAATTTTGAAAATATTTTTTATCTCTTTATTTTGATCAAAATATATTAAATCAAATTCTATAAAATTAAGAGAAATTGTTTTTTAATTATATAATTTTTAAAACGCCAAACTAATAGTATTTCTAAAATTTATAAAACTAATGTAACTGGAATTTGAAAAAAAAATTAAAACAACTTTGTGAAAATTTGTTTTAGTCATAAAAATTATATAATTATAAAAATAAAACTAAATCATATTTCAAAATTATAATTTATGATATTTCTACTATTATTATTATTATATTAGTTTTAATGATGTTTTATGAGTTGTTACCATATCATAATAAACTTACAAAAATATAAATCAACAATAAATGTTTATGTCCATGTCACAATTAACTCTAAGTCATGTCATCATTGATGTCATCATTTTTCTTTCAAAATCAATGTGGTGATGACACATGACAAATCACTTCTCAAATAATGTCTAGGGGACTAGGGGATTAATTTCTTCAAAACCCAAAAGCACACATTTTAACATATGTTTTTTTTTCTTCACAATTCAATTTCTTTCATTTTATACTTCTTCTCCAAGGATGATGAAATCTGTGTTGATTACAAAGAATATTTTAATGATAACTTATTCTTGCACGCACAGTTGATTGAAATAAATCAAGATCAAAACTCACTGTGTGTAACAAAATAGACATCATCGGAACAAGAACAAGTGGGGGTGGAAATCTATCATCAGCTTCCTCGATAACGGGATTAAACTTGTGAAGATGAAGATCGACTAGAAGACAATCAGTTTATATTTAGTTTTCTTGTTTATGGTACTGGAGATTTAGGAATGAAAAAATAAACATCGTATTGAAGAAGAAGATGAACAATAAATATATGTTGTCTATTCTATATTTATTGCATCTAAAAAATATAAAGAAATTTAAACTTTATGGTAATACAAATATCTGAATGTCATTGATTTGAATTGTTTGTATATATTTCATTAATCAAAATTATAATATTTGTAGTTGCATTGATGTATAATGTATAGAAATTTTGTTAGTGGAATCTTAGTATTTGCATGGTTGGTGATGACAACATTGACACTACAACGGATTGAGTCTCGTTATAAACGTAAATATTTTATTCATACTTAACTAAATAACATTCAACTGAATTCATCGTTATGTACTCATAAACTATGTTTTTTCTATAATGGGAAAATTATAATATGTTTTGGTATTTCAAGCATTTCCATTGGTGTACCCATTGGAGTCCTTAATTTTTTTTTTTTAATTTTTTTTTTCAGATTAAAAAAAAGATACTAACCAATCGCGGAACGCCACGTGTCGCGGAGGCCCGCAAACAGTGCAAGAAACTCACTAAGAAGAAGTCTTTATTTAGGGATTTTAAGGATTGAATCATTAGCTTTGGTGGTGTTCACTGATTATTTAATTATTTTTTTTCTAAAGATTCTCCCTTAAAGACTCCCATTGCAGGTGCTCTTATTGTGTTTCATGGGTTGAATATTTTTTTTGCTTGGGTTGACTAGTGCAGTTGATAATGAAAAACTATATCATACTATTTTCATTGAACAACCAATATATAATCAGTTTCTATATATTGTAAATACTATATACAATTTGTTTTAACAACACACTATAGTATGGTACAATATGATATTTTCCTACTTATTCTTCACATTTCTCCTCCACCTTTTGTTTTTCCTTGCCCTTCACTCTTCCTCCTATTCTTCTTACTCCTCCTTTAGCTCTTCCTTACTCATTTCTCCTCTTCTTTGCTAATTCATTTGTTTTTTCTCATCATTCACCTTTCACCCTTCCTTTTTCGTCTTCTCATATGTTTCCTCCATGGAAGATTGTAATATGTTTTGGTTTTTATTGTATTATGTGGATTGTGTGTTTTTCTTTGTTTGGGTTGATTAGTGCAGTTGATAATTATGATTATATTATATTATACTATTTTATTTTACAAACATACTATAGTAAATTATACTCTCTCCGTTTCTAAATAAGTGTCACTTTGACACTTTTCACGGAGATTAAGAAAATGGAAAAATATACTAATGTACCCTTATTTAATGTTCAATTATTTGAATAAAAATGATTTTAAAAAACATCTATTGGTTATCTAAAAGGGTAAGAAAGAGATTATATGTGAAAAGTTGTATTGGAAATGCAAAGTGACACTTATTTTGAAACAAAAAGAAAAAGCTAAAGTGACACTTATTTAGAAACAGAGGGAGTATTATATAGTCATTTTCTTTTTCTTTTCATCTTTTTCTACTTTCTTCTTCTCTTCATTCATTTTTATTCTCCTCATTCTTCTTGTTATTTTTTCCTTTTTCTTCATCATCCGTCCCTCCCTCTCTTCTTTTTTTTTTTGCTTGGATTGACTAGGAAAGTAGATAATAGAGAATTGTAATATATTTTGATCCTTATTATGTTTCATAGGTTAGATGTTTTCTTTTTGCTTGAATTGACTAATGCAGTTAGTAAGACAATTATATTTACCAACTAGTGGTTTGTCCGTGCTACGCGCGGAATAGTTATTGTTTTTGTATCACAATAAGTGGTATGTGTTTGAAGTTTTTGTGTGTTGATATTGGTACTAAATTTTGATTTTCTAGCACTAGAATGGTGGTGAGATTTTTTTTTTTGTTTAGTAGTACTCTTCTCATGCTTTTGACATATTTCCGGAATGATGAATTGTTACTGGAGTAGATGCAAAGACATTGAATATGTGTGAAATTTAGCGATCTTGGTCCAATTATTTGTTTGGAAGGTCATTGCATTATTTGTGAAAATTGTGGTTTTGAGTTTTTAGTTTAATAAAGCAAGCTGAGTCGTAAGAACCGTTATTAGCTTTATGACTGACTTAATTAAATCCAACAAAGTGTCTAAGACTCGTAAAATGGTAGCATGACGGTTTCAACTCTCAATCGACGAGTCATTTCTTTTAAGATAGGACATCTTCCCTTCAAGCCTTAAGCTTGAACGCATGCATTATTGTAGTTAGTTGCAGAATACCATAGATATTGCCATTTTAAAAGGACTTGGGAAGATATAATAATTGTTTGAAGTATTTCCACCCAATACACAACGATTGTTTGGAACACAAGTAAACATTTGGGCCCATTAAAGGGAATCAATCATAATATCTACACAGTCACTATGAATTTAAGTGTTTTGAGTATTGTAATGAGAAACCTTGTATGAGATAATCAAGATGGCGAGAATGAGTGGCACGATCCCCAAATCAACGATCCATTAGTTTCTCGTCATTCTTCTTGACATAATAATGGTCAACACTTTCTTGTCAATGGCATCATCCACAACATGAAGCTGTTACACAAATCACAAAGTGTTAGTTTTTTTTCTCAATGATCTAATGATAGATAACAAAACGAACCTGAGAAGTTTCTGATTAATTGTAAGTTCTTTTCATGGTATACTTTAGTGTGAACGTGAAGGAGGGTTTGGCGTTTACTGACTCAGATTTTCAACAACTGAGATGCGACCTCTTCTATCTCCAACATTAATCTTCTACTCTCCCTGGTTATGTCGCTTGATTGGTCAATCCTCTCCATTGACATTACAAATCTCCCATTCTGATCAGCTGATACATGAAAGGACAACAGTAATGTAACATCTATGGCATCAAATATTAAGTTTAGACAAAGATGAAGAGCAAGAAAACTTAGACACAGAAGCCAAGATGGTGCGAGTTAAATCAAGAAAACTAACAAATGTGATTGCTGGATCTTTTTTTAACCATTTACTGCATGTACATCTGCCCTTCTGGGTTGCATCAATTCTTCACATGTAGATTAGTTAGCATCTGGCGAAGACACTCGTTTGAAATCTTTCTTCAATTGGTTTAGATTAGCTTTATCCTCTCTTAATTTAAAAAGACACACAACTTTAGCACTCAGCTACAAACTTCTTGCCTCAAGATCCATTTTCCGGATCTACAAGATAGAAAACAACAGAAGCTATGTATTTTTATTTAAGAGAAACATAAAAAGAATAAAAAGATTTAAACATAAAGCAAAAGAAATGGAAATACCAAGACATCAGCTTCGTCCAACCCAAACTTAATCTCAGCAAGCTTCTCCTTCTTTTCTTCTATAAAAATCACATAACAACTAATCAAATCTCTACCCTGGTTTTATGGCATCAGTCTTTAACGAAAACGAACATGTCTACGCACTATAATTTAAAGGAAAAAGAATATGCAGCTACACAATCATTCTTGAGATACTAAGGTTTTCATCTTTCATCCCTAACAAAAAAAATACTATTGATCGAGTCATCAAAATATCTCAACATTCACAGATCTAAGAGAAGTCGTCCAATGGTAAACATCCTATCACATTGCTTTTGTCGAAGAAAGACAGTGTGATAGAGAAAGGAAGGAAGAGCTAGGAAATGAATAAAGCAATGCAGCTACATAATCATCATTGAGTTAACTAAAGTTTCCATCTTTGATCTAAACGATTATTCAACCCCTCGGAAAACACAATGAATCAATCCAAACAATGAGATTACATCACGTATAATATCTCAACAGTACCAGATGCCCGTCAGATGTAAAGAAGTCAAAACGTTTAGTAAACTTAGATAAGGTTTGTAGAATCAGGGAAACTCATAGGTCCGATCAGAATATGTTTTATACCTCCGTGGGAGAGAAGCGACACATAATAAGATTTTCTGGAGAGATTTGTGGAGAGCTCGCATTACGCCGGTGTTCATTGCTACAACCATGTTAATTTATAGGATACCTTCAGCTAGTTACATTACGAAGAGGTTGCGCTGGATTTAATGCTACATAGTGGGATGAAGCATATTAATGCTAGGATTAAAGGAGAAAATAAATGGAAACCCAAAGCGTTACAGTTTGTTAATCGGATTGGCCTTCATGGAGATGACAACGATGGCGATATAACCTACATTGAGCTTCATTTTTCTGGAAAACACACAGTATATTGGGCCTCGTGATAAACAATATAGAAGCCCAAATAAAAAAACATATATAAAATAATGTAAAGAGTACGAAAACACACAGAATATTGATTTCGTTGAAGGTTTGGGGAAGTGCTGACGTGTCCAAAACGCCCCTGTATCCCTGATGACGTGAACGCATGAAGATGGAGAGAAGTTAACTTTATTATTATAGATATGTTATATGTATAAATAGATAATTCTACACTATTTGTCAAATACATATAATATAGTATAGCTTTTATGTTTTATATTGTGTCAGTTAGCCAACCACACGCACAAATAAGGAAAATGTGGTCCATTTTGATCTAAAGTTGTCTCATATTATATACATTCCACCAATTCACCTTAATAAAACTGAAACTGCCAAAGTGCTGACAGACATATAATCCGATTAATACTGCCACATAATAAATATCATTAATTTTTTACAAAAACAAAACATTTTTCAAACAATTTTTAAGACAAACTATTTTGTAAACATTTAAATACTCATTATGTCTCATTTTATATTTTCATATATTTTAAAAAAATTATTAAACTTCATTTTTTACCCTTAATTAATATATTTTTTATTTGATTATGCTAATTAATAAGCTAAAATAGCAGGGATAAATTAGTAAAAACTAGCAATTAAATGCATTGAAAAACATAAAATAACAATTAAAATAAAAAAAAAATTCAATCGCTATAACAATAATTAATCTGAAACAAAGGGAGCAAGATGCTCTTCGTTTGTTCATCTATCATCTCCATTTAAATGATCCATTTAGATAATTCATCTAAATAATCAATATGGATGTTGTCCAGTACTGTTTTTCCACCTAGATGGTTCATCCAGATGGATATTCTAAATGAAATTTTGTTCGTTTGTTCATCTATATTTTCAACTAGATGAGTTTACTAAACAATCGACTTATATACCCTTTGCTTTGATTTAATCATATTTTATCCTTTTCACTATGATATTTTTTTTATTCATCATCTAAAACATAATTATTTTCAAATATGGTTTGGGCGGAAAATATAATTTTTTTGGTTTTGGCGGAAATTTGTTTTTGCACTTTTAGCAGAAAATAGGATTCTACTGTTTTTGCGGAAAATATTTTTTTGCGGTTTTGACAAAATAAAAATTGCAGTTTTGTCGGAAAAAAATGTCGTTGCAATTTAGGCAGAGAACGTTTTTTACGATTTTTCTGGAAAAATACAATTTTCAGTTTAGTTTTGGTCTTCTTTTCTGAATCTAAATATAATACAATTTCTTCAGTCTGGTTTAGTTTGTATTTTACTTTTCTTTTTCTTTTGAAAAAAATATTACTTTACTTTGTTCTTAGTCATACACAGGACTTGAATTCAAATATAATAGTCATACACAGGTCTTGAACAATATATTACTTTACTGAGTTACATCTACTAGTCTGCATTAAATCAAATCCATAATTGGTTACTAATAAAATGGTACAAATTACATATATTGTTCAAAATCCTAATGTATAAGTGTTGAAAACAAATTGAATCCTATTAGGTATGTTGAAGATCTATGTTTATGTTTACTAAGGGGGTCTTATTGGATCAAGGATTTGAGAAGAATTTATTTTTTTCTCAAATCCCCCTTTATTGTATCTATCATTTATAAATTCTATATGAAATTTAATCTTATTGGATTAGTCATTTGTACAAATTCTCTCAAATTCCAGTTTATTGAAAATATGGATTTTGTCAACTAAATCCATCAAATGAGATTTGGTGTGGATGACATTTTATAGTGAAAAAACAACAAAATGAAATACCAACTCTTATGATGGTATTTGAAACTTTTAAAAAAAAATAAAAAATTTCTTCACATTTTTAAAAAGAAAAACAAACAGTTTAAAATGAAATAAAAATTATTTAAAAATAAATTTTTAAAACTTATATATATTTCATATAAGGATAATAATATCAAATTATAATAATAAAAAGAATAAAAATAACATTTCAAAAAATATTAAAATTAAAAAAAAATGTTCTTTTCAAAAACTCTAATTTTTTTTCAAAATCACCATAAAGTTTGTAACAAATCTTTTTAGAATTTTCTCAAATCTCGGATTTTCTTGAATTTCCTTAAATATTGAATTCTCTCAAATTCATGGTTCAATAAGCCCCACTAAAAATATGCACACAAAACATACATGTATGGTATTTAGATAGAATAGTTGGTTTATGTGATATGCGTAGAAATAAATTATTTTAAAATAATAATTTTTATAAAATAAATTTTAAATTTAGTTATATTTAAATTTGATTCACTGATTATAAAATAAAAAATATTTTTTTTTTTGATGATTTTCTAACAAACCAATTTTCAAGGTATTGTATCAAATTTAAATTTAACAATTAATTTTTTTATTAATCGCATGTTTATGATGATTTATGGAATTACAGATTTTTTTGAATATTTAACCCTTCATAAAAATTTGAGTTTTAATTGAAACTAATTTAGCTTTGTATTTATTAAGATACAGTTACATTCCAAAAAATATTGATATTTACTCGAAATTGGTTATTTTTTACTAAGTTGATGTAACATTTTATACTTGCAATTGTACTATTTTATAAATTTAACAATAATAATATGTATGATTTACATATATGTTATGTACCAATTGTTATAATTTAATTTTAGTAATCTTCAAAAAAAGACAAAAGTTTTATTATTAAAAATGTACATGTCATAATGTAAAAATTGTCATCTCATAGTTTTTACTAAGACATATCATCATTATTTTCCTGAAAGTCAATATAGTAATGGCACATAAGCAAAGTTTTAAAAAATAGTTTGCAAATAATGTTTAGGAGATGTCATCATTTTTTTCCTAAAATCAAATGTGGTGATGACACATAAACAAAATTAAAAAAAAAAATTTGCAAATAATGTGTAGGAAATTAATAATTTAAAAAATGTAAATCAAATAATTTGGGGAATAAATCATATCAGATCCCCTATGTATTTTCAGCATTTATGGCCATAATTTTTACTTTCATATTAGTCTAAAACGCAATTCACTAGTTACATATTGTCTATCTTGGCACAAAAATCTAATCTTTATTTTGGGTTTTGTTCATGAGAAACTAAACAAGATCATTGGATCCAAGACCTGCAAACTATGAAGATGAACAAGAAAGGATTTAACCACAAACCACGTTCTAAATTTAATAAAATTTAAATTTGATTCACTGATTATAAAAAAAAAAATTGTTTGAAACTTTTCTAACAAACTAATTTTCAAGGTATTGTATCAAATTTGAATTTAACAATTAAAAACTAGATTAATCGCTTATTTATGATGATTTATGGAATTACGAATGTCTTTGAATATTTACCCTTCATGAAATATTGACTTTTAAATAAAACTAATTTAGATTTGTATTTGTTAAGATAAAATTACATTCCAAAAAATACAGATATTTATTCGACATTGGTTTTTTTTAGTAAGTTGATTTAGCATTTTTTATACTTGCAATTGTACTATTTTATAAATTTAACAATAATAATATATATGATTTACATATATGGTATGTACCAATTGTTATAATCTAATTTTAGTAATCTTACCAAAAAGACAAAAGTTTTATTTTTAAGAATGTACATGTTATAATAAAAAAAATTGCCATCTCATAGTTTTTATTAAGACATGTCATCATTATTTTCCTGAAAATCAATGTGATTGTGACACATAAGCAAAGTTTAAAAAATTACTTTGCAAATGATGTTTAAGAAATGTCGATCATTTTTTTCCTCTGATAATTAATGCGGTGATGACGCATAAACAAAATTTGAAAAAAAAATATTTTGCAAATAATGTGTAGGAGATTAATAATTTAAAAGATGTAAATCAAATAATTTGGGAAATAAATCATATCAAATCCCCTATATATTTTCAGCATTTATGGCCATAAATTTTACTTTCATATTAGTCTAAAATGCAATTCACTAGTTACATATTGTCTATCTTGGCAAAAAGAACAAAAATCTAATCTTTATTTTGGGTTTTGTTCATGAGAAACTAAACAAGATCATCGGATCCAAGACCTGCAAACTATGAAGATGAACAAGAAAGGATTTAACCAGAAACCACGTTCTAAAGTAGTCTTATCTTTCGTCATCATTTTGTTCATTCTCATCGTCGGTGCTTGGATGCATATGGTACTAAAACCCTTTCTCATCTTCGGATCATCTTTTAATCACATATGTGTGTGTCTGTTTTGTATAGATTAATCTTGAGTATTCGCATAGTTTGTAATAGGCAAGAGTAAAATCCAAATAATGATGGCGACATCAATAGTGGCAAGTACAAAGAAAACCATCAAGAGTCCATTAAACTGCAAAGACACAACACAAACATGTCCCTTAAACTATCCAAGCAGATTCAAACCAGTCATCTCTTCCTCGGAAACTTGTCCCGACTACTTCAGGTGGATCCACCAAGACCTAAAGGTATGGCAAGAGACAGGGATCACTAGGGAAACACTTGAGAGAGCAAAACATAATGCTCATTTCAGGCTTGTGATAAAGTCAGGGAGGTTGTATGTTCATCAGTATGATGATTGTTATCAGACAAGAGATGTGTTCACAATTTGGGGAATACTTCAACTTCTAAGAATGTATCCTGGTCAAGTCCCTGATCTTGAGCTTCTCTTCCTCTGCCATGATCAACCCGGTATTTGGAAAAAAGATTATAGGCAAGAAGGACCAAACGCCACGTGGCCTCCTCCGCCGTTGTTTCATTACTGTAGTCACCGTGATGCATACGACATCGTCTTCCCTGATTGGAGCTTTTGGGGTTGGTACGTACGTAGCAACGTTTATGGACCGTTGCGTAAGATAGATTTTTTTTTATTAATTATTGTTACATAGGCCGGAGGTGAATGTAAAGGAGTGGACAACGTTATCAGTGGCCATTAGAGAAGCTAACGAAAGGGTTAGATGGAAAGATAGAGTTCCGTACGCTCACTGGAAAGGGAACTCATACGTTTCTCCGGGAAGAAGAGACCTCATGCAATGTAACTTCTCCGATAAGTATGATCCCATGGTTCATCTCTATGAACAGGTATATATTGTCCATCCATTTATAGTATCCTGTTTAAGTTTGTGGAGTTTTATATATCTCAAGAACGTGATAGTCAGAGCCGGTCATGGACATAAACAAGTGACATATTGGCATATGGCTTTAAATTTTTTAATAATTTACATAAACATAGTCTCCATAAATTATTTAATTTTTTTCAACTTTTAAAAGTCTTTACTAAATTGTACATAACTTCTAAAATCTCATGACCTGTCCTCGTTCACCATCTCCTATTAAATAAATTTCATATGTAATAGTAATGTTGATTTCAGGATTGGGTTAAGGAGAGGGAGAATGGTTTCCAAAGTTCAAACCTAGAAGACCAGTGCACCCATAGGTACCTGATACTATACTCATGTGTTACTTTTTGGATTTTGTTAAGTTTTGCTGCCTATAATTATTCACATTTTGTGGGGTTTGGACATTTAGGTACAAGATTTACATAGAAGGTCGTGCATGGTCGGTGAGCAAAAAATATATATTAGCATGTGACAGTATGACTCTACTAGTTAAACCAGAGTTCTACGATTTCTTTGGAAGAAGTATGGTTCCATTGGAACATTACTGGCCCATTAAATCTCAAGAGAACTGTCGTGACCTCAAGTTTGCCGTTGAGTGGGGTAACAACAACCCTGAGAAGGTTAGCTAATATTTATACACTTATGAGATTGATTTTTTGTCACGATGAATATAACGACGACCATAATAGACTACCATTTTCTATATTCGACATTTCATGATGTTTTATAAATAAATACAGGCGCAAGATATAGGAAGACGAGGAAGTGAATACATGTTGAAGAGCCTAGATATGAAGTATGTCTATGATTACATGTTGTATGTGTTGCAAGGATACGGGAAGCTGATGAAGTTGGACGTGACCGTGCCTGAAAATGCGACCGAAATGTGTTCGGAGACGATGGCTTGTCCTATCACTGATGGTGGAATGATTAGGCAATGCATGGACGACTCATTTATTAGGTCTCCGAGCACTAAGGCGGCTTGTGACATGCCTCAGCCTTATGGAGATGATGAGCTTAAAAGCTTTCTTGAGCAACAAGAAAGTGCAGAGAGACATGTTGAGAAAGTGACCAATGAGTATTGGGAGGTCCAAAACAAGATTCTTTAGGATTAATTTAGGCTAAATCTCTCTCAAATAGACATTTTAAAAAATTTGTTACTAAAATAATCTTTTTAAAAAAAACTGAAATACACCTTTTTATTTTGAAAATTTTAATATTTAGTTTTAAAATTTTAAATTTTATCTTCAAAACTCACCTGTGATTCTAAACCATAAGTTTAGATTAGTTAACAAAAAGGTATAAATGTATATTCACACTTTTTAATAAAATTTATTTTAGTTTTTTTATGTGAGAATTTTTTTTTATGTCTATTTTAAAATATTTTTTATTAAATTTATTAGGATTGATATGCTAGGGTATACTTAAAATTGATTTCTTATAAAGTTTTGGAATGTCGGAGGCAACTAATGTTTTTATTTAAGACCAAAGGGAATGATTTGAGTCATGATTAGTAAGTAATAACAGATAAGCGCGTTGCGTAGTCTTTAATTAAACACGGTCAAGTGGGTCAACGTTTAATTAACACCAATAGTTTCCACCGAAAAAAAAAAACATTTGCCTAGTTGCCTTGTAATACACAAGCCTCCACGACCTCACAAAGTCTTTAGAGAAGCTTTCAACATCTCTGCTCTGTCTCTCATGAGAAGAAATAAACTAATCGATTTTTGTTGTGTAAAACTAAATGAGTAACCTAAAACTTGGTGTTGAAGTCATAAGCGCAAGGCTCGGAGATGGTGTTAACTCCTTTGTGGAGCTAAGATTCGACGATCAGAAAGTCAAAACGTCCACAAAGCTCGACGACTCGAGTCCTGTTTGGAACGAGAAGTTCTTCTTCAACATCTCCAGTACAGAGGTTCTATCGAACCTGGTTCTTGAGGCTTACGTTTACAATAAAACCAGCAACATAACGAAATCTTGTCTTGGTAAGATTCGAATCCTTGGAACTGCGTTTGTGCCCTACTCTGAAGCCGTCGGGTTGCATTACCCTCTCGAGAAAGAGAAATGGAGTGTCTTCTCTTTCGCAACCACCTTTAGAGGTGAGCTCGCTCTCAAGGTGTTTATAACTGATAACCCCTCCCTCAAGTTACCGATTCTAAACCCTAAAAATAAGGTTACTTCTAACACAAGGCATAGATTCCACAACATCCCCGCGGCAGAGGAGACTAAACCTAACCTCCAAAAAACTCAGCAACCGCCCCAACCGCAAACGCCATCTCCTCAACCGCAAACGCCATCTCCTCAACCGCAAACGCCATCTCTTCAACCGCATCAACCGCAAACGTCATCTCCTCAACCGCCTCAACCGCAAACGCTATTTCCTCAACCACCTCAACCGCATACCTTATCTCCTCAACAACCACCAGTTATGGAAGCTGCTCCATTTCAACCGGTCAGCTATGGTTCTCCGGTTCTTGGAGGAGGCCTACGAGCACGAACCACCACCGCTCATGATCTCATCGAGCCAATGGAGTTTCTGTTCGTCAAGATCGTGAAAACTCGGAATCTTCAGACCATGGACCTGACAAGAAGTCTAGACCCCTACGTGGAAGTCAAACTTGGAAACTTCACGGCGACAACGAAACACTTGGAGAAGAACAAGACCCCGGTATGGAACGAAGTCTTCGCTTTCTCAAAATCAGATCAACAAGCAAACTTTCTTGACGTCATCGTCATGGACAAAAACTGATGCACCCCAGGACATGGAACAAGCCCAGCATGGTGATCATTTCAATCAGATCAGTTCAACCGAGGTTCACCCATCCAACCGTACCAGATCAACGGACAGAGCCGTGTACAGAATCGACCCGCGTACATCCGGAAATGACCTATGGCTGGAACCACGACCTAATGAACAAATTGACTGTCCCACAGCAATTCTTTCCCGACCCATTCGACATTCTAAGACCAATAGTCAAGCTAGAACTCAAGATCAACGAGTGGAACCTAAGTTAGGACACAACACTTCACTTCTGGCCCGTTTGGTACGTACCGCATGTCCCGATGATCGTGAACATGTCCTTTCCGACCAATTTGATGATTTCATGATGATCGATCATTCTAATCTCTCTAAAGCAAGGATACTTAAGCTCTCTGAAGATTTAGTTCAACTAAAGTTGTCATCCGTTCACGAAAGTTCATCAATCACCAACACGAACATACCACAGTACGTCCTGCTCCTTACCGCAGTACACCCGTTTGGTACAGACGAACCTAGACAGTAGGCGAAGGGTCATTTGTTGACCAGACTAGATTCAGATGAGCCTGGACAGTACACCAAGGGTCTTTTTGACCAGATCAAGAACCGAAGAGTCATTTGACCATGTTTAATCTTTGTTTCTTTTTCTATGCATGTTTTTCCACAAAATTCTAAGTCCTTTCATATGCCTTTGATACTATAAATATATAGTCATTCTACAGCAACAAATCAATCAACTTTCTTCTTTTATTTGAGTTTATCTCTTTGTTCTTCGTTAAGAACATTTCTGTTTCTTGGTGAGGTTATCTCCGAGTAAACAAACCTTCGTTCGTTGGACTTGTGCGTCACATCAAGCAACGACGAATCTCTGTTAGTATCATCGGGCCATCCGCAACCCTTTGTGTCACCATTCAACCCATCAGTTCTCCCTTTTGGCGAGATCATATCCTTCAAAATCGTTTGAGTGATCCTTTCCGAATCTAGGACGTATCAAGTGGTATCAGAGCCACTTAATCAGTATCATTTATCCATTCTTCTCATCTTTCATTTAAATTTCTTCAAACACTTCTTCTTCTTTCTATCTTGAATCTGGGCCCCTCATTACCATCCACCATAGTAAAAAAAAAGAGAAAGATCAAAAGAAAAAAAAAAGAGTAAAAAAAAGTCAAAAAAAAATATTCGAAAAGTTTGATTTGTGGATTGGTGGTGGAAGAGAAAGCCTGCTGGCCGAGGAGAAATCCGGTCTTTGAGGAGGTTAAAGCAGATTCCAAAACCCCAAATCTCTTATCTTCCTATCTCATCTCATTGTTTGTTTGCTTGGAAAAACCCATTGGAAAATTTGGTTTGTCTTTCTTAGAACTTTGAGAAGAAACTCTTGAGTGACCATCCAAATTCCGAGTGAAACACTTGAGTGGGGGAGATTAATCACCTGAGCGTGTGAGGAATATATTTAACTGTGCTAATCTTTGGTGTTTAGAAATTTCAGGAACCATGGAGAGTGAAGATGAAAGAAATCGTCCCGGAAATTATGTAGCCGGTTTGTCCAACTTGCAAATGAGAGCTCTAAATGATTCTTTTACTAACCTTTTGAACACAGGTTTAGAGCAGATCCATCAACGTCTTGATGAGATGCAGGTTCGTCAAACCACTCAGTCTAGAACCGGAGCAAGAAGAGAACACCCAAGACGGACCAACCGATCCGATGATGATGACGAGGAGGAGTTACTTGATGATTGTTCCATCAACCGACCTAGGAGAGGTCCACGACACCAAAACCATGAACGAGGTGATGTTAATCCTTTTGCTAGGAGAGATGAACAAGTTGATGATGGTTTAGGTGGTTTGAAACTTAAGATTCCAACCTTTGAAGGCAAAAACGATCCTGATGCATATTTAGAATGGGAAAGAAAAATTGAGCTCGTTTTTGATTGTCAAAATTTCTCTGAACTTAAAAAGGTTAGGTTGGTTGCAACTGAATTTACTGGCTATGCTATTAACTGGTATGATCAAGTGTTGACTCACAGGAGGAGAACAGGTGGACGACCTATAGCCTCATGGGATGAGCTCACTACCTTGATGAGAAAAAGATTTGTTCCGGAGCACTACCATCGTGACCTTCACCAAAGGCTTAGACGTTTGCTTCAAGGAACCAAATCAGTTGAGGATTACTTCCAGGAGATGGAAACACTGATGATCAAAGCCGATGTGGATGAGACTTTGGAGGCTACTATGGCAAGGTTCGTTGCTGGACTCAACCGTGACATCCAAGACCAAATAGAACTTCAAGATTACGAAAGTTTGGATCAGATGCTCCACAAAGCTATCTTGATTGAGCAGCAAATCAAGAGGAAGGGCATGTCCAAACCATCCTATGCCCCAAAACCGACCTTTGCTTCCAAGCCAAACTACCAAGACAAAGGCAAGTCTCCAGCCACAACAAATACTGCTTTTAAGACTAATGTCCCTGCTCGTGTTGATAGAGAAAAGACAGATGGACCTCCCAAATGAACAAGAGACATCTAGTGCTTTAGATGTCATGGTCTTGGGCATTATGCTAACCGTTTTCCAAACCAAAAGGTGATGATTCTCTTGGAAAATGGAGAAGTTGAGTCCGAGGACGACAAGGAGGATAAGGAAGATCTCGGTCCAGTCTATGATGAGGATGAAGAACCAGTCGATTACCCACATCAAGGACCACTTCTGGTTGCTAGGAGACCCTTGGACGATTCAGACGGTCCAATCTTTGATGAGTACGAGCCCACGGACGATGATCTCGGACCAGTCTACGACCAACATCTTGGTCCGATCTTTGATTACTACCTTGATGAAGAATCAGTCCTGACCTTTGACGAGGAACCTGGCCATTTCGACTATCCAGCTCACGGTCCATTGCTTGTCACTAGGAGATCCTTGAGTGTGCAACCCAAAACCAACGAACGAGAACAAAGGGAGAATCTTTTTCACTCTAGATGTTTGATTTCCGATAAAGTTTGTTCTTTGATTATTGATGGTGTCAGTTGCACTAATGTTGCTAGTGATACTCTTGTTAAGAAACTTGGACTTGTGACCAGGCCTCTCTCTCGACCTTTCCGTTTGGAATGGCTTAATGAGGCTGGTGAACAACATGTGAAGGAACAAGTCACGGTCCCTCTTACCATCGGGCGATATGAGGACGAAGTGCTTTGCAATGTCATTCCCATGGACGCCTATCACATTCTTTTGGGTCGACCATGGAAGTTCGACAAAAAGGCGGTACATGATGGATACACAAACGGCACTCCTTTGATCATAAAGGGAAAAAGATCACATTGGTGCCCTTGACTCCTTTGGAGGTTCACCAAGATCAGATCCAACTCAAGAAGGGCCGAGACAAGGAACTCAAACCAGATGAACCAGAGACATCTCGTAAGAATTCCAATTTCTTTATCAAAGAAAGTCAGGTCAGGAAGTCTCTTTACTCTCGACAGCCATTTCTTTTGTTTGTTTACAAAGAATCTCTAATGGCTTCTTCTTCTAACCTTGCACCGGAAATCCCGAGTGATTTGATAGATGTCTTGCAGGATTATTCTGATGTCTTTCCAGAAGAGAACCCAAAATATTTACCACCAATTAGAGGCATTGAACATCAGATTGACTTCATCCCGGGTGCACAGCTTCCGAACCGACCAGCTTATCGAACCAACCCGGTGGAAACAAAGGAACTTCAGAAACAGATTGGAGAGCTTCTTGAGAAGAGCTACATAAGGGAAAGCCTTAGTCCTTGTGCCGTGCATGTCCTCCTTGTACCCAAAAAGGATGGATCTTGGCGGATGTGTGTGGACTGCCGCGCCATCAACAACATCACGGTAAAGTATAGGCATCCAATCCCTAGGCTTGATAACATGCTAGATGAGTTGCATGGTTCCTCTGTTTTCTCTAAGATGGACTTGAAAAGTGGCTATCACCAAATTCGCATGAAAGAAGGTGATGAATGGAAAATTGCATTCAAAACAAAACTAGGATTGTATGAATGTCTTGTCATGCCCTTTGGTCTCACTAATGCACCTAGTACATTCATGCGTTTAATGAATCATATCTTGCGATCATTCATTGGTCATTTTGTTGTTGTCTACTTTGATGACATACTTATCTACAGCAAGAGTCTTGATGATCATAAGATGCACTTGAAATCTGTTCTAGAAATCCTTAGGAAAGAACATTTGTTTGCTAATCATGCTAAATGCTCTTTTGGAACAGATCACGTGGTCTTCTTAGGTTTTGTTGTAGGTGCAGATGGACTAAGAGTGGACGAAGAGAAAATCAAGGCCATCCGAGATTGGCCTAGTCCAAAAACTGTGGGCAAAGTGAGGAGTTTTCACGGACTTGCTGGATTCTACCGACGGTTTGTCCAAAACTTCAGTACTATAGAAGCTCCACTCACTGAGGTGATCAAAAAGAATGTTGGGTTCAAATGGGAACAAGCTCAAGAAGAGGCATTTCAAAATCTCAAAGGGAAGCTAACTCAAGCTCCTTTACTTATGCTTCCTGATTTTTCTAAAACTTTTGAGATCGAATGTGATGCTTTGGGTGTTGGTATTGGTGTTGTCTTGATGCAGGACAGAAGACCCGTTGCTTATTTCAGTGAGAAACTTGGAGGAACCACGCTCAACTACCCCACTTACGACCAAGATTTGTATGCTTTGGTGCGAGCTCTTCAGACTTGGCAGCATTATCTCTGGCCAAAGGAGTTCGTGATCCACACTGATCACCAATCATTGAGACACCTCAAGGGCCAGCAAAAGCTAAACAAAAGGCACGCACGTTGGGTCGAGTTCATTGAGACCTTTCCTTATTTGATCAAGTACAAACAAGGTAAGGAAAACGTGGTGGCTGATGCCTTGTCTAGAAGGTACACTCTTCTCTCAACTCTAGAAACAAAGTTGCTTGGATTTGAATTTATCAAAGATTTGTACGCAACTGATCCGAATTTCAAAGAGGTTTTTAGAAAATGTTCCAAGACCGCTTATGGGAAGTACTATCAAGTGTCTGATTTCCTATTCTATGATAACCGCTTGTGTGTGCCCCAATGTTCTTTGAGGGAGTTGTTTGTCAGGGAATCACATGGAGAAGGTCTTATGGAACATTTCGGAATCAAGAAGACATACAAGGTGGTGTATGAGCATTTTTATTGGCCAAGCTTGATGAAGGATGTAGAGAGGATTTGCAACCGATGTGTGGTTTGCAAGAAGGCCAAATCCAAAGTGCAAAACCAAGGTTTGTATTCAGCTCTACCCATTCCATCTCATCCTTGGGTCGATATCTCTATGGATTTTGTTCTTGGATTGCCTAGAAGTAAGTCTGGTCAAGATTCTATCTTTGTGGTGGTTGATAGGTTTTCGAAAATGGCTCATTTCATACCTTGTCATAAAACTGATGATGCCGTGCATGTTGCTGAGTTGTTCTTTAGGGATATTGTTAGGTTGCACGGAATGCCTAGAACCATTGTTTCTGATAGAGATGCTAAGTTCCTTAGCTATTTTTGGAAAACTTTGTGGTCCAAGTTAGGAACGAGGCTGTTGTTTTCCACCACCTGTCATCCTCAAACTGATGGTCAAACTGAGGTTGTAAACCGAACCTTATCTGCTTTGCTTAGGTCATTGATTAGAAAGAATCTTAGACTTTGGGAAGAATGTTTGCCTCATGTCGAGTTTGCATACAATCATTCGGTGCATTCTGCTACTAAGTTTTCTCCGTTTGAGATTGTTTATGGCTTCAACCCTATGTCTCCACTTGATCTTTTGCCTTTGCCCGTGAGTGAAAGAATTAGTACAGATGGGAAGAAGAAGGCTGAGACCATTCGAAAGTTACATGAGAAGGTTCGAGCCAACATTGAAGCCAAGACAAAGATCTACGAGAGAAAGGCAAATAAGAAACGGACCAAGGTCATATTTAAGGAAGGAGACCTTGTGTGGGTTCACTTGAGAAAGGAACGTTTCCGGGAAGAAAGAAAGTCTAAACTCATGCCTAGAGTCGATGGTCCCTTTCAGATCATTAAGAAAATCCATGACAATGCTTATCAGCTTGACCTTCAAGGTAAGTATGATATTTCTTCAAGTTTTAATGTTTTTGATTTGTCTCTTTTCCGTGCAGATGATCCAGATTTGTGGACAAATCCTTTTAAGAGGAAGGGAATGATGCACCCCAGGACATGGAACAAGCCCAGCATGGTGATAAGTTCAATCAGATCAGTTCAACCGAGGTTCACCCATCCAACCGTACCAGATCAACGGACAGAGCCGTGTACAGAATCGACTCGCGTACATCCGGAAATGACCTAAGGCTGGACCCACGACCTAATGAACGAATTGACTGTCCCACAGCAAGTCTTTCCCGACCCATTCGACATTCTAAGACCAATAGTCAAGCCATAACTCAAGATCAACGAGTGGAACCTAAGTTAGGACACAACACTTCACTTCTGACCCGTTTGGTACGTACCGCATGTCCCGATGATCGTGAACATGTCATTTCCGACCAATTTGATGATTTCATGATGATCGATCATTATAATCTCTCTAAAGCAAGGATACTTAAGATCTCTGAAGATTTAGTTCAACTAAAGTTGTCATCCGTTCACGAAAGTTCATCAATCACCAACATGGACATACCACAGTACGTCCTGCTCCTTACCGCAGTACACCCGTTTGGTACAGACGAACCTGGACAGTAGGCGAAGGGTCATTTGTTGACCAGACTAGATTCAGATGAACCTGGACAGTACACCAAGGGTCATTTCGACCAGATCAAGAACCGAAGAGTCATTTGACCATGTTTAATCTTTGTTGCTATTTCTATGCATGTTTTTGCACAAAATTCTAAGTCCTTTCATATGCCTTTGCTACTATAAATATGTAATCATTCTACAGCAACAAATCAATCAACTTTCTTCTTTTATTTGAGTTTATCTCTTTGTTCTTCATTAAGAACATTTCTGTTTCTTGGTGAGGTTATCTCCGAGTAAACAAACCTTCGTTCGTTGGACTTGTGCGTCACATCAAGCAACGACGAATCTCTGTTAGTATCATCGGGCCATCCGCAACCCTTTGTGTCACCATTCAACCCATCAGTTCTCCCTTTTGGCGAGATCATATCCTTCAAAACCGTTTGAGTGATCCTTTCCGAATCTAGGACGTATCAAAAACATCATCAAAGATGACTTCATCGGTTCAATCCGGTTCGATCTCAATGAGATCCCGACACGTGTTTCAAGAGACAGCTCTTTAGCTCCGGAATGGTACATAGGCAACCACGAGAGAGGAGGAGACATTATGTTGTCTGTTTGGTTTAGTACACAAGCTGACGAAGCGTTCTCAGGCGCGACGTTCTCAAACGCTCTAAACGTGTAAACAAATCAAGCGTGCGTTCTAAAGTTTATCATTCTCCAAGACTATGGTACCTTCGCGTTGACTTTATCGAGGCACAAGACTTAGTTATCGTACCAGACCGAACTCGGTTTCCAAATCCTTACGTGAAGATCAAGTTAGGTAACCAAATGGTTCGAACCAAACCGAGTCCATCGCTTAACCCGAGATGGAAAGAAGAGTTTACATTTGTAGCGGCTGAACCGTTTGAAGAACTTGAAATCTCCATCCTAGACCGAGAGGAAACGCTTGGAACGACTAAGATACCGTTTGATGTAATCGAAAGACGGGTTGATGATAACCGGATAGTACCAAACCGTTGGTTTAGTCTTGCGTTAGAGAGACAGAGGAGAGTCAGATTCGCAACGACTAGGATTCTTCTGAATGTTTGTCTAGAAGGAGGCTACCATGTTCTTGATGAGTCTACTTACAACAGCAGCGACTTCAGACCGTCAATGAAGGAGCTCTGGAACCGACATGAGCAGTCGGTTGGTGTTCTTGAGTTAGGGATCTTAGGAGCTGAAGGTTTGAACCTGAGCCAAGATGGGAAGAAAGATATGGTTGATGCTTACTGTGTGGCTAAGTATGGAACCAAATGGGTCAGGACACAGACCGTTATGAACTGTTTAAACCCGCGGTTCAACGAGCAGTACACATGGGAGGTTTAGGAGCCAGCAACTGTGATAACAATCGGGGTGTTCAATAACAATGGAACCAATGGTGGTAACAACAAAGATGGGAAGATTGGGAAAGTCAGAGTTAGAATCTCGACTCTTGGATCAGGAAGACTCTACACTCATTCGTACCCGCTTCTTGTTCTTGGACCTACAGGTGTCAACAAGACAGGGGAGTTGCATTTACCGGTTCGGTTTACTTGCACGTCCATGTTTAAGATGCTTCTTCATTACTGGAAGCCACTTCTTCCCAAAATGCACTACGTGAGACCACTGAAAGTAGTGCAGCAGGAGATTCTCAGACAGCACGCGGTTAATCTAGTGGCGGCTCGGTTAAGCAGAGCCGAGCCGCCACTTAGGAAAGAAGTTATTGAATACATAACCGTTTCGAACTCTCATTTCTGGAGCATTAGGAAAAGCAGAGTGAATCTTTACCGGTTAAGATCGGTTTTCTCCGGTTTACTCGGTACAGGAGAATGGTTTCAGGATATGTGCATGTGGAAGAGACCCGTAGCATCTATAGCGGTTCATGTAGTCTACTTAGCGTTTGTATGTTTACCAGAGATGATTCTTCCGGTAATATCTCTTTGGTTGTTCATGCTTGGTGTATGGAACTACAGACTACGTCCCAGACAACCTCAACACATGGACACACGCCTTTCATTTGCAGACAATATTCACCCTGAAGAGCTGAACGAGGAGTTCGATACGTTTCCATTCTCTTCTCAAGACCCGGGGGCTGTTAAAATACGGTACGAGCGGTTGAGGAGTATCGCGGGTAGAGCTCAGACGCTTGTGGGAGATATAGCAGGTCAAGGAGAGAGAGTTCAGGCTCTGTTAAGCTGGAGGGATCCAAGAGCAACGTCCATCTTCATGTTGCTTTGTTTGGTTTCTTCTGTGGTTTTGTATGTTTTGCCGTTTAAGGTTTTTGTTCTTCTTGCTGGATTGTACATCATGAGACATCCAAGATTTAGGAGAAAGACACCACCTGGTCTGGTTAACTTCTTTAGAAGACTTCCTGCTAAGACAGACTGTATGTTGTAGAATGCAAAAACATATAAATTGAAACCAAAAGCTAAAGAACACAACGGAGTTCTGAAAATCACTACAAGTCTTTTGTTTCCTAAACATAACTAAAAGACAATTCTCTCAAGAGAAGTTAGCTTAAAAGTCTTCGTCTTCTTCTTCTCCTAAATTTCAATGGTTATATACACACATGAATCATCATCCACGCATTAGATCAATGTCCATATGGGCGTGATGCATATCCATTGATCTTGAACCTGTTGACCACATGCCTACAGGAGTCTGAACAATGTTCTGGCTTTGCTGAGGAACAGGAGGCGACGTTGGTGCTGTGTTGTCGTTGTTCTCCAAAGCATCAGTGTCTTGGACATCTTCAGAAGTTTCATCCCGCTTTTTAAACTTCCTTTTAGGAACCGCCCAGAGGAAACTCCCGACGATAACCTAATAAGGAGACAACACACAAGTTTACCAAAAAGATGAATCTCTAAAGAAGTTTGATGGTTACAAGCAGCTTACCTGAACATGGCTTGCTGCAATTAGAGGCCCTCCGATGCCACCACCAATGACACGACCATCAGAGCTAGCAAGTGAGACCGCTAGGTTTCCAGTGCGGTTTGAGTAGTCATTGTCAGTTGCGTTCAGATAAGAAAGTGATAGAGATACGAGCTCGAAACGACCCTAGAGATTATATAGCATACACACCAACATGAGTATAGTATTTTGTAGTCTTTCTAAAGCATTGAGGATAATAATAATATCAAACCTCGTAGGTTATAGCTCCATGGGATGGTGCTGGTTGAAGAAGAGTTGCAGTAGAGACTGCGCCAATAGCGGACAAGACACAAATCGCTCTTGGACCTTGCTGAGAAAAAGACATAACCTTGGATGCAACGTCCTGCGAAACAACACAAGAGTGTGGTTTAAAGACTATCTCAAGAAACCTAAGAGAACACAAGGAGACATACTTCACCAGTGGAAACTAAGATTACGTGCGGCGTGAAACTCATCCCTGACGATGAAGGCATCAATTCACCTTACAAAACAAAACAAAACAAAATTCACAGCTTTTTTCACATCAGGACACAAACTTAGGTAACAACTTAAGAGAAGGGCCCTGTAATAAAAGATTATATATTGAATTCAAAATATTAGACATGACATTAAAAAATTATAAAGCTTTTAATTAGTCATTAAAAAGAGTTCCATAACTTCCCACCATTTCTAAAACCAGTGTGATCATAAACTATACATAAGTCAAGAAAGTTCAAAACTTTCCACAAGGTTCAGGGTCAATCTCCTTAGCTGAAGACTATATACAATCAATAGAGAGAAAGGGAGGGTTTTTACCGATGGAACTAAGCCTTTGCTTCTTGCCGGAGCCAGGAGGTCTTCCACGGCCACGTTTGTTAGAGTTTGGAGACAAGGAGGAGGAGGCTGAAGGAGACAATGCCAAGGAAACCGAACCGTCTTGTCCATATTTCCTAGGCCGTCCTCTCTTCCTCTTCACAGACGTCTCACCAGACGTAGGAGGAGCAACAGCAGCTGAAGAATCAACCGGAGAAGACTCAATTGGTAAAGGAGGAGACACGAAGCCAGTGGAGCCGCCTCCTGAGTTCTGGTTCGGGTTAGACACGAAAGGAGAGTTGGGGTTGGAGAAATGGTGAAACCCTTGAGACCCATGAAACGGTTGTTGAGTCTGCGGAGGAGGAGGAGGTCCCGGACCAGGCATGCCTCTTTGGATGTAGTAAGAACCTGACCCAGATAGCCCCATTGCTTCTCTTCGATCCATAGGTTCGAACTTTGTGGCTAATGGCTACAAAAGAGGAAGGAAAGATCTGATTTTTTTTACCCTTGTTATGAAAGGATAAGAACAAAAAGAGAATCTAAAGGGTCGATAAGGCTTTAAACAGATGTAGACTTGAAGGCTAAGTTAACATGCAACCAGAAAAATTTCTCAAAGCTTATCAACACAAACTTTGATTTAACCTAATTGGGTCATGTATGTAGCTTTAGTGTCAAGAAGAGAAAAAAGCTTAATTTTCATTCTCTCAACACAGAAACAAGAAATGAGATGGGAAGGAGCTTTCTCACTCCATCAACAATGGTGAAGAAAGGGTTTTCTTTCTCTCTCTCTCTCTCTCTCTAGGTCTTCTTTGTAATGTGATGTTGCTTTTTTTTTTTTTTGCTTTACTGGGTGTGACAGAGGGAAACAGAAGAAAACAAAAAACTATCAATCAGATCCCTTCTAAATTGAAAGCATTACTGTACATAACATAACACATACAATGAGATGATTTTCAAATTCGAAATTCAAGATTTTGATGTCTGACTTTGACTCTAATAAGCCCTCTCTCTCTCTCTACTAGACTTCTTTCTAGCATCTAGCTAGCAATTTAGAGGTGTGTAGCTCATTCCAAGGATATAGATTCAGGCGCGTGTTTGAAACGAAACATGAGAGTTGAGAGAGTGAAGCTCACACGCTCAAGCAAATGGAGAGTGAGAGAAAATGATGTGATGTAGTCAATACTTGCTCCTCTCTGTCCTCCACTTCATAGCTATTGATGAGAATGATGATGATGATAAAAACTGGCAAGCTTTCACATTTATCAAACCAATAGATTTGAACTATATAGTTTAGGGTTTATAGTGATTAAAACCTCCAACTATTTTTAAATCGGATAAAAAACCTCCAACTAAAATTTTATGTTTTTAAACCTCCAACTAATAAACCGTTAATGCCGTTAACCTTCCGTTATCAAAATTGTTTTTTCTTAACGGAGACCCGTTAAATCGAAACACCGCATTTCATGTAATTTCAAAAACGACATAAGGTTCTTACTATCAATATATATTTTAGTGATTTAAACCTCCAACTATTTTTAAATTGGATAGAAAACCCCCAACATAAAATTTTATATTTTTAAACCCTCAACTATTAAATTTTTATTGCTTTTAACCCTTTGTAAACAAAGTCATATTTTCCGAATGAGAAACCGTTAAATTGAAACACAGAGTTTCATGTTCATATAAACGATATTAAATGTTTAAACCCCCTATATCAATGGGCAATGACAATCACAATTCATCTTTAAATAAAAAAAAAATTTTCTTTTTGTTTTTCATCGAAGGTGAGGTAAGTCCAAAAATTCTATTGTTTCTAATTTTAGGCTATGATTGTATGGCACTACTGACGATATATTTTAAGTGTAAAACATATTTACTTTGACTCCAGCTAATATTTAGCCAATCAGGTGAAAAAATTTCAACTTGCATTTTCGCTAGTTACTGTTGAAACATAGTAAATTGTTTCATTTTTCTCTCTTGGTTTATGCAGAGAAATATGTGTTGTGCTGGCTTTTGTATTGTTTTCCACTTTTTATTTTCTTCTGTCTTTCACCGATTTACTTTACTCTATTTTATCTTAATTGTCCATCGATCATTGCCCAAACATTCCAAAATTGACGCTCAAAGAGCCATCATCTTGAGAGGCGTATTAGGGACAAAAGTCCCAAAGCGGTTGTTGGAAGGGATTATAAGCAATATATAAGATATATGGGCCACTCCAATTATTACCAATCGGTTTTAGATTGGAAGCCCATCTACCTTAACATGGTATCAGAGTCCATGATCCACAAAGTCCAACCCGATCCTTATCGATCCAGCCCAAATTCGGCCCATCGGTCTTTGCCCGAACATTCTGAGATTGACGCCAAAGAGCCATCATCTCGAGGGAGCGTATTAGGGAAAAATGTCCCACATCAGAAGTTGCAAGAGATTATATCTAGTATATAAGATAGATGGGTCACTTCACTTATCACCAATTGGTTTTAGGTTGGAAGCTCATCTACCTTAACAGTACGCAATCAACCCTAATTATTTCTCTCCTATTCACTTTTTTTATTTGAGGATGAATTGTGATTATCATTGCTCATTGATATAGGGGGTTTAAACATTTCATGATGTTTTTATGATTACATGAAACTTTGTGTTTCAATTTAAGGTTTCCCGTTCAAAAAATATGACTTTGTTTACAGAGGGTTAAAACATTAAAGGTTTAATAGTTGAGGGTTTAAAAATATAAAAAAATTTGTTAGGGGTTTTCTATCCGATTTAAAAATAGTTGGAGGTTTAAATCACTAAAATATATATTGATAGTAAGAACCTTATGTCGTTTTGAAATTATGAAACGCGGAATTTCGATTTAACTGGTCTCCGTTAAGAAAAAACGATTTTGATAACGGAAGGTTAACGGTATTAACGGTTTAGTAGTTGGAGGTTTAAAAACATAAAATTTTAGTTGGAGGTTTTTTATCCGATTTAAAAATAGTTGGAAGTTTAAATTACTAAAAACCCTATAGTTTACCATAAATACTTGGGACTCTTATAAGAGTGTCAAAATGTTTATAATTCAAGAGCTGGCTCAGCTCATCTTAATTTTTCACGACCACGATCTCTATTTTTAGATTTATTTAGTAAATGAATTTATTGATCGAAGTTAAAATTAGATCACGAATTATATAAACGATCTATGATGAACATGAGCAGCCAGCTCATGAGTTTAGTCATTTTTATACTTACAATTACACACATATATATATATATATATATATATGTGTGTGTGTGTAAGTATAAAAATGACTAAGCTCATATCGAAGTCATCTTCTTCCTAAACACATTCAATTTTTACTTTGTAATTAATTTTGGTTGTTTGTTTTCATGACCGACGACAATGATAATATATTTTCTATCTCAAATTGTTTATTTATATTTTAATTATTATTTTAATATTTAAGTATTTATAAATGTTTTATTTTACTTTTATGATTTGGACAAATGAAAACTTTGAAGATGAATTATCTCAAAACTCTGATGAGGAATAGGATTTTGGATCACTCGTTTAGCTTAATTTATTTTTTAAATGTCGATTTTATTTAATATTTAATATTAGTGTTTTAGATTTTTTAAATTTCAAGTAATACTATAAAAGTTATTTTAACATTTTATTTATAATTATTTTATAATTATTACTTTTTATATAGATCATGAGTTAGCTCATTTAACTCATGATCTAGATGATCTGAGTTCGAGTTTACATATTGAAGTTCATATTATAAATGAGCTAAGCTGAGCTAGCTCACGAAAGATACGAGCTCACAGTGAGCTAAGCTGAGTTGAGCGAGCTAGCTCATTTTTTTGGCTCAACTTCAACTTTCATTATCCAATACCAAGTTTGTTACAAACGAATTAGACCTCGAAGAGATTTAACCGCAAGACAATGGAGGCGATCTAATATCGCCTAGGAACACGTCTATGGATCCTACGCTACCTAATCAAACTCCATTGTACTCTTATGACCACTATAAGAAAAAATTCACTCTACGACTCAGAGCAAATCGTCTTTTGAACCACCTGAATTCTACCACTATAAAAACAAGATTACAAAACTATCTCTTAATCACCAAAATAAACAAACTTGAGAGAGACTGAGGTGAAGCTCGGAGCAGTTGATGCCTTAAGATTAAAATGTTGTTCATGACCAACCACCATGACACCGGTTGGTGCAAATCCCACTTGGTTGATTCCCGATGACCAGAGACTAAGGCTTTGCAATCCTGTGAGGGATTAGGTAAGCAAGGTAAGAGACCCATAACCATGGCTTTTGGGTTCTTCTTAAACAGCCACCCAATCCCATGAAATCTCGGGTTGAGATAGAGGCTCCAACCACGATCCAGAAAACCTCCAAACTGAAGAAGAAGCTCATCTACCAGATATAACAATCACATTGGTACTGCGAATGATGAACTTCAAAACATGCTCACACCAAGACCCGAACTTCCCGTTGACCAAGCGAAAAAGCTTGAGCCTTCACACGTTCTTCCTCCGAGAACCGGATTGCAGCTTCAACTGAAAGATGCCTTCACGTTATTAGACGAGACTTCACTTATCCAAGATGAAGTGCCTTCCTTCCACACCTCCGTCAGAGCCATATACGACATTAAACAATTGTAGGAAGACCAGCAACACGTGAATCTTGAGCCGAACAAGCCAACACACATCAGCCTTCTGAGCTCCGGTCACGCCGTCAAGGTAAGAACCTTAAACGTTCACATGGCGGGATTAAAGATGGAAGAGCCTCCCGCGCGTAGAGACTCCCGCGCAGAGAGACTGCTTCTCACACCTTAACACGTACCTCTTTCCTTTCAACTCTGAACCACCAACATCCAGATCTACAGGAAGAAGAACAAAGACGAAGCTACGCGCCACCTTCTCGTCGTTGGGTTTGACAAATCAAAAGGGAAAACTGACCACCATCCCACAACAAACGAACCCTAAACGCCGACCCATCTTGGGAGTACCACTTCAAACGGCTCGCCGTTGTTCCAGATTCCGACTTCCTCCTAGCTATATCAGCTCCGCGGTGGTCAGATCTAAGACAAGAGTCTCCGCCGTACACCAAGAGCGCCGTGCATCTCACCGGGAAGACAAGGACTCCATAAGAGGGCAAAGGAAAAACAGAGATAAAGGAGGAGAAAGAGACCTCTGATTCATGGAATGGACACCGGACGTCGGGGGCGCCACCGATTTAGAGTTTCTTCTTTCTTCTAGTCGGCTGAAGCGAGGGTAGTTTTTTAGCGAGCTACCTCATTTTGACACCCTAAACTGTTAACATACATTCATTAGGAGAACTATGAATAACATGAATTAAACATGTCCTTGTGTGATATATGAAGTAGTTATTGTCCTTGTCCCTATTTTATTCCCGTCTAAATGTAAAAATTTTCTCTATATGACCCACGAATGTATCAGACCATACAGAATCTGAAGTTGAGAGCTCATATGGAGATGAACAATCACTGATTCACTATAGTTAGAGTTAGATCTGAACACATTTATCGGTAACCAAAGAATTAAACCATAAACGTAATCAAATTTCATAAATATCGGAAAAAAGTTTTATATTTTTAAAATATAAAAATTCAACCAGCACTAATTTTGTATTTAGTGTCTTCTACTAACTGAAATCAACATTTAAATTTCCTCTCACTACAAGTCTACAGCAACCTTAATAGCAAAATCAGACCCTGTATGGCTGTATCACGAACTAATCTAGAAGACTTCAGTCTTCATAGACTACTTGGGGACTAATCACGGTCAGATATTTATTCTTTCGAAACGACACCGTCTCTAACTTTCGTGGACACAAAGGCCCAATAGAAGCTACCAAACGGCATCGTTTCAGTTCAGAACGTAAACAATCCTTGATCAACCGTTTCAAACACCTTTTTAATCTATCACTAGTTCACCTCTCTCCTTACGCACCTCACGTCTCCTTTTCATCACTGTTCCTCTACCATCATCTTCATCCTTACAAAACCCTAAACCCCTAATGCATCAGGCCATGAGTCTATCCGTTTCTTGCGAATCACGGTTCCCTATATTCTCCACTAAATTCCGCAAAACCCTCCATCTCAAGCCTCCCCGCGTCTCATCAGGCCCTGAACCAGGTACACAAAGCCTCACCGACAAGCTTATCTTACTCCTCAGAGCTGTCCCTGACTGGGCAGATGAGATCAAAGAGCGTGGGATGCAGCAGAAACGCACTCTCTACACTCACGAGAAATGGGTCGAACACAGAAGCTCTCTCCGCCACGTGCGTCACTTAGTCTCCTCCTTCTCTTCACGCGTTATACTCTCTCTTATCCCTCCCGTCTTCTTCTTCACCTCCGTGGCCGTCGTCATCGCGAGCTACAACTCCGCCGTGGCTTTGGACTGGCTCCCTGGTATCTTCCCCATTCTTAGATCCTCCTCGCTGCCGTACCAGCTCACGGCTCCTGCTCTAGCTCTGCTTCTCGTGTTCCGCACGGAAGCTTCGTATTCTAGGTATGAAGAAGGAAGGAAGGCTTGGGTTAGGATCATTGCTGGAACTGATGATTTAGCTAGGCAAGTGATTTGCTCTGTTGATAGCTCTGGTGATGAGCTTGTCATTAAAGATTTGCTTCTTCGTTACATTGCAGCTTTCCCTGTGGCTCTTAAGGTAATGACCGGTTGTGTCTTAATGTTTGGCTTTGGTTTGTGGACTGTGTAATAAAAAGTTTCTGCTGCAGTGTCATGTGATTTATGGTTCAGATATCGCAAGGGATCTCCAGAACTTGATAGAAGCTGATGACTTGTCTCTGATTCTTGAGTCCAAGCATCGTCCTCGTTGTGTAATCGAGTTCATTTCTCAGAGCCTTCAGCTTCTGAAACTAGACGATACAAAGAGAGACTTGTTGGTAACTTTCTTGATTCATTTTACTATATGATCCTTGAACCATTTGGCACCAAACCATGTTCCTTGTGTCACTGCAGGAATCAAAGATGTTACATTTACATGAAGGTATTGGAGTGTGTGAACAGCTAATGGGCATTCCGATTCCTCTCTCTTACACACGCTTAACCTCAAGGTTTTTAGTTTTTTGGCATCTAACTCTCCCAATCATTCTATGGGATGAATGTCATTGGATTGTTGTTCCTGCTACTTTCATCAGTGCGGCATCTCTCTTCTGCATAGAAGAAGTACATATTCTTCCTTCAATCTCACAATACTGTTTATATTTCATCCCCTTTTGTTTGTGATCTTATAATCAAACCAAAACTCTGCAGGTGGGTGTTCTTATAGAAGAGCCATTTCCTATGTTGGCCTTAGACGAGCTTTGTGAGCTTGTGCATAGTAACATCCAAGAAGCTGTTAAATCTGAGACAATCATACGTAACCGGATCCTCGCAAAGTTAAAGCTCCATGAACTCAAGCACTCACCTAATGGCCGGCATAGATCTTAATTTCCCATTGTTGTGAGTGATGGCAATCTGATGAATTTTGTCTACCTTAAGGGGGTTTGGGAGTATGTGATGGCTTAGGTTAGCTTTGATAATATACATATTGTATAGAAACACTTTATACGAAGTTGCTAGGGAAACTCTTTACCTTAATATTTGTATATATGCATACGAAGTCAATATTTTGGTTCTTGATTGTTCAATATAGGAGCAAACTACGTTGTTGTCAATATTCTATTGAATATTTTTGTATACAACTTGAACACGCTAATCTCTCAATGTGGTTGGCTTGCAAACATGAACCGATTACAATGGACTATTAAAGTTACCTTCTAACTTAGCTGTGTTCCAGAAGGAGGCAAAAAGCTATTCAATTTCAGTATCTTCCTCTTGAGTTCTTCTAGTTTCTCCAATTCGCCTTTGCTTGATAAGGAGATCTCTAACATTCTAACGACTGGTTCACTCACACACCTTCCTCTCTCCACTGTCTGCCTCGAGCACTCAAATGCATCATTGGCTCTTCTTCGAGCACACAGTGCAGTGGTAAGGAGTTCCAATGAGTGACCATGAGGGCAATACCCTTTCTCCAACATATACTTCCACAAGTCTAGTCCTAAATTGACTTCACCGTTCTGACAAAACAGCTTCATCAGCATAACAACAGTTGGTGTTTTCGGAACCAAACACCTTTCCTTCATTTTGCAGTAAAGCTCACACACAGCGTCGAACCCAAACTCTTTACATTTCATCATTCCGATAAACATTGAATGGAAAGTTACACTATCAGGCTCAATCCCCTTCTCTTCCATCTCCTTCATCACAAGCATTGCCCCACTCACGTCTCGGCATCTCATTAGAGCACTCATCAAAGCATTATAAGCTCCGCAATCAAGTGCAAACCCTCTCAGAGGAATTTCATCGAACAGTTGGCGTGCTTTAATCTTATTCCTCGCTACACCAGCACCATGGATCAACGTAGTAAATATCTGTAACGTGGGTTCAACCTCCCCACGACCCATTTCTTCAAAAAGCCTCAATGCTTCCCCAAAGTTACGTTTTTTACAAAACCCATCGATTCTAATCCCATAAGTAACAGAGTTAGGTTTGAATCCTCGTTTCACCATCTCATGATAGAAAAGCTCCGTGGCAGTAACGTCACCAGCTTCCTTAAACCCTAAGAGTAGAATATTCATCGTCTTCACATCTGGCTTAAACCTAGAATGTAACTTCTCGAAAACAGATCTCGCCTCCTTCATCTCCCTCTCTGTACAGAACGCTCGTAGAAGGATATTGAACTCATCCACACCGAACTTCTTCCTGAAGATCTCTTTCTCTAACCTCTTGAAAGCTGTTAAAGTCTCTTCGTACGATCCAAATTTCGCGACTTTACAGAGGAGGATGCTCATTGACTTGAGGGTCAGCAGAAAAGGATAGTTTTTCCGCGTTTCCGACATCAAAGCCCAAGCTTGGTCGAAGTAACGCATCCGTGCGAGGATGTGGAGTGTTTTCTCGAAGGAGTCGGAGGTGGGAGGTGATGATTTGGGGGTTTTGAGTGAGTATTTGAAGAACTCGAGTGCTTTGAGGCCGTTGGAGTGGGCGGCGAAGAGACGGCCGAGAACTTCGGAGACGAGGGCTGGTGAGAGTGATGATAGAGGGATGTGTTTGGTGAGAATGGGTTGGATTGGATTGTTTGGGAAGGGATGGTCATTGATGATCTTGGTGATACGTTCGATCTCTGTTCTGTTTCTTGATGATGATGATGATAAGACCGGAGCAAGGAGACGATACGAATCGGAGGAAGTTTTCTTCAGCATTTTTCAGACAGCGAAATCGGAAGAGAAAACGAAATTTAATGGGGACGATAGTGTCCGGTACAGTTGAACCGATTAAAACCGAATTGAACCAAAATTAAATCGAGAAATAACGTAATTTGAAATTCGGTTTATATTGGTTAGTAGAAATAACCTTGTGCGACGGCTCGGAATATCTTATTATAAATAACCAGGAGCTGCTCCGTCCGTCGCCGTCGGTATCAGTGGTAGAAGGTAGTTTCGTTGACGGAGGCTCAGAATATCTTATTACCGTGAGTCTTGTTCGTGTATGAATTTTTAGTTGCTGGGTCTGTTTTAATAAGTTCTTGTATTTAGGGTATGCACGGAAGGTGTTTGATGATATGCCTGTGAGAGTATATGGATTCTTCTTTGATTGAAAATTTTGTGACATAGTTTGTGTGGAGAGACTAGAGAGTCTTAGTGGATTTAACTTAGAAAGATCTTACCTTTGTTACTATTCTCTCATGAGGGATGATAGTTTCAGGGAACATTGAAGGGTTTGGTGAAAGAGGAAGAAGAACGTTTTGTCTTTGAAACTTGTGAAGAAAGTAGTACTTTCTAGGTTTCACTTGTTGTAGACAACTAGTGGTTAGTCAATATGACTAAAATTTAACACGAGTTTTACTGTAAACCTCGCTGCACTTTGAACTTCTTTTTTGTTGCTGTGAGTAATGTAAGTATATCACTTATAGCTCTACGGGAAGTCTGGTGGTGGTACTATAGTTGCAATGACAACGGAATCGGGAAAGAAGAAGAGAACTCCACAGATTCTCAAGACAGATACGGCACTAAAACTTGTAAGATTCTCCTCCTTGAAGCAACCTAATTTGGATCTTTCTTGAACACCATGTTTGCGTTAGCCTTCCTTACTTGCATTTATTTCCTTTGGTTTCTCATCGCTTTGTGTTTGCTCGTTTTCCAGGCTGAGAAGTGGGTTGCCAATATGACAACCCCTGCAGAGGATGATCCTGTTGAGCCTGAACAAGAAGTTCGACCACACAGGTGAAGTTATCTTTCTTTTTTTACATATTAATCTGCATATGTGAAGCTGAATATAAATAACATTTAACCCTTAGGCTTGGACTTGGTGCTAAAGTGTCACGGCAAATGAAGCGTAGACCCTCAGACGACCCTCTTGATCAAAAACTACAAGCCAAGTTTGATGCAGGGAGAAGAAAACATGCAAGAGCTGAGGCTGAGTCCGCTGGTGCTAGTACAAACGCTGCTGATGACAGTGAGGATGATGATGATGAATCAGAAAGCAAAAGCCAAGCATTCGGAAAGAAAAGCAAAAACACAAGTACGCCTCGTTAGTACTATATTTAGAATCATGAGCTTGCTTGTATTTGGTTCATTGGTGGAACATGATTGTTAGAAAAAGCATAATCTTTATCTTGCTTAAAGTTTAAGCCTCGTGTTTTTACCACACTCCATAGTCTATAGTTCATACTCATACAAAACTCTCTTGGCTGAGTAAAACTACATTAAGCTAGTAAGCCACTAGAAAGCAAATACAGAGTATTGAAAAAGAACTGAGAAACAAAAACTGTGGTTGTGCCATTGCACAAGAAAGGTCAACTATAGATCTTTGACCGTGACAGTGTAACTGTACAGGAAAGACTAACTAAACAAAGAGACTCATCATAGGTTGTTACTGTTCTGGTCCTGCATTGGTTCAGCTTGAACCATGTCTCCGCAGCTTCTGATGATTTCTTCTACTAAATCATCAAGGATCATTTCACTTGTGCCGGAACCAATCCAACCAATATCAAACCGGAGATCCATCCAGCTTCCTGTTTTAGCCATGTCTTTCTTAACTATCTGGTCTAACGTGTGAGGGGAAGGCAAAGATAAGAGATGCCAGTAAACCCCTTCTTGTGCCACCTTAGCTGCGATCTCCATGTCTGAGATTACCTGTAGCTCAGGTTTCAAGAACGAAACCCAAGGCCCGGGATTCAATTCATTCCCACAGAAGTCCATAAGAACTTCATTGATACAGTCGTAAAGGAGATTCTTGTCGTCGCAGAGCTGTGTAGAACAGAAAACTATGTCATCTGCTAACTCTGGCTCAAGAAGCTGTTCTGAGTAAAAGGGCCTCGTCAAAAGCTCTTCCCAGCTCAAGCCTGAGGATTTCACAACGGCTTCAATGTATGTAAGTATCATCTCCTTGTCATCCACGCTTGTTTCGAGATTGTTGGCTTCGTCTGGTTTTGGAGAATCAGCTTCATCGAAGCTTATACAGAGTGGTTGTATCCTCATTTCACCTGAATGTGAATCAAGAAAAGAAGTAAGAAACCAGCTGATTTTGCAGATTTTTATTAAGTGCATACATACCTGAATTGAACTTGGTGCTTGTTGTTGGGCTACTCTCATCATCTGTAAGCAGAGGTTCGAGCACAGACACGGGACTTAACTTTCCCTCAACATCAGTGGCCGGTTCTTTGGATTCAATCATCCTAACTGAAGAACTTGGTGGAGATTCTGGAGGAGAATAGTGCGCTTGGTTGAACATTTCCTGGAGCAAACAAAAGATGAAACCTCGTTCAAGAAAATGGAGAATGTGTTCACTTAACACATACAGAAGCTGTCTTACCTTATTCAATGATTGCTTATCTCCGTCTTCTTCACGACATTCAAGCACATATTCATCAACATCTTCGACTTGTTGGGAAATGGAAGAGCTGCTAGTTTCAGATAATGATTCTATCTCTTTCTTCTCAGTTTCCTTCACATGGTCTGCAAGCATTGAATTTTATTTTTTCAGAACAATGAAACTGATTAAAACGAGAAAGAAGAAACAAGAAAATCACCTTTTGGAGCAGATACATTGATGGTAAACAATGTTTCATCATCTTTGTCTGGATCTTCATCAGTCAGACCATCTGTACATGAACCACATTGCAGAATATTTGGTTTCTCGGTTGTTTGGCTTAGAGGGCTAACCAAATCATCCGGAGGGATACTTCTAGGGCTATCTCCTGGTGATGAGAACTCAGGAAGAGAAAGAATCTTCCCAAGGATTCTTGGTACTTCCTTATCTGATACACTCACATCTATATCTCCATTTACAAGCATTTCAGACAAGTGTTTCCTAGCTGCAGCATACAAGCCGGACATAGTCTTCTTTGAATCTTCGCTTGTCTGGACAGTAGCCTCTCTATCAGCCTCGCTCGTTCCTTCACTGCAGAGCGGTTCTTCTTCATTACTCTGTATATCTTCTTGCACACAACAGTTTTGGCTCCTATCAGCAAGAACATCACATGACTTCTTTCCAACGGTAGGTTGAAGTCTTCGTTTGAGTAAACCGATAAGAAACCGAGAGAAGGTTCTTCCTGTTTTGGACTTGTTGCCTGATGAAGAATCAACATCCAAAGTATTTGGAGCAGGTTTCAAAACAACTATTGTTTTTGCAACTTGAGATGATCTGTTTGCCCTCTCTTCTGATCTCCATTTCCTGCTGAAGAATTTACGTTTCCTCTGCGGTACCACCACAGACTCTTGTTTTGAGACTGCTTCAGGCTTTACTTCTTCTACTACTACCCTACTGGAATCATCTCCCAAGCTTTGAGTATCTTCATGTGAAATCTTCTTGAGGAGTGATTCTTCTTCAGAACCCAAAACATGAAAAGCCTCCAACAAGTCCTTGCAGGTTTGGATCTCTCCTTCTTTCTTAGCTATCAACCGCTTGATTATCTCCCTGAATTTTCCTTCACAAACTTTAGTCTCTGCATGAGCATCACCAGCAATAGAAACATCCATGAGTTTCTGAACACTCTCCAGAGAGCTCTCAGAAGAACAGGTCAGCTGCTTCTTCTTATCATTACCTGCATCAGTTAGTTATATAACCAGAAGGTTATTAGTTATCTTATTATAAACAGAGACAAGTTTGTAATGATAAAACAAAGAAAACCTGCAAATCTTGTGCTACCATGTTTCGTCTCCATCAAGAAACGCTTCTGGTTAGATCCAAAGATGTTGATAAACATCCACATACATCCTATTTGATTTATACCTTCTCTTCTCCCACAGTTTTTCTCCATAAAACAGTTCACACTAAAATACAAAAAGTAAAGAAACTGTTAGTTGAAGCAAAGAATAAATCATGTCTAAATAACAATAATAAAAAAACAATATAAGAATACTTTTTTAAAATTGATTCATGATCATGCAGTGATCTGTTAAAACTATGTTTTCATGATTTTGTTTTCATCAGTCACACAAACTCAGTGTGATTATTACTGTGTTGAGTGATCTGAAAAAAAAGAACTCGATACCTTTCCTTTGGAAGCAAGTGAACTTTAAAGAAAAGAAAACACAAAAATTAACACTTCCCAAAAAAAAAAAAAGGCACAAAGATTAAAGACAATACCTTTTAGAATCCGATCCGATACTTGAAAGAAGGTTAATAAAAATCTATTTTACATCTTTTTAGCTGTTTTCTACAAATAGAAAAACCATTTTTTTTTTTGCAAAATTATGATGAAAATACGAAGTAGCGAAAGCTCGAAACACTAGGGGAGATGTTGAACATAGAGTTCTCGTATTTAGCAGAAGACCCTGCTGCTTTCTCTCGCCAGAAAAAATGGAACCACTCTCAATATTAAACGAAGAAAGAGATATTATTATTGTTATTTTTATCAACAAAGAGATAATTATTATAAAGTTAGAGAATTTAGGCATAAAAGTTACACGAGTTTGAATATAAAGTAGAAAAAGGACACAAAGTAGATTACAAGAAAGTAAGGTAACAAGATCATTATTTACGTATCTATTGCTAGTATTGACTGTCAGTCTGTGTTCACTTCAAGTTGCAGCAGCCACTGTAAGTCTCACCGATATTGATATATATATACATACACATGTTTGGCATTGTATTATATTTGTGTGTTGAGGGCATTCACGAGACTGTAGTGAATGTGTTTATATACGTATATGTATGTATTTTATATATTGGTGAAGCTGGAGCAGGTGAGGTAACGGTCCTCACTATAGAAGGAGTCGCAACGAATATCGTGTACGTGACTAATGTAATCTCGGGAGGGGTAAAATAGTCAGGACCCGATCTGAGATTTTATGCTATAAATCTTTCTTTTTAAAAATTGATAAAAAGAATATTTTTTCCGTAATTTAGAGCATACTGTTACATAAAAAGCTTTCAAAATTTTAGAAACCTAATGTTTTACCTAGGTGTACATAAGTAAGGGAATTTGCATTGATATATTTCTAAACATTGAGTTTCTTAACATATAGTATCAATAAAAGTAAAAGCAAAACTAATCTTTTAGTTATGACCCATAAGAATAAGACAAGTGTTAGAAGAGTTTCTTTGACACTTTTCTTAGACCACTTCCATCAAAGGGTTTTTAGGGGGTTCTTAACTCAAAAAGTGATTAAGAACCTGTCTCTAAAAACCCTTAATTAAGAATCGGTTCTTCCACTATTTCATGGACCTCACTGACACGTGGTAGTCCATGATTGATCCGTTTTTATTTTTTTTTTAAATCCTAAAAAAAAAGTAAGAACCCCTAAAGGGTTCTTATTGATGGACATGCCCTTAGTCCCTTGCAACATAAACGTCTAAACGTCTTCTATCTATTTTCTCCTCTCAGACTTTTTCCTTTTTTTCAATTTTTATATGTTCATAAACTTATTTAGGTACTCACTATTGCTGGTGCCCTCTTGATGGAAATTGCAAAGTCAAAGTAGTTATTAAAAATAGGAAATATAACGAAGAAAAAGTCAAAAATGACATGAAGCCTCTTTAAAACATAATTGAATTATTGACATAATATAAATAAGTTTTGTATTTGGCATAAATAAGCTGGAAGTTAATAGCTTTAAAATGTCTTAATATCAGCAAACTTGGATTTCAAGATTTATTTCTCATCCAGGAAATGAAAGTTAGGGTTTACTTAGCTGAAGTTGATAGTTTCGATTCATGTTATGTTGACTGAACTCCATCTACGGTTATTACGTATATATAAACCTTTTGTAAATTATTTTGTATTTCAGTTGTAAAAAAACAATAAAGGTATAACTCATGGATCATTGAAAGGAATAGAAAAGAAGAGAAGAGAGAGAAGATAGAATCAGTCCTCTCTTTGGTGTCTTTCTTAGTCGCCATCAAACCTTAATTTCAACCTAATCAATCTAGAACTCGAGAGAATTTTGTAAGTGTAAATGAAGCGATAAAAACAAATGCAGAAAACAAAGACATATAAAATTTATTGGGGTTCATTTCTTATATCTTCAGGATCTCGTCCAACTTTCATTTACTTAGAATAAAAAATAAAGGTTATTTGTGAAATAACCAAAACAAAAATGATAATTAGTAGTTTAGAGAAATAGTGGAGAGAGATAGAAAAAGAAAAGAGGAGAGAGGATGAGATTTTGATTACATTATTAGTTTTAGGTTTTTTTTAGTTACTAGATGCAATTTTCCAAAAAATAACCTATAGTTGTTATATAGTATCCATCACACATTTGTGCTATCTCTTTTAAGTAAATAATCTATAAAGATAAAAATCAAGAACATATGCATAGATTACTTTTCGGCAGCACCAGAGCAACATTGTCTTTTAACAGCTGCAGTCTTCACAGATCACTGATGAAACCTTTTGTACTAAACTCTCCTTGAGTCTAGGCTTCAATCTTCCACATTTATGGAAGTACGTTACTAAGTACGGCAACACCCAACGTACACCAATAATATCAAACGCTTGATCACCCAAGCATACACAAAATCCGCCACCAACTCCAAGTAAATGGCCAACTCCACCACACAAAGTGTCTGCACCAATGCCACCAAGCTAAGTCCCGATCAGACTCCATTAGACAATGCTTCAGATTGTACTTCGACGGTAAGCAATTACAATAACCAAGAAAACCTCTTGCTTTTTTTCTTTGAGGTCTGGCTTTCTCGTGAGACACGTCCCTCCTTATATAGAAGACCATAACTTGCTCTCCAAGTCTTCCTAATACACTTAATGCAACTTTCAGTTTTCTTTAATGGAAAACTTCATATCTAAGCAATCTCTCTTTTGCTTAATGGAAAACGTCTATATGTCTTAAACCACATATCCTCTTACCTTTTCCACCTCAGCAATCCCCCACATATCACAAAACATGAACTCCAACATAGCTCATCTTCACAACACACACATGTACTGCCTCTTATAGTACTCCACAAACTGATAAAAAACATCTCAGTAAATTACATCTTCAATCTTCCTCTTTTTGACTATGCATGTGCACTCATCATAGCTAGCTTTAAAACCAGTCTTCAATCACCTCCTATGAATCACATCATGGTCATAAACAGCTTGAAGATCACCACCTTCCAACCCTACAAAGAAATCCTATCACATCATCTTCATCAAACAGTGTTCCACTTCCTGAACCAGTTTTCGTCCTCATCCTCAATGATATCACCAATAATTTAGGTGACCTGCTCTGATACCAATTTTAAGTGTAGAGCGGGCGATGGAAAATAAGTGCAGAAAGTAAAGACACATAAAATATGTTAACGGGGTTCATTTCCTATATCCGCATATCTCATTTAGCTTTCATTCACTTAAAACAAGTGCTATATTGTATCTAACACACACTTGTGCTACCACTCTTTTCTAAGTAATTAATCTACAAAGATAGTAATCAAGCATGCATGCATAGATCACCATTTGGCAGCACCGGAGCAACATTGTCTTCTAACAGCTGCAATCTTCACAGACCACCAATGAAACCTCTTGTGCTAAACTCCCCTTGAGTCTAGGCTTCAACCTTTCACATCTCTGGAAGTACTTCACCAAATACGTTAGCACCGAACACACACCAGTAATACCAAACACTCGATCACCCAATCACACGCAAAGTTCACCATGTGCTCCAAGTAATGGCCAACTCAACCACATAAAGCGTCTGCATCAATGCCACCAAGCTAAGTCCACATCAGACTCCATCAGACAATGCTTTATACTGTACTTCGACAACAAGCAATAACAATAACCAAGGAAACCTCTTTCTTTATTCTCTGAGGTCTAACTTTCTCTTAAGGCACATTCCTCCTTATATAGCAGACCAAAACTTGCTCTCCAAGACCAGAACTTGTTCTTCAATTCCAAATGCACTTAATGCAACTTTCCATTTTCTTTAATGGAAAACTTCATCTTCAAGCAAACTCTCTTTTGCTTAATGGAAAACATCCATATGTCTTCAAACACATATCCTATTTCATTTTTCAAACTCAGCAAGCCCACACATATCACAAAACACGAACCAACATAGCCCATATTCATGACACACACATATACTACCTTCTGTAGTACTTCAAGAACTGATACATAACATCTGAGAAAACTGCATCGCCAAGCAAAAGGGAACATGCCACTGTCGGTTTCCCCCACCCCCATCCCACCAATCTTTGAGCCATATCCACCGACCCTATCAACCGATGTCACCTCCTCTTTGTCTTCATGCTCTGGATATTTGCCTTGGTGGACCTAATCGTAAGTTGGGGGGTGTGTCTCTCTTTTCAAAGAGCAAAGAAGAGGGCATGATGGTAGTGTGATTCTCAGTGGCCTTGTTTCTCTGCCTCCTCTGACTGTTGGCGTAAGTTTAGGGTCACACCTTAGCCCAAGATTGGTGATTTGTTTAGGAGTGTCGCTGCCTCTCCTGTCATCTTTGTCTTGCCTCTCAATGGTTCAAGGGTCATATAGCTTCAAGGTTTTGTAGAGCCTCTCCTCATATATCGTTTCTCTGAAAGCGGCGGAGCAGTGGTACTCCGTTGAGGGCCTCTTTCCACTGCTTCAAGTGTCAGCTCTCATGGTTTTTCTTTGTGATGTGGATTGTTCCTCTCTCTGTTGTGTTTTTGGTGGTTAACACTTAGGGTTCTTCGAGGAAAGTCCCGATGTGTTCCCTCTAGTTTATGATGCTAGGGCCTCACTCTCAGTTAGATTCACCTGTTTTCGAGGTGTCTTACGGCTTCTCATGCTCTTTACCACCTTTGCGAAGCTCTGGGATGCTTTTTTGACTGATTCGATGTCTTTGCTTATCTTTTAGTTTCCATTATGTCGCATGGCCAAATTCAAGAGAAATTAAACCGTGTGTGCTTGACCATGGTAACATCTTGCGTTCTCTTTGAAGGTGTGGACATCTTTGATTGTTTGGAAGTGAGCGTCCGAAGTGGTTATTGGTGTTGTTTCCAATGAAGACTTCCTCAACTTGCACCGATTGGCTTATGCCCTCCGTCGTTGCAGCTCGAGAGAATCTTCGGGTTTGTTTACGGTAAATCAACACCCCTTAGCCTGCTTCTCGATGCTTAAGGCTCAGTCTAGGTATTAGGAAATGCTTGTGCAAGGACCAAAGGCTGATCTTTGTTTCAATTAGTTTAGTTATGAGTTTTGTTCATTTATGAACACTCTTAGTTCTTTGTTAGATTCTTTTGTTTTTTTTTTGTTTTTGTCTTTTTTTGCGGTTCTTAGAGCATGTTCATTGCAAGGGACCGGTGGGATCTTTTAAAAAAGTGGGACCCATATTTTTTTTGTTGATTTTTCTTTTTTTAAAAAAAAGATAACCAATCGCGGGCCGCCATGTGTCAATGGACCCGCGAAACAGTGCAATGGACGTCCCTTAATTAGGGTATCCAAAGGACGGTCTCTTAAGTTTTAGTGGGATCCACTGATGAAACCCCAGTATACATGCTCTTAGGATCTTATTATAGTTTTTAAGCTGATGACATTTCAGTTTTATTGTAATCATACCTACATTAGACCTACATTACTAGTTAGTGATATTTACAACTTTAGAAGAAAAAAAAGAAAAAGAAAAAAAAGACTGATCGATCAATTTTCAATCGTTTTAAGTTCGTTTTCATTCTTCATGGATTAGGTAGAGACCTTAGAGGTCTAACTACTAAGCATCTTAAATTGTTCAGATATTATCGTGTCTCGTTCATGTTTATGTTCCTAATATCAGATGCTAATCATATAATCAACACATCATCCTCAAGTGTCCCTTACTGCCACGAGGTTTGGCACCCCCTAGTTCTTTTAATTTTATACACACAAGTTAAGTTATCCTAAGAAAGACAACTAAATAACACTTGCCCAACTTTAATTATGATATGACTTTGACCTAATATACTTGATAGAATAGGAAAATATACAACAACAAAGTTTTTTGCTAAATTTTGTGTTAAAAAAAAATAAAAATACAACAACAAAGTTCATCATAATTTGATAACTGAGACCATTAGCTAAATTAATCACCTACTCATATAGGTTAAGTTTTTTTGTATTTACTTATTTAGGTATGTAGTCTTATTTCGTACTTATATGCACTAGTAGTTGTACCATCAAACGAGTGATATATCCTTATATCATTTGTAATCAATTGAAAAATTGAAATGAATACATGCCGAGAGTTTCAGACACGCAACATACACTTCTAAAATCTAATGAATATTTATAACGTTGAAGTTGAGATGTGAAGGTTTGTTTTTGTATTAACCAAAAAGGGTTAATTGAAAGATTAAGGAATGTGTTGCGGTTAATAAACGACGATGTTATCTCTTCACATATGTACCCAACATATTAGAAAACAAATTTAGCTGTGAAACCGAACATACCAATCATTTTTTTTCATAGGATTCCTCCCAACCTCCAATATCTTGTAAATTGTGTTTTAGACAACTTTTATAGAAGTCTAGAAGGTGCATTATAGCGTTATATATACTGAAGACAGATCTTATAACTTTAATAAGGTGTTTAATTTAGCTTCTTAGCAGAACATTTTGAACTTAAAAATAACTATAGAAGATAAATGGTGAAGATATATTAAATTTCCAAAGTCTTCATATTTGACTAAACTTTCGATAAACATAAGAAATTATAAATTCATTACAAAAATGATGTCACCAGCATGCAATTCATCCAACCAATGTGTTTGCGTAATTTTCCAGAAAATGATATAAATGCGTGAATATTAGTCTGTTGAAACTAAAACATCAGTAGTGGACGGTTTCATATGAATCGCACTAATCAATTATTAAATTAAATAAATTTTAATTTTGTACGTATTAAGTATCCTTGGCTGTTTGCAAAGCATAACCCACCAATAAATTTTATATACCAGATAATATGATTTAAATAGGCATTTAACAACTAACTCAACCAAGTTTATATACAAACTAATAGATAATATATACCTATTTCAATATTGTGTCGATAATATATATATATATATATATATATATATATATCTATAATATATTCACTGTTGTACATTTCAAGCTTCAAAGATTTGAAAAGTATGTGAATGATTGAGTTAGGTTTGTGCGAGTGCGATGCATATGTCTCTTGCTAAAACATGTATATTAAATATATATTGGGTTGTATATTGTAGTCTTATGTACCACAAAACATTATTAATTAGTGAATAAAATAAAATATCAGATCGACAATATATTGCCAATTAACAAAAATAAAATATCAGATCGATAATATATTGCCAATTAACAATAGAATAAAATAAAATATCAGATCGATAATATATTGCCAATTAACAATAGAATAAAATAAAATATCAGATCGATAATGTATTGCCAATTAACAATAGAATAAAATAAAATATCAGATCGATAATATATTGCCAATTAACAATAGAATAAAATATATGAATGTACGTGTCGAAATGATTTAAACCCACAAACAAGACAAAAAGTAAGAATTGGTTGAAGATGGTCATCATAGTCTTACCAACTATGATCCAACTGTATAAGTTTAAACTTTTATCCTTAATCTTTTTATTGGTTAAAAAAAGATGCGTACTAGATACATTTTTATGTTTTATTTTTGCTTAACACAATATTATAACGTTTGAGGACTGACTCGAGGACATTGGAACAATACATGTTTAATTTCTCAAATATTAAGATATTTGATATATATGTATATATATATTTCATTTCCATACTATTCAAAATATGTATGTATAAATTAGTTAACGCGTAAATCATAATTGTTTCAAGTTTTATAAATCTGATAGCCGTGTCCATATGCTTACGTACACGAAAGTTTAATAGAAGCCTTGCTGTTTCCCTCTTTAGCAATTTCATCACTCGTTCGTGAAGGGCTTAGTGATACATACTAATGGGCTAATGGTCTATCCCACACGGCCACATATACTATCATGGGTTACTTTAGAAGTGTGCATTTGTGTAGGCATGGATAGTTTAGTCGGACCCGAAAACCTGAAAGAAACCGACCAGAAAAAAATCGTTTCACATCGGGTAGGGGTAATGCCATTATACCCATTGAATTTTATTGTGGAGAACATGCGGGTCTTGGATCCAACCCAAACCTGAGATCCGATGAGGTACCCGAAATATCTAAAACTTTTCTAGTATATATTAAATATATATATATAGATATAGATATTTCAGTATATTTTTCGTATTACAGATATTTTTTAAGTTTTGGGTTTGGGTTTTCAGGTATCGTTTCAGGTTTCAGGTAAAATCTTATATTTTGAAAAATATAATTCGGGTAATTAGATAAAATTTTGGATATCTTTTTGTCAGATTTTCGATTGTATTTAAAGTTTTTTGAATATTTTTTGGGTTTTGTTTTTTCTTTGAATTTTTGAGTCCTTTATGAGTCGTAAATACCCAAAACTTTTAGGAACCAATAATAGCGGGTATTAACGGTTCCTAGACAACTAGACTCGATTGGATCCAAACCCTAAACCAATAAATTTAATTAACCTATTGGATCTTAAAATCTAAGATCCGAAGACATGAACTTGACAAGACATGATCCAAATCCGACTGGAGGACCCATGGCTACATTTTTGTTTCAAATTTTCTGTTGATTCTATTCTGATATGAAAAGCTTGTTATGTACGTTGGTCGTGTAATCATTCAACTTTGAATTGGTGATCTCACTGATGATGTATTTGTTTTAATAATTTATATGTATTAGAGTGTAATTAATTGAAACTATCCTTTTCATATGCAATCAAACAATTTCCTTTGACTATCTTAGAATTGTGGAAGGAAGCTTGTTTGCTTAATGATCTTGAACTAAAAGACTAATTACTACGCGGCTGATGAGACCAGGTCGTTAAGAAAACAGTTGACTATCAGGGGCATAACAGTAAAACCATTTGAAAAATTGGCGGTGAAGTAAACAAACCAGACGTTAATTAGGTTTTGAGTTTTGACGACATCAAAACCTGAAGAATGTCTGAGATTTATTTTTTAATTTTCTATCAGAAATTTCGATCTCACTTTCCTTGAGTTTCAGACATTTATCTTGACGAAGACAGGAACCATCACTAGAGATTCTTTGGTCGGCTGGCTCATTGAAAGTCAGAACCTTATCCATTATTCTAAGTTTCCTTTATAAATCTGATTAAGCTTATGTGATAAGACTGTATATGAAATACTATTGATAGATCATATTTTGTTTTCTGCAAAATACTCTGTTTCTTTTATATGGACCGGAGTGAATATAACGTTAAAGATTGTGATCCAAGAAACGGTTGGCTCTTTAAGAATTGGTGGTTGTGAATCAGTGAAGATTGGCAGAAGAGAGATGGTGATGGGTGAGAAGATCTATGTAGCGGTTACAGGGAGAGATCTTGAGAGCAAGTCTAGTCTCGTTTGGGCGATACAGAACACTGGAGGCACAGAGTTTTGCATCGTCTATGTTCATCAACCGATCCAGAAACTGCAGCTTTATAGAAAAGAGAGGGAGAGAGCACATAAGAGTTTGGATAAGTACCTTAATATATGCAGGCAAATGCAGGTATTGTTACTGATTATCCATGATTTTCTTATTGTACAAGTGATGTTTAATTCCTAAAGTTCAAGTTAAGTTGTGAACTAGGTCAGTGCAGAGAAGATATATATTGAAATGGATTCAGTAGAAGAAGGTCTACTCCAATTAATTTCTAACCATGGAGTTAAGAAACTTGTCATGGGAGCAGCAGCTGATAGACACTATTCAATGTAAGTGGTTTAACTAGCATAAAATCAATTTTAACTATCTTACGTATGAATATATTGATTGTCTTCAAATGTTTTCAGGAGAATGAGAAACTTGCAGTCCAAGAAAGCTATTTACATTAACAGAGAAGCTCCTGCTACTTGTCATATATGGTTTACATGCAAGGGGTACTTAATATGTTCAAGGTTTGGCCAAACTGGAGTTACTTGTTTAGGAATGTTCTTTGTCTCATTGAGTTTTTCTTGTGGTTACCTTGTCTCAAAAGTGAATTTTGAATGATATCAATGCAGGGAAGCTAGGAGAAGAGATAGCTTGTATCTAGAATGTGCATCTTCAAATTCTTTGAGCCAATCCGAGATAACTAAAGGAACTGAAAGTGTTCCAAGCTCGAGTATGGTCAAAGATGATGATCTGATTCAAGTAGATGATGCAATCAAAACGGTACAAATATAAGTTCTCTCAACATGTTTTTATTTTTGCTTGGAATGGAAGCATCAAACTTTTTCCAACTATGTCTCTAACCAATATGTAGGCTAAACAGTCAGAAAATGTGTATATCAATGAGTTGAAACTTAGGAAAGAAACAGAGAAGTCACTGAGAAAAACTAAAGAAGAACTTGAGAAGATGATAAGAAAGCTTAAATACAAATACAGCTTATCAATGGAAGCATTGAGAAAACTTAGACAAGAACAAGAAGAGTTGAAGATAGAGCTTAGAGAAGTATCAAAGCTGAAGAGTAACCGCAAGAACCATGGACCGCCTCAGTACTTCATATGCCCCATTACACAAGTAAGAAACATTGAAAGATCAATGAAAATTTAATAATCAAAGTGTTATAAATGAAAAGATAGTCAAAACAAGAATTTTGGTTGTAGGATGTGATGGAGGATCCACATGTAGCAGGAGATGGTTTTACATATGAAGGAGAAGCCATAAGTAATTGGTTTGAGAGAGGACAAGAGACTTCTCCAATGACAAACAAGAGGCTTCCTCACACTAGCTTAGTTCCGAATCTTGCTCTTCGATCTGCAATCCAAGAATGGCTTCAAGCATCAAAATCCTGAAACATTAGCATCTCCAGTGTTAAACATTAAGTACCTTAGTGGCTAATCAAGGGAGCTTACTCATCTCCACTGACAAAACATTTTGTAATTGTCCTAACACTAGCCGGTGTTGGTTGGTATGAGTTCAAGTCTTTTGTAATATTCTTTAATTATTATGAAATTATATTGTAAATCATGATTGAGTTGTATATAATACTAGGTGGCCGGTCCGCACCCTGTGCGGACATGAACAGATTCAGTTATGGGCTTAATAGTGGTTGGGTTTTGGCAGACACAAATTTTATATCATAAACCACTGTGTTTGGGGTAAAGCAACGACACATGGAAATGTTGGTACTCTATATTTTACATGGACGTGATGGAACAAAGTATCTTCAGTATCAGAGTGCAACATATTGTGTGTATATATAATTGCAACATCATTAAAAATCCTAATATGTGTGTTTAAGATGTAATTTTATTACTCATCACTACCCATCTGAGAAATCGAAAAGATAAATAATTGTAACAGTTTCTATATTTTCCTTAATTTATTGGAAAAAAATAAAGGTACAATTAAGTACACTTGACTAAGAAATATTCTGAAAAACTTGTTTGTAGACAACATTCAAAGTTTTCGTCTCCGGCTTCCTTTCTTTACCAGTTATTAGGATTTTTAATCTCGATCTCGATTTAACTCTTGAAAGTGCGACGTAGAGCTGACAATGAGAGAACTCTGGCCTAGGCAGAAACAAACCAACGCTTTCTAGTGTTTGACCTTGACTTTTGTTGATGGTCATCGCGAAAGCCAATGTAATGGGAAACTGTCTTCCACGCATTTTGAAAGGAAACTTTGTGTCATAGGGTGTGACAACATTCTAGGAATCCAGACCTTGTCTCTAGTAATATTGTTTCCGGTTTTAATTCTAGCTTCTAGCACATGGGGTAGTAACTGAGTAACAATTAGCCTAGTACCAATGCATAAACCATCTGCAAGATCCACGTTACGAAGACACATAATAAGAGCAACAACCTTGAGCTTCAAATTATGTCTAGGCAGTCCAGCCACTTTAACACTGTTCAAAAACTCTGCAGGATATACTACATTTTCTTCTACGTCAACATCGGATGGAACAATACTGTCAGAGCTAAGGTAAAACTTCTCTTCACCTGAAAACATATGTAAATCATTTTCTTTAGTGACAAAAACGTGTAAGATACTGGAACATAAGTTTAAACAGAAAACATGTTTAAAAGTGCAAGATTTTTCTGTTTTAAAAATGTCATTTTGAAATGATAAATACATTTTAGTTATAAGAATATATGTTTAAATATTTTATTATGTAATACGTATATAGTTTTATTGATTTTTTATGTTTAAAAATATTATTGTATATTTTTAAAAAGTTATAAATCAATCATGATATAATTTAAAATTAAAATTTGTTTATATAATTCTACTGTATTAATTTTTTATTTGAGCTAAATTTTATTTTGTGAAAAAATATTCATATAGTTCTCATTTTCATCAGCTGATTTCCATGGGTTCGCCGGATAACGAAGTGTGTTGTTTCAAAGGTTTCAAATCCTTAATCATCGTACTAATTTATAATAGAAGCCACAGATTTTGTGATTTGTGTATTAGAAGCCATAGATAGTTTTATGGTAGTGGTTTGCTTAGGAAGAAATGGAGCTTATTATAATAAGAATAAGGAAACACGTTGAGACATAGGGTTTTCGTAAACTTGCGGCATACTCCTTAGAATCGTATCTCACGATAATTTCTAAAATATTATATAGTTACTATTCCTTAAATTAGGCAAATTCAGTTACTATATTTTAGATAATCGTATTAACTATGTTTTTTTCCTTACAATTTTTTTAAATTCATATGGTTAAATGGAAAATTAATAATCATAAAATCAGAATTGCTTTGAATTCTGATTGGCCGAAAATATAGTTGGCAAAAATATTAAAAAATCTAAAAAGGCAGTGGCATACAATGTAAATAACTTCAAAAAGTGAAGGCAAAATCCTAGGAGAGATTCTTCTTTAATATATAGAGGGATATCATTATTAAAACAAATAAATTAAATAGGAAGAGTATGAAAAGGTGTTCTCATTTTAAAAATTATTAAAAAAATTGAAGCGGTTTGTCTCTTTATGAATAATTCAAACCTTTTACAGAAATATTAGTTATATAAATTAATCATATTAAAGTATTAATACTAAATCATTGACATATTTTTCATAAACTTTTACCAATAAAATGTTTTTAGATCGACCGAAACAATGAAGACATCTGTGATTGGAAGTTTCCTCTTATTTTAATTTTAGACTAATTATTGTTTTCAAAACCAAACGTTTATGACAAATCAATGAGCACTCTTATCATTGAATGGGAAGAACATGGACCCCAATTTGATGAAGCATGTTGCTGGATTTTCCATAAAACCCAACGATCTTATGTTCATCTTTGTGGAGTATGAAGTTTGGTACTGTATCGAATCCAAAAACATTAGAGTAGTTTTTGTTGGTAGTAAACCTAAGCATGGTTATAACTCCGGATTTATCATCGTAGTCACCCTCCACTGATATGAGATATTCTGCAGGATCACTTAGCGTGAACTGAAAAAAAGAGAAAGATAATAATTAGTTAACTATATCTTATCTATAGCTGTAAATTATTAAGAAGTGAATCAGTGACCTCTTGGACATCAGATAGGGTCTTTCTCCCATGGTCATCACCGAAGACTACACGACCGTTTTGGGCATACATAAACTTGACAAACCCTATAGCATTTTCGGTTAGTCCAATGTATATCTTTTCAATACGGTTGAAAGAGTTACCGTCGTCCCAATAATCTCCTCCATCACAATTATTAAAATCTAAGCAAGTTAAATGCGGACATACTTACAACAAAAAGAGTAACTACGACGAGAAACCCTAAAAATCATGATATGATTTATTCCTTCGACATTGACCTCTATATATATGAAGTGAATCATATAGGTTTGTAACGACGCCAAGGAAATATTCATAAAATAAATTATGGAACCGTTTAAGTAAAGATAGTTAATTTTTTTTGGAAGAAAATTAAATGCATATGATATGATTCTAATTTACGCAATTAATCAATATGATTTACCGTATTAATTAATATTCTTGCGCAAGTAATCAATATGATTTACTGTATTTTTAGTAAGGGATAGTAATAAATACGTGTATTAATTAGTATTCTTGCGCAAGTAATATTAATTACTTTCCTACTTTTTCAATCTGTCTTATTTATTTAGTAAGTATTCAATGCATTGAACATATAAATATTCTTGCGCAAGTAATATTAATTACTTTCCTGCTCCTTCAATCAGTATTATTTTTTAGTAAGTATTCAATGCATTAAACATATAAATATTCGAAATACAGTTTGATAGAAATAATAATATTATTTCAATTTAAACAAAGAATCATCAATTCGAATTAATAATATTATTTCAATTTAGTTAAATAAGTAAAAATAAAGATTATGATAGAATTCTAAATATTTTAGTTGATCTAATCTTTAATATGATAAAAAATCCAAACTTATTATTTACGAATTTGACATAGATACTATATATCTCACAATTCATATATTGTACTCTCTTTTTGTTTTCTATTTTGTTTATAATTATGAGTGCATGTTATTCTTTCTTTATAAATCAATCTTGAGTTCTCTTTGGATTTTGATCAAAACAATGATCAAAATTATTATAAATTTTAAATATATATAAAATTTACTTAACGTAAATAATATAAAATTTACTTAATGTAAGTAATATAAAATTTACTTAACGTAAATAATATAAAATTTACTTAACGTACAAGATGCTACGCACCTGTACAAACAACTCATCAAGTCAGAAAACTATAATACAAACACATCAAGATGAATAATGAAATAAAGAAACAAACAAACCTTGTTCTACAAGGACGTCATCTACAACTTTGGCAACCTGCAACACATATTTACAAAACAATTCGAATATTAACCAAGGAAACTGGAGTAAGCGTGAAACAAAAAAAAAATAATTCCATTTTAAAAACCTTATTAAAATGTTCATATTGTCTGTTTCCTAATCCAAACACTCCATACTTCAAGTTCTTAAGCCATTCTCCTCTGTCATTCCCCTGTAACACACATGTCTAAAACTTCAGAAACAAGTAAACAAAACTAAACAAGCCACGCAAAGAAAAAAAAGACTCACCTTTGTTACGATTTAATCCTTCGACATTGACCTCTATATATATGAAGTGAATCATATAGGTTTGTAACGACGCCAAGCAAATATTCATAAAATAAATTATGGAACCGTTTAAGTAAAGATAGTTAATTTTTTTAGAAGAAAATTAAATGCATATGATACGATTTTAACTTGCGCAAGTAATCAATATGATTTACCGTATTTTTAGTAAGAGATAGTAGTAAATTATGTATTAATTAATATTCTTGCGCAAGTAATCAATATGATTTACCGTATTTTTAGTAAATGATAGTAGTAAATACATGTATTAATTAATATTCTTACGCAAGTAATATTAATTACTTTCCTACTCCTTCAATGTGTCTTATTTATTTAGTAAGTATTCAATGCATTAAACATATAATATTCTTGCACAAGTAATATTAATTACTTTCCTACTCCTTCAATCGGTCTATTTTTTTAGTAAGTATTCAATGCATTAAACATATAAATATTCTTGCGCAAGTAATATTAATTACTTTCCTACTCCTTCAATCGGTCTTATTTTTTTAGTAAGTATTCAATGCATTAAATATATAAATATTCTTGCGCAAGTAATATTAATTATTTTCCTACTCCTTCAATCTGTCTTATTTTTTTAGTAAGAATTCAATGCATTAAACAAAATAAGGTTAGTATTTACAGGGCTTGCCTTTTTTGTTATGCCGATGAGAAAAATAAATCAAAAATGAATTTCCGAAAAATCAACCAATAGAATCGCATTATTTCGGCTGAGAAGGGCTCTGTGAGCGACACGTGTCAAATGTACTTCTCATTTAATAGTAAGGAGGATTTTAATCATATGGTGCAATTTTTCCAAGTTCAACTCAAATATGGTTTATATTGTAGATGTATAAATTAAACGACATTGACTTACCTCCTTGAGTTTGATTAGTCAAAAGAAATAATAATAGATATACAAACTCGAGATGGAATATTCGAAAGAAACAGAGTAACACCAGAAAAGGTAGACACATGGTTCCATTGGATCTTTTCTTTCTTGATTCCAAATATATGTGAAACATTTGGGAAGAAGGCAAAAGAACTAGTCCTTTGTCTTAATATATTCTAACGCTTTCCCCCAGAAAGTATGGAGTTTCAGGGAGAGAGAGAGAGACCAACATGGAGGAAGAAGAAGCAGTGATGGAGGAGGAGAGAATATATGTTGCAGTAGGGAGAGAAACTGAGAAGAACAAGTCAAATCTCACATGGGCAATAGATAACTCGGAAGGGAACAAGATCTGTATAGTTCTTGTTCACCAACCTGCTCAAATGATTCCTGTTTGTAAGTTCTTTATCTCCCCCCCCCTCACTCCAACAACCCCTAAAGTCTATAGATTCAATGGTTGTGACATGAAACATAGGTTAAAGATTTTGAGTTTGAAGTGTGTTTTTTTTTTGTTGTCTTCTCTAGTGGGTACTAAATTTCATGCTGCAACGGTAGATGAAGAGTTAGTGAGAGCATACAGAGGAAAAGAAAAGGCGAAAACAGACAAGATTCTTGATGAGTACCTTAGAATTTGCCTGCAGAAAGGGGTATGTATGTATGCATGTATGCATATAGAAATATGAGATATGAAGTTTTATAAGGGGATTGGTCTTGCAGGTACAGGCAGAGAAGCTGTGCGTTGAGATGGACTCGGTCGAGAAGGGAATTGTGAAGATGATTTCTGACAACAGAGTCAAGAAGTTTGTGATGGGAGCAGCTGCAGACAAACACTATTCAACGTATTGTTTCATCCTTTTTGTGTTGCTACTGCCTCACCTGTTTATTGTTACATACACCTTCTCTGGTGATCAATTTTGCAGGAAAATGGTGGATTTGAGATCAAGGAAAGCCATCTTTGTCTGCCAACACGCATCAATGACTTGTCACATTCGGTTTGTCTGCAAAGGACATCTCATCCATACAAGGTTCAAGCCAGAGTCCTCTTTTTGCCATATAGAGACAGCAGTTTGATGCTTTATTACTAAGACATGTACGTAACCAATGTAGGGAACATAGAATGGATGTCCTAGCTCTCTTATCTGGCATTCAGTGGCCTGTATCCACGCAAAGTAGCAGCAATTCATATATGCAGAGAGGGAGTTGCCAGGTGGAGGAAGAAGAAGAAGAAGAAGAAGAAGAAGAAGAAGGAGAGGAGAGAATATCACGAAGCAGCTCGTGTCGGTCTGCTAGTACATCGTCATACTATGGAGGATCAGAAGCTTCATCAGGTATAGATGAAGTTTCATCAAGTATAACGGAAGATACATCAAACCACTCACCTCCTCCCTCTTTACCTGTAAGTCCCCTGCGATCCTGAATCCTTTTTATCTTGTTTGTTACTTTTCTGCATTACATCTGACCCTTGAGATGCTTATTTGATCCACCAGTGCAGTGGGATGGGACGAGGCATGATGACCTTCCTGATCAACTCCACAAAACTCTTGCATAGGCTTGCCATCCAAAACCATAAGCAGCCTGAGTGAACCCCACCATTACCTAAAAAGCTACAGAGGAAGAAGCAGAAAAGGTGCAAAAATATTTGATCACATCTGTATATACGACCGTACGTAGTATTTGTAAAACCCATTCGTGTGAATGCAAGACGTTGGAACCATCTTCATGTTAGTATTCTTTAGTATGTAAAGATTTATCACTAACAAAAGTAAGGGACAAAGAAGCAAAATGGCATCCTAACCTCTCGGATTAAAGGAGAAGAAAGAAACGTGTCAGACTGTGGGAACAAAACAAAAAAAAAAAGACAAAGCAAAATATTATAGGACAGCACCACCCATAAAACGCAAGTGACTGGAACACCACTCTCTCTAATTGCTTACAATCTAAATGTGGGGATCACCAAAACTGTTCCAGCCATTAGTCTAGCGTTATTAGCTTCATTTGTGTCCTGACGCCAAATCTTTAGCGTTCAAAACGGATGCTAACCAAACCATCTCCCATCATTCATCTATAGCTATATCCAAGATTCGATATGGTCCAAAACTGGTAAGTGAGTTAGATTCTCCTCTCAAGCTGGACACAGCCTCGTCAACAGTTTGAGCACTTCGTTGCTTAGAATGCAATCTATGTGAATCCTAAGAAAACGGAACACACTCAACCAAGAGCAATCACAGAGAAACTAGTTTAAACCTTATTGAGCTTTATATGTTCCAGTTATAGATATTGAATGTTATATCTTATTAGTGTAGAGGAATGTACAATATATAGACTGATACAACTTGGAGAGGAAGGAAGAAGTTAATGGAGAATATACAGATTGACAAATATTGATTTATGCTATCTACTTTTCTTATCACGCCCCCTCAAGCTGGAGGGACTGTGTTACTCCAAGTTTGATTCGTGTTTTTTGGAAATGTTGTCGTGAGAGAGGCTTGGTTAGAGCGTCTGCGAATTGATCATGTGTGGAGATATGGGAGACTCGGAGAATGCAATTTTGTATTTGATTCCTAACGAAGTGATAGTCAAGAGCAATGTGCTTTATACGAGAATGGAAGACATGGCTTGCACATAGATAAGTCGCACCACCATTATCACAGAACACAACTGGAACCGTAGGTGGTTTGAAGCCAAGCTCTGTCAGTAATGACGTTATCCAATTGATCTCAGAGGTGATACTAGCCACAGCTCGGTACTCCACTTCAGTAGAGGAACATGCAACGCCGCGTTGTTTCTTTGATGACCAGGATATAGGGTTGCTGCCAAGGTAAACCACTTATGCATTTGTGGAGACATAATCGTGTGTCGCCAGCCCAATCAGCATCAGAGAATCCATGTAATGTCATAGGTGAGTGCGTCTGGAGAAAGAGTCTGTGTGATGGTGTTCCTGCAAGATAGTGAAGTACTCTCTTTGCTCATTGCCAATGTTCATCTGTGGGTTGATGCATGAATTGTGAGAGTCGATTCACAACGTAAGTAATGTCGGGTCTTGTGAATGCAAGGTACTGCAAGCTGCCTACAACAAAACGATACTGTCTCGGATCCTTGAGAGGAGTACCACTGCTGAGTGTCAGTTTAGGAGAAGAAGGCAGGGGTGTTGAAACATGTTTGGCATCCGTCATGTTGTTTTTAGCAAGGAGGTCAAGGATGTATTGGCGTTGCATCAGGTGGAGACCATTGTTGCTGCGTGTTACTTCAATTCCAAAGAAATAATGAAGATCAGAGGGATCTTTAATAGAGAAGTGGTCGGCTGGAGAATGGAGAACCCTTGTAATGATACTCTTGTCGCTTCCTGTGATCAAAATATTGTTGACATAGACAAGTATATAGGTTACTGATGAACCTTCACGGTGGAAGAAAAGAGATGTATCTGCTATCGAGTTCGTGAAACCGCCATGGAAAAGGTGATGTTTTAACGATTGATACCAGGCACGGGGTGCCTGTTTGAGACCGTAGATTGGTTTGTTGAGACGACAGACATAATCTGTTTTATCTTTGTCAACAAAGCTTGGAGGCTGAGACATGTAAACTTCTTCCGTAAGCTCGCCTTGTAAAAAGGCATTATTAACATCGAGTTGCTTGATCACCCAGTTCTTCTTCACCGCAATGTCTAGAACAGTACGTATCGTGGTTGACTTAATCCCTGGACTAAACGTTTCCGCGTAGTCAATGCCATATCTCTGATTGAAACCACGAGCAACTAATCTACCTTTCTTGCGTTCTTCTTTTCCATTAGGGAGATACTTTGTCGTGGATAACCATCTGCAAGACACCAAATTCTGAGCCGAATTCGGCGGAAAAAAAATCCCACGTTCTATTACGTGTCATTGCATCAAACTCAGTAGAAGCTGCGCGACACCAACCTTCATCTTTAAGAGCTTGATGGATTGTTCTTGGTTCTGTGTTGGGTGATTTCAGACGAGCAGTTGTGAGAGATAATTTTTGGATAGGTTTAAAAATATTGTTTTTGGATTGAGTTTGCATTCGATGTTGGTTTTGAGGTGGAGAGGGTGGTTGTTGGGGTGGTTTTTGTACCGGAACAGTGGTGGCTGCGGAGGATTGGGAGTTTGGTGTTTGTGTTTGGGAAGTCGATGCTGGTTGTGTGGGCTTGATATTTTGGGTGTTTGGAACAAGTGGACTCGGGTTTGGATTTGTGTGGGCCGGTGTTTCATGTGATGGTGGTTTTGGGTTTGTCTGGGCCGTGGGTTGTGGCCCATTTTCAAATTGAGCAGTGGGCTCAGAATTAGACGAGGAAGAAGAAAAAGTCGAGACAGAGGACGGAGGTAATACCTGAGTATTGGGGGCCGGAGCTGATGTCGGTGGTTGTTGTTGATCCAGGTGAGAATCCGAGCACGGGAGAGGGACGATGGTGTGCGGAATGGATGATGAAGTTGATGGTGGCTCACTTGGAGGGTTTTCACACTGGGAGACATCGAGACCTCGTTCATGTCGAGCAAACAGATAAGTGCTCTCATCAAATTGTACATGACGAGAGGTATAGATGCGTCCAGTGTGAATGTGAAGACAGTAGTAAGCGCTCTGGGCTGTAGAGTATTCAAGAAAGACGCATTGTTGGGAGCGATTGTCAAGCTTATGGTTTGTGTACGGTCTCAACCAAGGGTAGCATGAGCAGCCAAAGATGCGAAGTCGATCATAGTTGGGTACTTCACCAAAGAGTTTTTCGTAGGGCGATTTAAGAGAAAGTACCGGTGTTAGAAGCCTATTGATCGTGTAGGCAGCAGCAGTGAAGGCATAGGGCCAGAACTCCTTTGGTACAGAGGCTTTAGAGAGCATCGTCAGGCCCGTCTCAACAATGTGACGGTGTTTCCTCTCAGAGAGTCCATTGTGCTCAAGTGTGTGTGGAGGAAAAGTCAAATGAGAGATTCCATGAGTTGAATGGTATGTCTTCAATGCCATAAACTCACCACCATTATCAGTAAAGAATGTTCCAATTCGGTGTTGGATTGATTTTCAACGAGGCCTTTGAATGCAATAAACACTTCTTTAACATCAGATTTTTTTTGATGGGATACATCCAGGTATAGCAGGAGTTTATGTAAAGCCAAATCTCTAGTGTTAGAGGGTAAGAAGGAAGAACCCGTATGAGAAATAGGAAGGCTGGTACCATCGGCTATTAGCACATCATCATTCCCATGATATGGTTGATGTAATGCTAGATTCTGCAGATAGGAGGTGAGATGATGCGTAGCACCACTGTCCAGGAGCCAGTTGTCTGGCGCATAGGATGATCCAGCAGCAAGGTTGGCCCGTGGGCCAAGGTTTGAATGGATTGGCTGGTGGTTGAGTAGAGGCTGGATGTGTGAGGAACTGCGTGCACCCCTTGGTGGAGTGACCTTGAACACCGCAGAGCTGGCACCTGCCAAGGTATGGTTTGGGAGATCGATTTTCTTGCCTTGGTTGTTGCTGGTAGTTGTTGGGATTATTCCTGTAGTAGTTGTTGTTGTAACGAGGTCGATTATTGTAAGTGTTGTTAGTACCTCTCTGTTGAGCCATGTTCGCAGTAGCAAGGATGGGAGATGATATTGTATCTGCTGTAGCCAACAGTTTGGCTTCATGGCTCAACAGTTTTTCATGAAGCTCGGTGATTGTTGATGGTATATCACGACCCTCGATCTGATCCACAACGTTTTTGTATTCTTCAGGGAGCCCTTCAAGGATCAGATCAATTTGATCTTCATGCTCGATTCCTTTGCCAAGAATGGCAAGCTGGTCCATACGAGTGATGTGACCTTGAAGGTAGACATCAATAGTTTTATTTTCCTTCTTCCAGTTTTTGAGTTGCGTCTTCAGTTGCTTGATATGACCTCTACTTTGCTTAGCATAGGTGGATGACAAGGTGGTCCAGACTTGGTATGAAGTGGTGGAACGAGAGACGATAGGCTTTCAGTGCCGGAGAGAGCACCGATCAAGGCACTGTAAATGAGTTGATCTTGGCGTTTCCACAAGGTATAGGCTGGATTAATGGAGATTTCTCCATCAACAGTGAGAGTTTCAGAGGGTGTGGTTAGGGAGCCATCAAGATGACCTACCAAACCGTAGCCATCAAGCAAGGCACGGACTTGGAGGCTCCACATCAGGTAATTGGTCGCTGTGAGCTTAGATACATTAGACATGTTGATGTTGAGAAGATTTTGGGTGGGAGTTTGAGTGGTGATAGCTTCGACAAGGGTGGTATTGTTTGATTCAGACATGGTGGCTAGAGAAAAAGAAGGGTTTTAGGTTACTAGGTATCGTTATTGCTCTGATACCATATAGATATTGAATGTTATATCTTATTAGTGTAGAGGAATGTACAATATATAGATTGATACAACTTGGAGAGGAAGGAAGAAGTTAATGGAGAATATACAAATTGACAAATATTGATCTATGCTATCTACTTTCCTTAGCACCAGTTGATGTACCATTTTCATGCTCATTCCTTTTCTTGTTCTTGTTTTTGCTCTTTGAAGTCTTTACCACCTTGTGATCTGCGAAAGATAAAGGCATGATACCAACAAGGATACTCATACACGCACCAAATAACCTTTCAACTAGGCCATAAATGCATAAGCAGAAAGTATACTAGCCCCAGAGATGATAATGAGCCAGACTACATACCTCAGTAAAGTCATCATGCAAATGAAATATTTCACGTGTGTTTCCCCTCAATAATCCGTGCACTAGTAAGATCAACCAATGGCTTCAACTGCAAACTGTCAGTCACTGAGGTCAGCTCACAGAGTCGCTTTGTATCCATCCTCAAGAATTTTTCATCATAAACTTTACGTTCCTAATTCCTAAATAGTAATAAAGAACTCTTTGAAAAAAAGCTTATGATTATCAATAGGGAATTTGCATCCAATAACCATAGAAAAAAACAAAAATTCACCCCATAACCATAGCAAAAGAATGGCTATGATATGTTATTTATTATTGAGTGGATGGCCGAAAATGACTCTGTTTTGTTGGAAGGAAAAGTGTGTTGTTTGGTTCTTTCTCGAACTCTCATCTCTCTCTCTCTCTCTCATGTTTTAGTTTTATAAATTGTTAATTAAAAGTTTCACCTCATCTCTGTATAGTTACTTTTAATCTTTCTAACATAATTTGTATAAACAAATTATTATAGTTAGAAAAAATATTTACATTTTTTCACATATGTTATAACTTGTTTTTTTCTAAACGGATATATATATTCACAAAAGCAAAAAGATGAATCAAAAATATTTCATATACTATACTATATTTTCAAATTGTACAAATAGAATAGAAAAAGAGTTCATGTTAATAATAACAACTGAATATCTTTATTATGAATTGTCTAGTTTAGAATTTTATGAAGACAAAATTACAAGATTCTACATCTAATATAAAAATAGTTTTGTGCATATTCTTTTTGCCTCCAAAACCAATACATATTCATTAGTAATATAGTGTAATTATTATGATATAACTATTCTACTTTATAGAAACAAACAATATAGTACATAACATCCTTTTTCTCTCTTCTCTTTCCCCCTCTTCTTCCTCCTCTCTTGCCCTCACCTGCTCATCTGTCTCTCCTTTTTTTTCCTCTTTTACTTTCTCCCTCCTCATCCTCCTCATTTATCCTCCTCTTCTTCCTTCCCCTCTCTCGGCCTCCGCTGCTCGTCGTCCTCCCTCCTTTTTTTTCTTCATCCACCTCCTTCCTCCTCATCTTCCTCCCTTCTCCTCCTCATACACTCGCCTCTCTCCTTCTCCACCATCTTCCTCCTCTTACTCCTTTCCCTCCGTCCTCTTCCCTCCTTTCTCCTCTTGCGCATATTATTTTTTGCCTCCAAAACCAATACATATTCATTTGTAATATGTTGTAATTATTATGATATAACTATTCTATTTTATAGAAACAATATAGTACATAACATCCTTCTTCTCTCTTTTATCTTCTTCCTCCTTTCTCGTCCTCACCTGCTCATCGTCTCTCCTTTTTATCCTCCTCTATCTCCTCTTCTTCCTCCTTTCCCTCTCTTCCTCTCTCGCTCTCCCTACTCATTGTCTTATCACCTCATACACTCGCCTCTTTCCTCCTCCACCCTCTTCCTTGTCCTCCTCATTTCCCTCTGGCCTCTTCCCTCCTCCTTCCTCCTCATTTTTTTGATATTCTATAACTATAAAATAGTTATCTAATATTATTAATTTACATACTATAGTATTTTATATAAAGAACGGCTATGTTAAATTCAAAAGGCAGAAACGTGTGACATGCGTGAAAATCACGATTGCTCGCTCAAAGGGGTAAAAATGTCTGCTTTTCTTGTCAAATGTCACATCTCACCGTGTGATTTATACATGGTTACTTTCTGCATTTCTTTTCTCAATATGTATATTCTGAAAATTAACCCTTATCAATATGTCATTACAACTGAAAGAACACAAGTAAAAACCTTATTTTAACGTCCAAGTACTTGATGAATCTGCAGTAATCGAAAACCAAGCTTAACATGGCTGGATTGACTAGCTTTGGAAGAGGTATTGCATAGTTCTTAGAGGATCCTTGCACCTTTCTGTAGCACTTGGTGACATATCACTGGACAGAACATTGCAACCTCTTTTTCCACTTGTTGGATGATCCATCAGCAGTTTCAAGCCATATATAGGATCTCATCATCTGTGTTGATGCCACAGAAAAAAGGTTATTTAGTTTTAGTCCAAGGTAGAATAAAGCAGCTAGCCGTTCAAAAACTCCATACAAAGATAGGAAAATCCAACACTCAAAACCAAAACACAATTAGTATTACAAGAATATATGATCATGTAATAAACAACTAGGTCATGTAAACTATTAGGATATAGTATATTTCCTTATCAGTAGAAGGATAATTACGTTAACATTTAGGATATATCCATATGTGTTTACGATATTTTTCAATTATTTGTAGGGTTATCATCGATCACCCAACTATAAGTATCATGTAACCTTCATCGTTTATCAATAAGAAGAACATTCAAGTCATTATGTTCTTAGATTTATATAAACTCATTTGTTGAAAATAAAGACTAATCACAAATTTTAAAAAAATTATGAGCAAGAAGTAGGCTGTTAACTTGTTATGCACTTCAACAGTTAAAAGATAGAAAAGCTTACATCTGGTTTTATGATGGTCAATTCACCTTCCGACATTGATATGAAAGAACCAGTCTTCTGGTAATAAGCTCCTTTTCTTTTTTTTTGTTCAACGGTAATAAGCTCCTTCTTGAGATAATTATCTTATTACAGTGTCAGGATTCTACAAGTACAACACTCCCCAGAGTACAAAGTATTTACTTGTTCTTGACTCCTGAAGCTCCTCAACTTTGCAACTAATACGCCACGTAGAAACGTTTCCAAGTCTCTCTAATTAAGTAGAAAATTTTTCAACTTAAGTGAGCATTGAGCTAAGACAGTGCAATCTCCCTAAAGTAGTAATCTTTCAGTTCAAGGAACTGGAATCGATTCAAATCTCTCTCTCTCTCTCTCTCTCTCTCTCTCTCTCTCTCTCTCTCTCTCTCTCTCTCTCTCTCTCTCTCTCTCTCTCTCTCTCTCTCTCTTTCTAGATTTGAAAATTTATTATAAATAAGTATTCAAAATTAAAGTTGTATTTAATTTTGATTTAATTAATAAAGAGATTTGGTTTATGAAAAAAAAATTATTTATTATTCGTATTTGGTTTAATTCATTAATCAAAAAAAGTTCCAAGCGAGGATTCCCTAAAATCTTGATTGAGTTTGGAAATCTTAATTGAAGATTATCTAATCTTTTGGCTGAGTTGTTTATGGTTGATTCCGCTCCATCACAGTGCAGTCATGAAGAGCAACCAGAGAAATATAAACTCATTTCTCTAAATTATCACAATGCAATCATGAAGATCAGCAAGAAAAAAAAATATTTTCTCTAGACATTATTTACCAAGTGATTTGTACCTGTGTCATCACTATAATCTTTCTAAAAATGACGACATGACTAACAAAAAATATGACATGAATCTTTTTTAATTATGATATGGCATAGAATTAAGTATGACATAATTCAGTGACAGAAATGAAAATATAAGGTAATATGTATAGTCATTACTACAGTTATAAAAATTAGAAAGAACTCAAATATTAGATGTAATTATTATAAACTTGCAAAAGGAAAAAAATAATAGCAAAAAATCTAAAAATATTCATTTGTCTATTGGAATTTTATATATTTTCAATGATTCAAATGAAAGTTATAAATGGTACAAATGTATTTCTTTATTATATTGGGAAAATTTTATGTTTACCATATTTTTGGTATCATTATTCATGTTTATTTTTACTCAAGGGACATCTTCACAAATATTTTTTTCATTAAGAGGTAAAAGACTTTTATATCGTTGCTTTATAATATATATATATATATATAATAATTATTTAAATAATTTTTTATAGTTTTCGAATTATATGTTTTCAAATTCGAATTTTTATATAATTGTTTTTGAGTTTTTCAAAAAAAAATTTGAAATTCCAAAATTTTCTTTGAAACTATTTTTATAATTTAAAAAAAAAGAATTTAAGTATTTATTTGTATATTCTTAACTCCACATTCTAAAACCTTACCCCACCCCTCAACTCTAAACTATAAATCTAGATTAGGTAACCTTAGAGTTATAAGTGTCTTTTTATCCTTTTAAAAGTGAGGGCAAAAGTGGTTAAGGTAAACATAAAAAGTAATATTAAAAATATGGTATTTTAGGCAATTTTTTATAATATTTAATTTTTTGAGAAAAATATGTTGTATATTGATGATTTTATTAAATATAATATATACATTGTATTATAATTCATGCTTAAGATATAAAAGAAGAAACTGATGACATAAATCATTATAAGAAGAAAGCGATGACAGAAATCATTAAAATGTCATATATCTATTGAACATTATAATAAACAATAAAAAGATGTATAAAAATTATAGATAAACATATGTAAACAATTTTTATAGCATTTTTTATTCCGTAAATAAAATTTCTAAGCAAACTACTTATGTTTTTTATCTACAAAGTTTTATCTACTTTGACAAAAATATTTTAAATATATATTTTTTAAAAATAATTACATCATTCATTTTAAATAATAGTATATATATTATTTAAATACTGATTATTTAAATCTATAATCATTATAAGAAGAAAATGATGACATAATCATTAAAATATGATATATTTACTGATTATTATAATACAATAATAAAAATGTATAAAACTATGGTTTCATAAAAACAAAATAAATTTAATTATTAAAGCTAATTGTCGGTTTAGATTAAAGAATTTTATAAACTACATAGAATATTAATTACAGATGATTACTTTATATTTTTAAAATTAAATAAAATTAATTAAGTAAAATTTAATGTAATAAAATATTTTTTAAAAAAATATTATATCTGCGCACGAAAACATTTAGTTTCTAAATTATATATATTGACAGAAAGGACATGCCGTTAGGTGAATAGGCTTGGGACTTGTAAGGCGAGGCATTGCAATATGTCAATTAGAGGATGGACTCGACCGGTTATGAATAATTGAATTTATATTATTCAAGAGAAAGTCCAAAACCATTTTACATAATCCTTTTTAGTGGTCAGAGATTTTAGGTAATGTTTCAACATTTTTGGTTTAGAGTTGGCTCTACTATACCATTGTGGATTTTAACTCTCAGGCTAGCCTTTTTAAAAACTCTAATTTAACTACTAAAAAAAATCTCTTTGCAAGTGATTCCTTCTAAGAAAAACATTGTAGCTTGGAAATTTTTCAAATGATCCTGAAGATGCTGTTACAAGAGTGTCAGGTCACTTTAAAATAAATATAGCAATTAGCAACCAATGAACTTTTTGTTTTCTTCAACCTTGTCTTTCCTAATTGGCAAGTACAGAACACTATTTCCTAATTGCCATGATTTATGAATGTAAGTTTCAAAAAAATAAAATATATATATATATATATATATATATATATATATATTCACAAGTCTTAATATATGCAGAATGGAAGAAGTAGAGTATGTATTACAAATGAGGATTATGTTTTTGGAGCAGAATAAAACGCAGTCGATAGTATGTGTTTTTTAATTCACTAGTTCGATAACAATTATTATACGATTTTGAAAAGATATATAATAACTCACATCACATATAAACCATTTTTGAATGGAAAATTACAGAGTTATTACCATCCGAGTTGTAAGGATGCATAATGTATGTGGATCTTGTCCTGGTAAGCGCCAGATCATCTCAGATGGAGTTTTGTTCGTAGGCTTGTAGCAGTTAGTAAGTAGCCCTATAATTTAGTGACAATCATGAGGAATTTTTAAAACAATCGATATTGATGTATTTTATATCTTTACACTCTCTTACTAATATACATCTAAGTTAATTTTAAATATTTTTATTTAATTAAACTACAACAAAATAGCTGGAAAGGGGCATTCAAAACTCTGTCCAAACGCCTAATTGATCACTGACCCCAATAATTATTTTTATTATCAGCATGATGATTGATTACAATGAAGAAGATAACATTAACAATATTAATGTTATTGTCAATATATTGTCATGGTCTTAATTCTTTTTATTGTCTAACACTTCTTTGCATTATCTTCCAACTATAAGAGTCACCACTCCACTTGTTCACAACACCACAAACAGAGAAAGAAAACCAAAGCTAGTTCGAATCCAAGATGGAAGGCAAAGAAGAAGACGTTAGAGTTGGAGCTAACAAGTTCCCGGAGAGACAACCAATAGGAACTTCGGCTCAGAGCGACAAGGACTACAACGAGCCACCACCGGCGCCACTTTTCGAGCCTGGTGAGCTATCTTCATGGTCCTTCTGGCGAGCTGGTATCGCTGAGTTTATAGCTACGTTCCTCTTCCTCTACATCACTGTTTTGACCGTCATGGGAGTTAAAAGGTCACCGAACATGTGTGCTTCGGTCGGAATCCAAGGTATCGCTTGGGCTTTCGGTGGTATGATCTTTGCCCTTGTCTACTGCACCGCTGGTATCTCCGGTACGTCACTCAACTTAACTTCGGTTTGATATATATTAGTCTTATCTCCTATGTGTGAACCAGAGCCAGTCCTAAATTTAATGAGGCTTGAAACAATTATTAACTGATTGATACATATACTTTTCTTAGTCCATTATATATATTTTCTTAGTCAATTTGGAGCTGAATTATATATACATAACAACTATTAATACCTTCCGAGTCATATGCGAATGTTTCATCTCACTGTGCTTTGGACCGGATCTGTGTGGAACTCATTCTATTTGTGTGTTACAATCTCAGGTGGACACATCAATCCAGCGGTAACTTTTGGTTTGTTCTTAGCCCGGAAGTTGTCGCTCACCAGAGCTTTGTACTACATAGTGATGCAATGCTTGGGAGCCATATGTGGAGCTGGTGTGGTGAAAGGGTTCCAGCCTAACCAATACCAGGCTCTAGGAGGAGGAGCCAACACTGTGGCTCCCGGCTATACCAAAGGAAGTGGTCTTGGAGCTGAGATCATCGGCACATTCGTCCTTGTTTACACAGTTTTCTCAGCGACTGACGCCAAGAGAAACGCCCGTGACTCTCATGTTCCCGTAAGTAACTAGTCCATCGAACATAGGTTGGAGTGAAGATATTAATAGCCTTAACTGTGCAATAACAACTCTTTTTATTTTTTTAACAATTTGTGCAGATTCTTGCACCACTCCCAATCGGGTTTGCGGTTTTCTTGGTTCACTTAGCAACCATCCCAATCACTGGCACAGGCATCAACCCAGCAAGAAGTCTTGGAGCTGCAATCATCTACAACAAAGACCATTCCTGGGACGACCACGTGAGTTGCCCACAAACTATATATAATGTACCCAATCACATTCCAAACTAGGTTTAGATCATTTTTCTCTGACAGTTTCGTTTCATTTTGCCATTTTAGTGGGTGTTTTGGGTTGGACCATTCATTGGTGCTGCACTAGCTGCTCTTTACCATGTGATTGTCATCAGAGCCATCCCCTTCAAGTCCAGAAGCTAAGTTAAAACAAGACATCAAGTCCTCTGGTTTCTCGTCTTGTTTCCTTAGTAACTTCTATTGTTAATCCATACGTGTGAAATGTGTTTATGAATTAAAGTATGCGCCATGTTCTTTTCTTATTAATGCAATCGTTGTAACTTGTAAACAAGAAAGAATTTCTCAAATATTCAACATAAATAATAAGTCTTTCGTGTTTAAATAACAACCACAAACAGATTTTGTTTGAAAATCATGCAATGTTTTATTTATGAAAATAAAGAAAAAGATTCAAATCTGGATTTTGTACAGAAATCACATACTAGTCGGGGGTCCGGTTTGGTTTAAAAAATACGTCAGGTTCAATGTAACTATCGTTTCTGGTTTTCAGGGCTTACTCTACTTTTAAAACGTGGTAGTTAAAAGACACCTAACTTCGCCTTGGGAAATAGTCCTAATTGTCACATGCTTTTCAACAAAGCACGGAGATTCTTTAACAATTAATCAATTTAAGAAAAGAGGTTAAAATTTGCAAGAAATAGACGTAAACAATTGACTCTAAATTGCACCATTCTACTTAGTGAAAGATGACGACTTTGATTAGAACTCTTCTGACAAGAACCCTTCACTTACTTCGATCATCAAATTATTCTTCTTTTCATATGTACTTGATATTGGTATTGATAAGAAAAATAACGGTATAGATAAAAGCGGCAAAACATAATAGTACAACAAATGAAAACTATTTTTTTTCAAAGGCCATTTCAATATCAAAAAAATTTTAAAAATGATTTTGCTCAAATTTATATAATGATAGTAATATTTTTATTTCTTTTAAAATTAAAAGTATTAATTTTACTCTTAAATATAGAGGAAAAATATTTTTATTCTATATATGTGTAAGCAATAACAATAATACCTTTTTAAATTTTATAACATCGTCGAACAAAAATTCAATACAAAAATGCCATTGCATTATCAAAGTAAAAGGTAACACTATCTGGCATATATACACTTTTTTGATAATTACGAGCACTATACATCTAACCACTAAAGGAAGATAATACAATGCATTTGTTTTTTTATTCGTGGGGCTCAGAGCCATTTATATGATTGTTTGCTTCTCCCTCTGCTCTCTCAGTTCTTTGTGCTTGACCTCTCTGTCTCTCTTCGAACTTCAGTTTTTGCTCTGTTTATTCACCAATGGCTACTATTTGGAGGAGGTTGCTGAAGACAGAGACGATCCCTCGCATCAGCCAAAGCACGAGGAAGCTCTTCTCCACCGATGCATCTTCTTCTTTCGCTGAGAGACTTAGAAACCTTCCCAAAGATTTCCCTGCAACTCAGGCTAAACGCGATGCCTCTCTGGTAAAACAAAAAAAAAACTTTGTTTCTTGGGCATCTTGAAAATCTGATCTTCTTACGATGTTGACTGATCAAATCTGTCTTGTGTTGTAGCTCATTGGAAGAACTCCTCTCGTGTTTCTCAACAGAGTTACTGAAGGTTGTGAAGCTTATATTGCAGCCAAGCAAGAACATTTCCAGCCTACTTGTAGCGTCAAAGACAGGTGATTGTCAACTCAACTTTCAGTAAATCTTAGGACATCATCATTGCAAAAGCGTTGACTTTGTTTGGTTTTGTACTTTTGTTGTCTCTAGACCAGCTTTAGCCATGGTTGCAGATGCAGAGAAGAAAAACCTTATCACTCCTGGAAAAGTAATCAGCTTATTGTTTAATATACTTAAATCTCAAATTTATGGTGAATTAACTCAAAGAAGTGATGCTTATTTTATCAGACAACATTGATAGAGCCCACTTCAGGAAACATGGGAATAAGTATGGCTTTCATGGCGGCTATGAAAGGGTATAGGATTATAATGACAATGCCTTCTTACACCAGCTTGGAGAGGAGAGTGACTATGAGATCCTTTGGTGCAGAGCTTGTCCTCACTGATCCAACCAAAGGCATGGGTGGAACTGTTAAGAAAGCTTATGATCTCCTTGAGAGTACTCCTGATGCTCATATGTTGCAACAATTTGCTAATCCTGCAAATACTCAGGTACTTAAAAGAGTTTGATATAATCCTTTTTCATATTGCATTTTCACATTTTATCTAAAGATGATGTTAGAAATATTTGTGTAGATTCATTATGATACAACTGGTCCTGAGATTTGGGAAGACACACTTGGGAATGTTGATATCTTTGTGATGGGAATTGGTAGTGGAGGCACAGTCTCTGGTGTTGGCCAATACCTTAAGTCTAAAAACCCCAATGTCAAGGTGATTGATTTAAGTTCTGAAGATATCTTGTAAATATCGAAAAAGAGATATGCATTTGATCATTAATGACTTGCTATTGGTAGATATATGGAGTGGAGCCTGCTGAAAGCAACATACTCAACGGTGGCAAGCCAGGTGAACATTTTGAATCATTTAACATTTTGTTTGTTTGTCCTCTTTGATTCATTGTTATCTAAATCAATGGAAGGCCCTAGTTTCTTAGGTTGCTGATGGTTAGCTTTTTTGAACTTTGAGTTAGGTCCACATGCTATCACAGGCAATGGGGTTGGATTTAAACCGGATATCTTGGATATGGATGTTATGGAGAGTGTTCTTGAGGTAATGTATAAGGCTTAGAGCGTCCATCTTTTTAGTATTATATCAACTTATAAAAGGTTATGGTTTTGAGTATACGTGCAGGTTAGTAGTGAGGATGCTATAAAGATGGCTAGAGAATTGGCTTTGAAAGAAGGTCTCATGGTTAGTACTTTTCTTTAGGAGATTAATGAGATAAATTGGCTTGTTTGCTTATTTCTGGTTCTGACTGTGCAAACCCTAACTTGTAGGTTGGGATATCCTCTGGGGCTAACACAGTGGCAGCAATTAGACTGGCGAAAATGCCAGAGAACAAAGGCAAACTCATTGTGGTAAGAGAAGAACAAAACTTAAAAGTTTCGTTATGATCTATGCATGTTATGATTTAATCGGACGTTGGGAACTTGTATTCTGTTTATGTTGAACAGACGATTCATGCGAGCTTTGGAGAAAGGTATCTGTCGTCTGTTCTGTTTGATGAGCTAAGGAAAGAAGCAGAAGCGATGAAGCCAGTTTCAGTGGACTGACTTGGTTTTGGTTTGGGTTGGTACGAAGAAAAACTCCGTATTAGATTTTCTTCATCTTGTGGCACAAGATTGTGACACAGCCCACCAAAAAAGTGGCATAAGTAATGTGTGTTTGTTTTATATGATGTCGGATTCTGGAAGAATAATTATGTTAATGTTTGATATTGAAATAAAAACATTTTCTGGCTCAAATAGGGATTTTTGTGCTTGTAGAATCGTATGAAATCATATTGAAAATAAAAGGATAATAGAGAAAATGAGTGTTTTTTTTTTTGAAAGTGTGTTCAATTTATTGCTGTCAGAAACATGTTTACAATAAATGTGAACTTTGATTTAAGTTTTTTCTTTTAATATTTTAAATTGTGAAAAATGAAAGCACATCTAACTATCTACTCTCCTATAACAAATCAAGGGACCATAGCTTTCTCCATGTGTGGTTCTCCTTTTCCTTTCATTGAAGAGATCCTGTTGCGCGCATGTTTGTCAATGAAGTGGATAAGATTGTTGTGGGTTGATGGGTTTCTCCATGTCTCCTCCCATTTCTTTCTTTCTAGATCCTATGCACCGATGCTTCCAAACATAGCAAAATAGATATCTTGTGGTTTTGTTTAGCGTAATGTCCACCAGGAGTTTCAATACGCAATCCCAATGATGTTTTATATATGTGTCCCAAAATCTGTCTTGTAAGATTTCTCCAAATTTCCTTTTTCAGTGGGCAGCTAAAATAAAGATAATATTGAGTTTCAAATGAAACATTATAAAAAGTGCAAGATACATCCACTTTTGTGTTTCATTGAAGAGGATGATCTCTTGTAACCAACCGGTTCAGAATAGCAATCCATGAGAGGACCGAGTATTTCGGTGTTGATCCTGAAAACCAAATCCTTGTGTGCCAATCCACCAATGGAGACTCTTCACGTGTTAAGTTTCAAGTCTGGTGGGAATGAAATTCTAGTTTGAAAACGTCTCATGTCCCCTTTTACAAACAAATGTATTTCTCTGACCAAGCCCTCTAGTTCTCAACTGCAAAATTTATTTTTCAATCAATATCAAAGATTCAACGCGATGATGACGTCATCTGCAATTCTGGATAGCAAACTCCACCGTTGCTTTAATGTTGATCTCAAGATCGATACACCCTCTTAATCTTGTGATGTCAATAATCCTCCCTAGTGGTGACCAGACATCAAACCAGAAAGAGGAAGATGAACCATTACCAATTTCCATTCGAATGAAAGATCTTGCTAGTTTTCTATATCTCAATAACTTCTTCTATATCCAAGAGCCAAGAGAACTCTTTTCATTAGCATTCCAAACTGAACCTTTCCTGATCAAATAGAGCTTATTCCACTTTACCCATAAGGTTGACTGAGAGTTCATTCACCATATTCTCCATACTCAATTTTTCTCAGCAAGATATCTCAACCCAAAACCCCCTTCCTCCTTAAGTTTACATATATTTTACATGAAACTTTTGTTTTTTTTGAACTCATGGTAGGCCCTGACCATAGAAAAGAAGAACAAAGCTGATTTATCTCCTTAATGCATTGTTGTGGTAGTTGGTATACAGAGATCCAAAATTGGTGAGACTATGTATTACTGAAGCAATCAACTGAAGACAACCACCGAAAGAAATCTGCCTCGCCATCCAGGTAGTACTGTGTTTCCTTACTCTCTCGACTAGAGTGGGAGTAGTCACCTGTAGTCATTCATTTTGTCAGTAAAAGTATCCCGAGATACCTCATGGAAGTGAACCAGCGGCAAATGGGAAATAAGAAAGGATATCCGCTCTCTCATCATCTTGGGTTCCTGCCATATATAGTTTGGATTTTTCCATGCTTATATTCACACCTGAGAGACCGCAAACTCTTTGAACACTTGTAATATTGCTTCTATGGAGATTTTCTTGCCATCGGAGAATATCATCAGATCATCGGCGAAGCATAGATGAATGGAATGGAATCTTTTGACAATAAAAATGATATCATATTTTCTTCTCCGCTGCTGCTGTATCCAACAATTCGGAATGACAAAGAGATTGGGTGACAGTAAGCAACCCTGACGAAGACCTCTGGAACTGTTAAAATATCCTGGAAGCCCTTCATTAATTTGAACAAAGAAGGAACCCAGTTCGATGCATTTTTTTATCCATATAACAAACTTTTCTGGAAGCTTTATGGGTGAGAAAATCAACAATAAGAAAGACCATTGAACCGAGTCAAACGTTTTCGATATATCAATCTTTACATCACATCTGCAATATATGGTTGGCTTGTGATAACTTTTAACCAGATCTGAAGCTAACAAAACATTTTCCATGAGAAGACGATTTTTAACGAATGCTAACTGATTTGAAGAAATAAACTTCGGGAGGACCTTTTTGAGTTTGTTTGACAGCGTTTTTGAAATAACTTTGTATAAAACACTGCAGTAGGAGATCGGCCTGTAATCTCCCATTCGTATAACTTCCTCTTTCTTTGGTATACGAGCTAAGATTGTGGAATTGATACCTTTCGGAAGAAAGCATTTATCAAAAGAAGATTGTATTGCTTCCACAAAATCCTAATCAATAATAGACCAAGCTGATTTGTAAAATTCACAAGTGAATCCATCAGGTTCTGGTGATTTTTTAGACGCCATTGCGAAGACAAAATTTTTATTTCATCCTCAGTAACCCCCTGCTCAAGCATACGCTTGTCTACTTCCTCACATTCAAATCCCAGAATATGTTGCAAAGCATCCTCTGGAATTCCTACAAAATATTCGGGTGTATAGTTCAAGAACTCACTGAAATATTTAAATGCTTCACCTTTAATCTCTTCCTGACTTGTTTCAGTAGTACCATCAGATCTCTAATGGCGACCCTGACCTCTCTAGCCTTAGCCGCCATGTGAAATTGCTTGTTGTTCCCATCGCATATATCCAACCAATGGAGTTTGGACGTCTGACTTATTCTTTTTTCCTTCAGCCCCGGCAGAAATACCCATCTCTCATATGAATGAGTTTCCTCCTTCATTAGCTCATGTGTTGAATTCACCAAATTATTGGATTGACACTCACAAAGCTTGATCCAATCTGCTTTAGCTTTTTTCAAAACATCTGCCGTTCTCTCCTTGCTCAGATTTTTCAACAATGGTTTCAATTCTTTTAATTTTTTTGAAAGTCGAAACAGAGCTGATGTAGAGTTAAAAATAGGTTCTGTAGTGTCCCAGAAAGTCTCTACAAGCGGAAAGAATTATGGCATGTCAGTCATTGCGTTAATGAACTTAAATGGCCTTTGTGGTTCCAGTTGGTCCTTTTTTATTACTATGCGGGATAGCATGTGATCTGAACACGCTCCTGCCTCAAACACACAATACGAGTGGGGATACTTATGAGGCCAATAATCATTCATTAGAGTACAATCCAGCTTTTTCAAATCAAATCTTCATCCCTCTTATTTCACCATGTTAATCTTGGGCCTTGATACGACATATCAAGCAATGAGCAGTAACATGATGTATTTTTAAAGTCTTGCATTCCATGAGACAATGAGGAGATGTCCTCTTGCCCTGAGTTTTCTTCCACATCTAACATCTCGTGGAAATTTACGAAAACAAGCCACGGCTTCTTTTTTTTATCATTGGTGAGTCTCTGTGATCCTTTAGATCCTTCCAAAGTTCTGTCCTCTCTTCCACTGAACTAGAAGCATAAACAAATGAACAGAAAAACTCTCCCACCATTCCTTCCGTCAATATTGATCAAGTAATTACTTGTCCACTCTTGAAGCAAGGAGTTACTCTTACTCTTGAACTCCAAACAATCCAAATCCTTCCCAATCTGATAAATTCATAATCAGATAGGAACGACCAGTCACAAAAAACAGTAGAGAAAATGCTACTTGCCTTGTGTTCTTTTACTTCCTTCTCCCGTACACAACCAAATTGGAACGACTCTTTTCTAATCCATTCTCAAACTACAGAGTGTTTATTTTTTTATTGAATCCTCTGATGATCCACAAAATGAGTGTTGAATCTGCATAATGAAGAGTTGTTTTGATTGATTTATTATATGAGTTCATAATGGATCATCAAATAGTTGTTGGAACTTGGAACATGTCGAAGGAGGGTTACTAAGACAAATAAAAATATATAACATGAAGAGCTGACACATGAAGGACATAAATATCACTCCATGCCGACGATGATTAAACAAACATTATGTTATGGACGACAGCTTGGAGCTGACTCATACAATGCAAAAGGCTGAGACTGGAGACTGCGACACATAACAGAATTGGTTCAATTAGGAAGAGAGAACTTGACGAAGTTAAGTAGCTTGACTAACTAATACGTGTTGCTGATGGAAAGGTATAATGGACTTCAAGTCATTAAGAGAAATTGTGTGGGTTGTACTTTTGAAGTAAGTCCAATACCTTGTTTAGGGTTTTGGAGTATAAAGATAACGAGACGGTCACAAGAAGTAGTTACGCATCTAGGGTTTATTGAAGATGCACATGGATGTGTGTGACGTCGCCCTACCAGACAGTTGAGTGATGTTTCGGTAGTTTTGTTATATAGAACTATACTCGTCGGAGAAGACAATGAATAGTAGTTACTCTCATCATTGTAAATCTAGATTAGAGTGGTAGGCACAGGTGTGTGTTAGATACCATATCGCAATGGTTTGTTGCAGACTTTTCTAGTAAATGAGTTCTTGATGTGGTCCCGGGGATGTAGGAAACGAACCTCGTTAACAAATTTCTAGGTGTTCTTTACTTTATGCACTCACATATTCTACATGAACATACTTGCATAAAAACATATAGACTACCCACAAATCTGTTTTACACATAAAACCAAACAAATGGATCAAGGATTGGATACACTCAAGAACATCGCTCAGGACATCATCAATGAGGTTCACTTTTCTCTGTTATTGATTTTATGGTTCCCTTTATATATTGATCATATTGTTGTGGTTCTCTTACTGCTACATACATTACTGCGACAAAGGTTTCTGTTGTAGTTCCTTGAAAAGACTCTCCCGCTCGTGGGTTTGAAACAATCCATCCACAGCCTGCCATTCTGTCACTAGCTCTCCACGCCGCATCTGTAAACAAAAAGGCAGTGTCGTCCCCTTCAATATTGCTTAGAGTCGCATTTGGCCTGCAGAATGTTGTAGGCTTCCTCGGTTGAGCTTCTTGCCAGTCTCGGGCAAGGCGTAAAGCATTACAGATGATGTCGATTGGGTTAAGAGTTCTGTTCTCAAACACCAAGAGGTTTCTTGCTGTCCATATGCACCAGCAGACCCAAGGAAATAGGTTGATTGAAATCCCCGTAGGTGGCAAGCATATCATTGCAGATGAACGTCCAAGTTCTTGGTCAAAAGTTGATGTCGTGTGCAGTTCTAATGGTGACTTAGTGGGCAGAAGATTCCACACTTGTCTGGTGAAACTGCAGTGCAAGAATAGGTGGTCAGCTGATTCCGGAGCTCCGCATCTTGAACATGTAACTGGGTGTGTCAATATTCCTCTCCTTTGAAGCGCCATTCCTAGCGGTAAGGCATCTTGTACTATCTTCCAAAGGAAAACTTGAATTTTCGGAGCTGTTTTGACAGACCATATGCTTTTACACCAGTTGAAATTATGGAGTCGGTCTTGTTGGATTTGGTGATTACTCGCATCCTCCAAGTTTTGCTGTTTAATTGCTTCAAAATACCCAGATTTTGTTGAAAAAATCCCTGAGGCATTAGGAATCCAAACCAGCTTATCCTCAGCCCCATAATAGCTCGGTCGCATACAAAGTATACTCTCTGCATACATAGGAAGTAAGTTTTGCACTTTCTGTTTATTCCAGGCAGTAGTTCCATGTAAAAATAAATCTGAGATGTAGAGATCGACATCCGCTTCCCTTGCAGGTCCTACCGGGGTTACTAGAGTATCCTTCATGATCCAAGCATCTTTCCAAACACTAGTACAATTCCCATTTCCGATAGCCTTGCCTAAATTGGGCGCTAAGAGGTCTCGGCCTTGGAGAATTCCTCGCCATCCATGAGAGCATGTTGTTTACGCCTTCACCTTTAAGAAAGATGCTTTGTGGCAGTATTTTCCTCTAAGAACTTGAGATAGGAGACATTCTGGTTTGGTAAGGACACGCCATGATTGTTTGGCTAGTAGAGCTTTGTTGAAGAGTTGAATGTCCCTAAAGCCAAGTCCTCCTAGCTTCTTTGGTTTCGAGAGCTTAGTCCAGGAAGTCCAGCACATTTTTTTCTTATTATCATTCCCGTCCCACCAAAAACGTGTTAGTGCTGACTGTATCCTCTTGCAAAGGCTCACCGGTAGATGAAAGCAAGACATGGCGTGAGTTGGAGAAGCTGAGAGTACCGATTTCAGCATAGTCATTTTGCCAGCACTTGACAGGAAGCGATTGGACCAGCTATTAGCTTGTTGTCTGATCCTGTCTACGATTGAAGTGAAAAGGTCCTTCTTTCTCGGGCCAAAGTGTTCGGGTAAACCAAGATATTTCCCCACCCCTCCTTCTCTTGCTATACCAAGGCGATTTTTGACTCTAGCTCGAGTCTCCTGGGTTGATTTCGCAGAGAAGGTAATAGAGGACTTATTTGTGTTGATGGTTTGGCCAGACACAGCTTCGTACTGTTGGAGTATTGAGTGTAGCGTGTCGCAGCTTAGTTCGTCAGAGTGCATGAAGAACATAGTATCATCTGCAAACAGCAAATGGTTGACTCGAGGAGACCCCCGTGCTACTCTAATCCCAGATAGGAGACCCGCTCGTTGTGCTCGCAGACATAGGCCCGAAAGAACTTCGCTGCAGAGGATGAAGAGGTAGGGTGAGAGAGGGTCTCCTTGTCGAATTCCTCGAGAAGGAATCACTGAGCCTTGGACCGAGTCATTGATCAAATACGAGTAGGAAACTGTCTTGACACAGGCCATGATTCTCGCTGTCCAGGTGCTGTGAAAACCCATTCTATCCATAACAAGTTGAATGAAATCCCATTTAAGCCGGTCATAGGCCTTACTCATGTCCGTCTTCACCGCCATGGAGCATTTTTTCTTGGCATTTGATGTCTTGAGATAGTGAAGGATCTCATGTGTGATGAGAACATTATCAGAGATTGCTCTACCCGGTACAAAGGCTGACTGTGTCTCGGCGATGATGCCATGGAGAATTGGTTTTAGCCGCAACGTGATGATTTTTGATATTAGTTTATAGACCACATTGCATAGAGCAATGGGTCTATAATCTGATACCAGTTTTGGGCTCTGGATCTTTGGTATAAGTCTCACATGTGTGTCATTTATGTGCTCCGGAAGAACTCCAGTACTGAAGAAACCTTGTGTTCCCTTGTGATGATAGGACCTACGGTGGGCCAGTTTGACTGGAAAAAACAAGCCGAGAATCCATCCGGTCCAGGCGCTTTATCGGGGTGGATTGAGAACATTGCAGCTCTAACTTCCTCAGTGGAAGGGATCTTGATTAGGCTCTTATTGGTTTCAACAGAGATACAAGGTGAGACGGCTTGATCCACTACTACCGAAGGTACGTAAGGAGCACTTGTTCCAGCCTTAGATGTAAATATAGACTGGAAATAAGAAGTTATTTCCTGCACTATAAGTGTTTCTTCATACAGAGCAGTGCCAAAAGTGTTTTCAATTACAGCAATACGGTTCCGGGCCCGTTTTCCTTTACAAACTGCGTGGAAGTAACCTGAGTTTTTATCTCCTGCTGCAAGCCACATAAGTCTGCTTCTCTATCTCCAAAACTCTTCTTCCTCTTTATAAGCTTTGAGGAGCTCAAGATTAATTCGCGAGATAAGGTTGTCATCTCCTGAAGTATCAGACATAGCCGACTCGACCTCAGCTTTCAACTTCTCGATTCTCAATTTACTGTTTGCAAACTGGTTTTTAGTCAACACCGAGATCGTTTGTCTACATCTCGAGAGTCGATGTCCCACTGTAAGGTTTGCGACAGAGTTCCATGTTTCTGTAATCAGTCGTTTGATCTCTGTGTTATTGCTGAGTCTTCTATCATATCGGAAAAGTTTGCCCATTTTTCTTTTTGTCGGGTCAATGTATGTGATGATAGGCCTATGGTCAGAGCCTTCAAATTCCATATAATGGCATCTGCCTGATGGGAAGAGGTCTGACCAGGAGCTGTTTGCCATCGATCTATCAAGCCTGCAATGGATCAAGTGATTATGTCTTTTTCCTCTCCATGATAGGAAATTACCTGAGTGTTTCAGGTCAAAGAGGTCTCTGTTGGCTAGAAAGGTGCGAAACGTAGTAAAAGATCCTTCAGCTCGGACTGGGCCACCATTCTTTTCCGAGTTGTCAATGATTTCGTTAAAATCCCCTGTGAGTAGCCATGGTGTGTCTCTGTTACCTGAGATATCAGAGATATGGTTCCAGAACGCTTGACGGTGTGAGGTCTCTGGTTCACCGTAGATGAACGTTGAGTGAAACGACATACCCTTGTAAGTTACCAGAGTATCAATATAATTAAGGGAAGATGAGAGGATCTGGATATCAATTTCTTGTCTACAGAAAAGGGCAAGCCCTCCACTCCCTGGTCTAGTAGGTGGTACCAGAAAACGTTTATCCGCTTCTAGGAATTCTAGTTCTTTGAGGACAAATGAATCTGGATTCTTTGTCTCAGATAGGAAAATTATATCTGGTGAGATCTTCTTGCGGATCTCTTTAAGACGTTGGACTGTTATGGGATTTCCTAAACCACAACAGTTCCAACTAAGAGTCGCTAAGGAAGATGAGGCGACAGCCGGTGAAAACCCTGATGCTGTCGAGTACTTGCCGGTATGAGATTGACTTGTGGGGGTGTAGGGGTTACATTGATGCTTGCAGTATCCCTGCTCCTAGCAGACCGCCTGGTTTGGCTTGCTGGTAAGGCTGTAGACGTAGCTGGGTTACGTCTCCTAGAGTTTGAGCCTTTAAACACTTTTGGGCTTATTCGCAGATTTCTTGCTCTTGGGGGTCTGGTTCTCCTTATGCTTTGTTGAGGCAGCTGTGGTGGCTGAAGTGGATTAGTAACAGTAGGTAGTTCACTCTCTATCTCCATCACTGGTGCTAGTACGTCCAGAGTTGAAGGGTGAGTTTGCATGGCTACTCGTTCTGATTCCACAATAGCTGCAGCAGTTTTTTCCATTAAACCATGTGTTTCTCCTTGTAAAACTCTCTGTCTACGTGCTGCGCTTTCAATGGGGTCTGCACAATTCGTGTATTGGAGTGTAACTTCTCTCAATTCATCCAATACTTCTTCAGTTGATCGAGGTGGCGGAGGCAGCGTAATCAAAGGTTGAGGGAAGTCTTCCATGTCTAGGTTCCGCTCAAGGGGAGGTCTACTCTGTCTCATTGCAGTTTCCTCAGAAGCACTATGCGAAATTTGTTGAGGTTTGGCTTGCCAATGTTTCTCTGGAGATGATCTGATGTTTTGGTTCAAATGTGGTCGAGCTGGCTCACCTCTGTGTGTGGAGTATTGGGGCGATGTAGCAACTGCATCAGATTTGCGTGTGGGGCTCCTTCTAGGTCTCGAGTGCCTAGCAGCTTCTCTATCTCTATCGGTGGTTGGGATGATTGTATTCCTGAGCGGCGGGGCTCTAGACTGATGTGTTGTTGCTCGTTCTCCGAACGGGTTACCATGACGATCAACTCGTTGGTGGAAGTTTGTCGCCTCTTTATCACGGTGTAAGGGTGAGGAGGGGAACTCTGAGCGGTGATAGTTAGAGTGTTGCGCCTTAGGAGGTACGTTTGCCCTTTGGGGTCCTTCCACAGAGTAAAGTGCTATGTCCTTCTTTGAGGTAATTGGAATCTCTGTAGGTAGTTTCTCTGGGCAGTCTCGATCCAAATGAGAGAGTCTCAGACAGTAGGTGCAGAAGTTCTCTAGTTTTTCATACTCAAGGGTTATAATACATTCCTCTCCAGCCGAGAATTCAAGAATTGTATCTTGGGGTAGCGGTTTAAGTCCATCCATCATCACTCGTACCCTGGCTGTAGTCTTTGTGAGGTTGTAATCTTCCAGTGCCCCCAACTCTTGTCCAATGTCTCGTATGATTTTATCATCCCAGAAGTGGAGTGGGATCCCTTTGAGGTTGATCCAAAAGGGTATCTGAGATGGGAATGTTGGCGAGATAATGGGTTCCCACTGCTGTAAGATTATCATCCATCTACCGTACTGATATGGTCGATTTGCCAATACTGAGCGCATATCCTGTTCATCTTGGAACCTAAACTGGAAGCAGTCATTTCCTAAGTCAGATCCATGTGTTCTTCCAACGAGGTTCCATTTCCTTGTAAGATAAGGAAGGACTGAAGCCATGCTCTGTTCTCTCTTGTTTGTAACCCTTCCAATGAGGGTGAGAGCATTCTCGTTAATAAGTCTGCTGGTGTCCAGATCAGAGGCTCTTATTCTGATCCTTGGTCGATTTGGATGTTCAAGAGCTTTGCTTTTTCCTTTTTCCTCTGAGCTGTAGCGTCTCATCTTGACTTCGTAGATTTGCCGTAAGAGGTTTGTTGTGTGTCTAAAGTGGTTAGGAATCTTGTTGGAGATGTAGTCCTAGGGAGATGTCGTATGCAGTCTCTGCTTCGCTGAAAAAACAGAGGGGTAAGAGTGATAGTAGCGTTGAAGACGTCGAGGCTCGTGGAGTATTACTGTTGCCGGAGGAACCGTCTAGAGGAGTACTCGTCGACTCTAGGTTGATCCTCAGGTGAAACTATCGTTGTTCAAACTGATACTCATCTGAGAGAGCGTACTGCGGAGTCCATGACCACTTTTTTTAACGTCGGTGCCGTCACCGGAGTAGACTCCGACCATGGCTTCTCCGAGAGCTGGTTTCTTTTTGCTAATATCCAGTGGATTCTCACTCAAAAAGGATACAGTTCAGAGGAGAAAAGGTGACAGACCTGGCATAGACAGTTACTTTAGCTGAAAAACGGCAACGACCTCGTGGGTAAAAGGAGGTGGTCACGCAAGGTCAACTTAGCCAGTAACCAGTCTCTGGAAACGTGCCTGGGAGCGAAAATCTTTTTTTCTTAGAAATAACATACGATTCTAAATTTCTTTTCTTTGATTCGGTATATCATTCAGATTGAGAAGGAAGATACTGACTTGAAAAGCACCAACGTGAGGTTCAAGGATACGGCAAGCCGGTCAGCAGCTTGTTTAGAACTCGCAATGAATACTACTTGAAGAAACACCGAACTAAACTTCAACGCAAGTGACCAATGGCTTTTTTTTTTTTTTTTTTTATTTATAACTGATGGAAGTCAGTAGCTATAGTTGTCTTTAATGATGTACAGGGATAAGCTAGAATGCATGGACTTTTTCTCGTGTAGCTTAATTGAACGAGAGAAGACATTACAAAACTCAAGTGCATTTTCTTCAAGAAAAGAAAGAGAACTTGGTGCTAACAATATTTTATATAATATGACTGTTTGTAACAAAACATTTTAATATAACTTCGAGGTGGAGCCAACCACTAAGCTTCGGATTCTTAAAGTTAGAATTCAATGTTTCGGAGGTTTATGTACAACCTTCTTTATAGTTTATACCAAGAGTCTAGAGATACTGTCACATATTTAAAATAAAATTTTAAGAATATACATTTGACATGTCACTAGTGTGTTGTGCATGTATTATGTTATACCCCTATGTCGGCTGCGAGTCTATGACTATCTAAGCTAACTCAAATTGCTTTGTTGTTAGTTTGTTACTGATTAATAGGTCTACTGGAAAAGTAACTTCATTCTCTTGTAAATCAAATCTAAAACAGGCATGAATGATACAAGATGATGATGATTTGTAATAGTCATGTTTTCAATCATTACCCAAAATGGTAAATGCCAGTTGATCCAATTTAACGTACCTCTTCAATTGTCCATCTCTACACTGAATTGAAAGTTCTCTTCTCTCTATCAAATACGTGTGCAGTAAATTGTTAAGTTTTAAATAAACGTATACTGTTTCTCAATTTTGAGGACTCCAGAACATTAAGAGGGTCTATTCAAATAAGAGTTTGATGTGATTTGTATTAAAATAACAAGTTAATTGTCATTCAAACGTGAATTAAGAAAAATGCTTTAAAATTTAATGTTATTGAACTTGTCATTTCATAAAGTACTTTGAAATTCGGTGTTATTGAACAAAATTTTCATTGTAGATTTTAGAGTAATTTAAGTGTTTCTATAATGTTCGAAACAAGTTTTTAGTTACATTATGATTGTTAGTATTGCTAAAAATTCAAATCTTATGGTTTTAGATAAGATTTTAGAATAATTTAACAAAAGTTACACTAAATTCTCTAATTCACCTATGATCATTTAAAATTTCATTAAAAATAAATCACTTCAAATTTTAGATTGGATAGACCTTCGATTCAATTTCATTTTAGTTTATTTTCTGGGTTTATTTATCAATGTAGAAGCTAAACAGCATTGGTATATTTGAGATGGTTTCTAGATTCAGATTATGTATTCGAACATTAAGCAAATATTTTAAATTTAAACCTTATTAATTTATATGAATAAACTAGAATGGTCAAACTTCGAGATTTTCGTGTTTCTTTTATATTTGTTGAAATAAATCATATCCCATTAAGTATTACGTTTCAAATTGACTGATCGATCTGCAGACCAAGCATGTTACCGGATTCTGACTTCACGCATTACCACGATCCACTGAATTTAGATCCGTTTAGTTAAATCTAAAGATAAAAGGCAATACTGAGTTTTAAAATATCTATACAGATATGGTCACTGGTCAGAAACAAATACTGACAAGATCTTAACTACTCCAGGTTAAAAAGTTATTAAAGTATTGATAACTCTCAGAATTAATTAAAACAGCATAAGTTACTATAAATAGAATTTTAAGGTCATAACTCTCAGTCTTAGATCAGTTTGCATATAAACGTTGGATCAAACAAAATAGAGAGTAGATTGGACCAAAATCTAGAGTTCAGATCAGTTTTATTCAAGTTTGAATTTAGTTTTTTTTTTTTGTTGGATATTATTAGCATTTAATATTGTTTATGAGTTTGGTTCACATATGTTTATTTCTAAATGGATAACTCAGCACATATATTTTATTTGTTCTTCCAGAAAAGTAGTTTGTTGCATTGAGTCTAAGATTTGAGACAAATCATGTCTACCCGAGTTTTTATTAAGAAACTTAACAATCTGCTACTCTGTATTGTGGGTTTTAGTAATGTTTATTGCTCATCTGATTCATATGTATATATAACACACATAAAAGCGTGGCAACTGGCAAATCTAGTGTTAGTAAGGGTAAAAAAAGCAAAATTAAAAGTACAAGGGGTGAAAAGTCAAAAACAAAAAGACACAAGGAGGGACAGGCACAAAAGGTTTCTCTATAGTTCCGTGACGGGACAGTACTCACTGTTGAAATCATGAACACCAGAAGCAGCCCATAACCGTTGATTAAACTCTTCTTGCATCTCATCTGGAACAAACGGTGTTCTGCAAAGAGGACACGTCTTCTGGTCGTGATCCATCCAACGGTCAAGACAGCTCCGGTGGAATATATGTCTGCAGTTTCTCAGCCACCGGATCTCTTGCTCTCCTTCAAACTCGTAAAGACAAACCGCGCAGCTTTCCGGCAGATCCTCGCCGGAGCTCGTTATTTCTTCGAACTTTATAACCGGTAAGATCTCGCGGATGAGTAAGGCGGAGAAAGGTGAAGGGAGTTCGGGTGTTCGGGTCGGGTAAGATGTGTAGTCGGGCCAGGTTTGATCCATTTCGAGGAAGTCGGAGAGGCCCAAGAAGCGGAAGAGAGAGAAGACGACGGTTCTGATGAAACTGAGTATGGAGAGTGTTTGTACGAAGAGCTTCGGGAGAAACACCTCTGTGTAGCCTACGGGAAAGCCCATCGGAGCTAGGGTTTTTAGAGAGAGAGAGAGAGTTGTGATTAATAAAAGTTGGGTTTTTTAGTAATATACAGAGAGAGTTTCATTTATAGGGCAGGTGAGAGGAAGAAGAAGATGTAAGAAGGTACAAGATTCGTTCAAACGACGCCGTGTCATGTAAGATCCGATTTTGATAGAGTTAGCTGGCTGTGACGTTTATTATATGAAGTTCCCAATTAAAATAATGATTTAAGTAGAAATGCGAAAAGCAACAAAAGATTTAAAATGGGAATCCAATGGTCAATGGTTTAAAGGTCAAAGCTGGTCTTGAGATCTATCGATTTAAAATAATTATATATACATTTTAATTAGTCTGGAAGCTGATGTATACATATTAATTACAATTTTTTATAGAAATATACTTATATATGTAAATATTTTACTTCACTAAGTTCAAATCAGTTTTAGTTACATGTGTTTTTGTCATCCAAAAATTTGATTATGGACATAGCAAAATGAAATATTAATTCTATATATAGAATTTTTCAAAAGTTAATATAGAGACTTAGAGCAGGTTTATTGCTAGTTGCTAATGAAGGTGCTTATGATAATTATGATTAAAAATAAAAGAAAATTACCTTTTAATTGAAACAACGTTGCTTAATTAAGCAAAGAAAAAACGACGCTTAATGAGACACGCGTCAAACATTGGTCTCTCCGCCTCTCTTTCATCTCTATCTCTCTCCCAGTTTCTGGAAATCAGACGAGTCGTATGATCATCTCCTCTTGTCTGAAGAATCAGTCTTCAAATCTGGCGCTCGTTGTTCACCTCTCATCGAATCCGACTCGGTTTCTCGGTGGCTGTCGTCTCCGTTTTTCGGTGGCTGTCGTCTCCGTCTCTCGGTGTCTGTCGTCTCCGTCTCTCGGTGGCTGTCGCCAGAGATCTTCTCGACGATGAATCACTTGACGTATCTCGGCTTCTCGACGATGAATCACCCGGCGACGAACCTCTCTCTGTTTGGCTCTCTTCAAAAGTGAAAGGTACTGTCTTTGTTCAATTTTAATTCTTCTTTGTTCCTGTTGTTCAATCAAGCATGTCTTATGTTGTTCCTCTCTCTGTTTTGGTGTTTGTGATTGAGTTACAGCTTGTGATTAGTTTTGTACCAGGTTTGTTATGGAATAACATTACATGGATTTGTCTCTGTAGTTTTGTTTAAGTAATTGATATAGAATCAAGGTTGGTAAACATTAGTGCTAAATATGCTAAGATGTTATTTTTTTTGGGTCTTTGTGGTTGTGTTACAGCTTGGAAGAGGCAAAGAAGAAGATCTACGCTTGTAGCACAACAGAACAAAAACACGTTAAACCATTTTCTGGGTAAGTTTAAGCTTATCTCTTATATGACTTTCTATCCATGATTTCACGACTTGAATTTGAAATTTTATTTTTCATGTTAGTGTTAGGCTTTGATTATGGTTGTTGTTGGTAAGAAACAGAATTGATGGTCTATTTGAATTAGTTATGTGATTATGGTTGTGTCATAAATAAAAGAAGGAAAGAGCAGGATTGGTAATTACGTTAGATATATGTCTACTCGAATTGGTTGGATGTGATCAATGCTTATCTTCCTCTTATTAAACACTCTCCTTCTCCTCTTTCTTGAGCAACCGCACGCGGCATTCACTTCCCACTTCCTCTTCTTTTGTCTTTAATTTTTCTTTTTTTTATCATCTCCAAATATGGATTCCTATCCATATAGTCAGAATCCAAAGTTTGTTGATTTACTCAACAGTCAACAAGATGTGGCCTTTGGATCCTATGAAGATAGTGTCGACCTCTCTTCAACCCAAGTTCCTTCTGATTCTGCCTTCCTTGGAGACACTCCTGCTGACCGTAAAGCAAGACAAACATGGACATAAGAAGATGATATTGTGCTGATAAGCGCTTGGTTGAACACAAGCAAAGATGCAGTAGTTAGTACTGAGCAAAAGGCAACCACATTCTGAACAAGAGTGGCAGATTACTTTATGGCAAGTCGTCAAGATGGTGGAGGCGACCAGAGAACGGCTAATCATTGCAAGCACCGTTGGCACAAGATCAATGATCTTGTAAGTAAGTTCTGCGGTGCCTATGAAGCTGCAAATAGAGCTAGGACTTCTGGTCAAAATGAAAACGATGTGGTCAACGCAGCTCATAAAATATTTAAAGCCAACCATGACAAAAGATTCCCGCTAGAATATGCTTGGAAGGAGCTCAGGTACGACCAGAAATGGTGTGAGCTTTCATCTACTAAGAATGAAGGAACTTCTAAAAAAAGAAAAGGTGAGGATGGTGAAGATTCTTCAACATCTCAAGCTGATTCTAAGAAGCGTCCACCGGGTGTTAAAGCCTCAAAGGCGAGTGGGAAGAAGAAGGTTGTTGAGGATCAGAATGCCTCTAAGTTTGAGAATATGTGGACAATTAAACAGAAGGATTTCGAAGGTAGAGAACGTGTGTCTAAGCTGAAAATGCTTGAGAGTCTTGTTGGAAAAAAAGAAACTTTGGCTGAGTATGAGGAAACACTCAAGAAAACTCTCATCAGAGATCTGTTCTGATTCACGTTGTCTTGTTCTGTTTAATGTATTTGTTCTTGTTCTGTTTAATGTACTTGTTCTTGTTCTGTTTAATGTACTTGTTCTTGTTCTAAAGTTTTTAATGTATTTCCTATGATGATGCTTGAAGGCTTAAATGTAATGGTTCATGTAATGCTGTAATGTTCATGTTATTGTTATAAAATGTACTTGTTATTGTGCTTGTACTTTTGTATCACGAGAAAGAGAGGCAGAGAGGACTTGTTCTTGTTATTTTGTATCACGAGAAGGAGAGACTTTTATTATATGACTTGACAATCCAAAGTTTGTAATTTTGTTTATCATTGTAATTTTGTTTCACGGACATGTCCAAAAGGGTTATATAAAAGAAACTCATCACATTTGCATTCTCTCATTCTGGTTTTGTTTCTCATTCTCTTATTCTCTCAATTTTCATAAAACAACACCTAAAAAGATAAATAAATCATTTCATGGCATCTTCTTCAAACAATTTGGATGACGAGTCATTGGATGAAGCTTTTGATGCACACTTTGATCAAACTTTCGATGAAGCATTCGATCAAACTTTCGATGATGCATTCAATGAAACGTTGTTGGGTTTAGAACAAGAGGTCGAGAAGCAACCAAGACAAAAAAGAACTTTTATCGAAAGACACCGTGAAGAAGGTCATTTCCGATTATGGAATGATTATTTTAGTGACGCTCCGACGTATCCAGCAAATCTATTCCGACGCCGATTCCGAATGAACAAACCATTGTTCATGTATATTGCTGATCGTCTCTCAAATGAAGTTCGTTTCTTTCGTCAGAAGAAAGATGGTCTCGGAAGGTTGGGTCTCTCGACAATTCAAAAGTGTACAGCAGCTATTCGTGTGTTGGCATATGGTTCTGCGTTTGATGCGGTCGACGAATACCTCAGGCTCGGTACAAGCACTACTCGGTTATGTCTGGAAAATTTTGTGGAAGCAATAATAGATTTGTTCGGCGATCAATACCTAAGAAGACCAACACAAGATAATCTTCAACGTTTACTTCATATTGGAGAGCTTCGTGGATTCTCCGGGATGATAGGAAGCATCGATTGTATGCATTGGGAGTGGAAGAATTGTCCCACCGCTTAGAAAGGGCAATATTCTCGTGGTTCTGGAAAGCCGACAATCGTTTTAGAGGCGGTTGCTTCATATGATCTTTGGATATGGCATGCGTTTTTTGGAGCTCCAGGTACCTTAAATGATATCAATATTTTTGATCGTTCACCGGTTTTTGATGACATAATAAATGGTCAAGCTCCGCAAGTGAATTTCTCGGTCAACGGAAGAGAGTATCATTTGGCTTACTATCTCACCGATGGTATTTATCCGAAATGGGCAACTTTTATCCAATCTATTCCACTACCACAAGTGCCTAAAGCAGTTTTATTTGCTCAACGTCAAGAAGCTGCCCGAAAAGATGTTGAACGGGCTTTCGGAGTTTTGCAAGCTCGATTTGCCATTGTTAAAAATCCGGCACTTTCATGGGATAAAGTCAAGATTGGAAAAATTATGCGAGCATGTATCATACTGCATAATATGATTGTAGAAAACGAACGAGATGACTACACTCAATACGATGTTTCAGATTTTCAACAAGGAGAAGGAAGCGAAAGTTCACATGTCGATCTCACATATTCAACAAATATCCCTACAAATATCGCCATGGGTGTTCGAACAAGAATTCGTGATAGACAAGCACATCAACAACTGAAAGGTGATTTGGTTGAACATATATGGCGTAAATTTGGATCTGATCAAGATAACAATTGAGCTGAGTTTCGATGTCACTTTCAAAATATTATCGTTTAATTAGTAATCTTTGTTTTCATGCTTTTATGTTTGTAATTTAAAATTTATGTTTAACTTGTTATGTTTAACTATATTTTATTTAATAAATAAGTTTTACCTATTTCAAAAAAAAATTATGTTTTAATTTTTTTTTAATATTTTTTAATTGCTAAGCAACTTAAATTAAGCAACTAGCAATAAACCCATATAATTAAGTGTTTCTTAACATTAACTCTTACCTTAATTTTAATAGTTAAAAATTCATTAAGCAACTCTTAAAATTTTATTAAGCAACTAGCAATAAACATGCTCTTAAATACTCAAATTTTGAAAGAACTTATTTGAAAATTTATTAAAGTATTTTTGATTTTCGAAAATTTGGGTACCAGCCACGGCCATGGACATTAATGAATACTGTTATTCGCTGCGTGCGTCTTTACGCTATCACCTTGTCTTGGAATGTAAACATCTGCAAGTTGCACGATGATCGGCACACGTGGTGCGTGCGGTTGATATAGGAGATGTTGATGTGGATAGGGAACTGGTCCTATAATTTATTTATTACGCATTGCATTGTATTTTTTTCTTGTATTATTCGTTGTCAATGTTACTATATAACATTTGGAATTTACCCTAGTCTCTAGACAGTAGAAAGATCAAAGATCGGGGTACATTCCTACATTTTAAAAAAATGACTAACTAATCGTTATCTTTGAAAACAAAGGATGGTAATTTGATTGTTTACTAATCTAGTGGAAAAAATCAAAAGCCTAGCTTCATTACGTGAATTACACGTCGAAGAGTTCTGTCTGATGCATGCATATATAGTATCTATTAGCATTTACATAAAACTTTCCTTTTCCTTTTCGTGTTCCTTTCAATCATAGTTTGCTTGATAACAAAGGATGGAATAAAAGAAAAAAAAACAATTCAAATTATTTGTAGTTACATGGACTATTAAGTTTTTTTTATTTGTTTCATTAAGTTTACAGATTTGTAAGAAAAGTCATTTCACAAAGAAAATATGTTCTAAGACTTTTTGTGATTCTATGTTAATTTTTGGTATCGATTGGACTTGTATATAGATCAACAAATTAGATAGTCCTACTATTTCTATAAACAGTTTTTTTTGTTCGTCATTGTCATAGGCATGTTCCATTTTTATTAGTTGTGCTGAATATATATATATATAACGATCAAAATGTGGTTATATATACATGTGGTTGATTACTTGATTATATAAATAATTTTGAAAATTATGATAAGATGATATGAGATCAAGTCTAAATCTTTATTGAAAATTAAATCCACTGGTTATAATAAAAGAATAGAAGGCACTAGGTCGAGTAAAACATGACAAAAGCAAAAGTTAAAAAATGAAGAAAGTAAAGAGAGAGAGGAGAGCAGACCAAGGGTGTGTGGGTCATGGAGACTTTAAAGAGAGGGAATAGAGATGATTGATAAAGAAGAAGAATCAATCTTATCTATCTATACCCCTCAATTTAGAAAACGATATATAGCTAACAAATTATATAAAGAAGACTAAACAATTTGACTAACTGAGTGGTGGACCGGAGAGAGGTATAGGAGACAAGTCGTAGGTGGCAATGATCCTTCCACCAACCGGCAATGGTTTATGGCTCTAGCATGATCGGGGATATGTCGTTTTTGCGGAAAATGATATGAAACTAGCCGCATGTTAGTTTTACGGTATAGAAAATTGTATTTTATAAATTAAGTGATTGTATGATACTGTAATCTAAGGTGCACGTAACTGAGAGTGCAAAACTACATACATTTATAGAATTGATCTTAGAGACTCGATAACACAAAACTAACCATATTAAAACTGAATCCCTCGAAGCTATGCGTCCTCATTAAATCATACTATATGAGTTTATCTAGAAATTCATATAGTATTTATAAATCTAAGTAAAATATACAGTTTATCCAAAAAAGTAAATATACAGTTTTTTAATTTAATCTACAAATTTTAATCAATATTTATAAATTAGAATGTTTTTTGTCGATTTGAATTTTTGTATTTTTAACAAAGAAATTCATACAAATCCAATCAAATCCATTAATAAATTCATATGATTGAATAAAACTTAATTTGAATTAGAATTTATAAATCAACACATGTTTTCAATATAAATTTTAAAATTATAGAACCAAAAACACTAAATTTATTTTAGATTTTCAAATACATTAAAATACAACAACCAATAATCTTCACTTAGTCTATCAATTTTTTTCTTTTGTTTTGGGATATGGGTACAGCCTATTAAAAACTTCCACGAAAACACAAAACATATCAAAAGAACTGAGAGTATGAACGTTTGAGCTCATTGGTGTTGTTATAATCAAAATTATTAAAGTCATTCTGACAACTGACACGACATTTAGTACTATATTGACTCAATAATACATAGATGTATGTATATAGTTTAAAATTATTAAATTAGTTTTACACGAAATTATAAAGAGAAGTATGACATACTTTATACTTGCTGCTGTGTATGAATACAATGTCACGAGATTCAAACCAAGCTTCTTTGGTCGTAACTAGTCACCGAACATACATGTTCTAGTGTATATTATAAGACCAAAAAACATGGAATTTGGCAATTACCATCGGTCCAAAAAGAAAAAAAAAGCTCTAAAACGATAATGGAAACGAAAGGGGTATGGAGATTGGAGTGTTGATTTGGAAGTGTTATAATGAGGCCTAGACAGTCACATGGCCCTATTGCTTCTATGTCTTTCATCTCATCAATCTCCCACACTTATCTTGGTCCTGTCATTGTTTAATTTTGGTTACTCGGACCATCTCGTTCTCTGGTCCCAGTATGAATGATACAAATATACTTGATTGACTCTTTTCTTGTTATTTCATAAACTAATTTATACGATAATTCCAACTTAATGAATCATGATCCAATATTGATATTAAATTTCAAATGATGCTTTGGTGGAATATGATGCTCAGTTATTACTTTATCTGTAAGGCAATAAACTATCTTTTTAAAGGAAGTTTAAAGATAAACAGATAAACACACAACTAAAGAGTAGTTTCTATATAAATAAAAGCTTATAGAGAGTTACTCATAATAAATATAGAGAGAAAATTTAGTCTGAGAGAGTTTCTAATTCTAATAAAAAGTCGTTCTTTATAATCTTTGAGTTTATCTTTAATGATCTGAATTGGTAGCATAGCTACTCTTAAGTGTTCCAATGCACAAGAAGATGATAAAACATGGAGGTGCCACGTTCGACTAGTACATATTAGCTTTGGTGTTATGAACAACATTGTAACACTTGTGTCATCATCACTCGAGACCGGAGTGTTACTTACTTAAAATACCGAATTAAACTGATTTATAGAAATCGGAATAAAAATATCAAAACATTTAACTAAAAGTGAAACATGGCAGAGCATTTTTCTTGACGGCCCATAGCTTTTTCTGAACATGGAAGACCCAAATTAGCATGGGCTTTGTATTCTTTTGCAGCCCAATCATTTGAAATACTAGTTATTTTTTTTCTGTGCAACTCAGATAACACTAGCTATGCTCAGATAGAGAATCTAAGATATGGTGGGACAATGGTACCACGTGTTGAAGCGTTAACCAATGGGGAAGCTCACTGCGTTATCCATATAGATAAGCAGAATCTAGTTTTGTCATCAAATAACTTTTATAGTTTATACATCATTCCTTCATCATTTCTTCTCCTAAACACTTTGAGTCTTGAAGAAAGATCATCATCAGCAACGTCGAGAATCATGGCTTCTCTTTGTGCTTCTTCTGCCATCGCCGCCATTTCTTCTCCAAGGTATGATCATCTTCTTCTCTCCACTCATCGTAATTAGTTTAACAAGACTAGAACAGTGATCCATTCACCGGAACTTGTAATATAGTGATCTGTGACGTTTAAAAAAAATTGATCCCTTTCGAACAACGTTTTATATATATATTTTTTTGTGGTATCTTTAAGACCTATCTAGAATTACAGTATGGTTGTGACAGAGAGCTCAGATTTATTAATACTAAGTGTCTCATTTATATGTGTAGTTTCTTGGGTGGCAAGAAACTAAGGCTGAACAAGAAGTTGAGTGTTCCAGCTCTTTCCAAGTCAGCTGCGTCTGTGCGGGCCGTTGCAGCGGATCCCGAGAGACCAATCTGGTTCCCCGGAAGCACTCCTCCAGAGTGGCTCGACGGTAGCCTCCCTGGTGACTTTGGATTTGATCCTCTTGGTCTTTGTGAGTCTTGTTTCTTTTTACATGCTTTTTAAATGAAAAGTTAGATTATTTTCATCATTCTTCTAACAGTTTGATAAACCCTACACATGTCAGCATCTGACCCGGATAGTCTAAAATGGAACGTACAAGCAGAGATAGTTCACTGCCGGTGGGCAATGCTAGGCGCCGCCGGGATTTTTATCCCGGAGTTTCTAACCAAGATCGGGATCCTCAACACGCCGTCGTGGTACACCGCGGGAGAGCAAGAGTATTTCACGGACAAAACCACACTTTTTGTCGTTGAGCTCATCTTAATCGGATGGGCCGAGGGACGTAGATGGGCTGATATCATTAAGCCTGGTAGCGTCAACACTGACCCAATCTTCCCAAACAACAAACTGACGGGTACAGACGTCGGATACCCGGGTGGGTTATGGTTCGACCCGTTGGGTTGGGGATCTGGTAGCCCGGCTAAGATCAAGGAGCTGAGGACTAAAGAGATTAAGAACGGAAGGTTGGCTATGTTGGCAGTGATGGGTGCTTGGTTCCAACACATCTACACAGGGACTGGTCCTATTGATAACCTTTTTGCACATCTTGTTGATCCTGGCCATGCTACTATCTTCGCTGTAAGTGTGATCCGAATCAGTTTTTTTTTGTGTGGTCTAAGTTATTAGTTTCTGACTAGCTATCTTGTGTGTATGTGTGTGTTTAACAGGCTTTCACACCCAAGTGAGACGTCAGGAAAGTAGGGTTTGGGAAGGAGAATGCGTTTGTGTGATCATGTTTGTACAAATATGGTTTTTGAACTTAAAATATTATGTATTCATAAAATTGTGGTCGAATGCAAGTTAGACTTCACCGTAACACTACTCTTTTCCTGACTAAATGCTCATACATTTGGTTGGTGGTCTATGAGAGTCAAATCTCTTCTACTCTTTGTTGCTTAATACATCTCATGAGAATTGATACACACTTCTAACAACTGCTAATTACAACACCAAACTTATCTTCAAAATATAGAGAAGCCGTTAAGTACCAAATCGTGTGTAGTAAGTACCTCTTGAAGTAGAGTTCCATTAGCCAAACTAGAAGGTCCTGCTGTCAGTCTGAGCAAGCGCAGCAGAATTAAGATACATTATCATCGCTTATTAGAGCATGTTTCAAGGGTGGAGTCCCTTAAAAAAAAAAAGTGGGACCCATTTTTTTTTTTTTATTTTTTTTTTAAAAAAAAGAAAAAATATGATCAATCGCAGGCCGCCACGTGTCAGTGGGATCCTCGAAACAGTGCAAGGGATGTCCTTTAATTAGAATCTCCAAGAGACGATCCCTTAAATTTTTGTGAAATCTGCAAATTTTTTACTAATATATTTTTAGGGGTCCCTAAACTAAAGGACCCCAATAAACATGCTCTAAGCTTCTCTGGTTTTTTTTTTTTGGTTCCAGCCTCAAAAAGTCATCACTGGATAAGAGGTGGAAACCATGACACTCTTCCTGGTATTTAATTTTCTAGTGTGACACAGATGCATTCTTATCAATCCATTTGAATTTTATTAGTCAAGGATACTAATCCCTTGGTATTGTTGCTTCACTTCGTCAATAATCAAATCAATTATTTTTCTCTAAAAAACAAAGTTCTTTATTAATCAAATAAAAAATAAATACAATTTTAGGTTTGAATGCTTGTTTATAATAAATATATATATTTAAATTTTTTTAATTTAACTAAATTAGGAAAACTATTAAAACATAGAAAATACAAATAAAAAATATTTAAATTTAATATAATTAATAAAATAAATAATAAGATATTTAGAAATATTTTAAATATTGTTCTGCATCAAGATAGAAAAAGCGAACATGGGTCAGAGCATGTGTACCAGTTAGAAATGAGAGTTGTTCTAAACAATATCTTAATAAATAAATGTATAAAATAGGAGAGAAACATAATTTAAAATAGGAGAGAAACATAATTTAAGAAAGAACTGCTCTATGTAAAGAACTGCAAGAACACTGTTTTTTAGTCTTCTATTTGGTGATTTTCTTACTATTTAAATTTAAATTACTATATAACAATTGTATGAACACTTTTCTCACTTTTTTTACTGACGTTGATGCTCTTATTAAACTATATAATCTAATCTCTCCTTAGTACATTTATATTAGTTAGTTATTACAAAAAGAGTTGTAACTCTTCATGTTATGTCTTTTAGTGTGAAGAGGTGTGTCTCTTCATAATGATTCGATCTCTATATAAAGGTCAATCATTTGTTGTAAACAGATACCATAGAATCTCAATAATATCAAAGTATTTTCAGAATATAAACTTTCTAGAATAAGCCTGAAACATCTATCTTATTCTTTCTATCGTATCCGTGTGTAACACAGTGTGATCTTTGTTTGACACAAACGTTGTAGAAGATTAACATATCTGTGTGTAACACACTGCATATTTGTGTAACTCAAGCGGTTACAAAAGATTAACATGGTATCAAAGCTTTACGATTGAGAGGACGAAGAAGAAAGCATTAGTAAGAGAAACACTTGGCGAAGAGAAAAGGAGGCTAGAGGATTTTGGCATACGATTTAACGAAAGGACACGAAACGATGCAAAATCAAGTGATCCCCATATTCGATCGGGAGAAATACGACTTCTGGAGCATTAAGATGTCAACCATTTTTAAAACTAGAAAGTTATGGTCTATGGTTGAAGAAGGCATGGGAGCCCCACCAGCGCAAGTGGATGAGACCCCTGAAACAGCAAGAGCAAGGGCGCTTAGAGAAGAAGCGATGGTGAATGATACTTTGGCTTTGCAAATTTTGCAAACTGCCGTATCGGATCATACCTTCTCACGAATTGCGGCATCAACACATCTAAAGAGGCGTGGGATGCATTGAAGGCTGAGTATCAAGGTTCTCCTCAAGTTCGTTTGATTCGACTTCAAACGTTGCGAAGAGAATATGAAAATCTGAAAATGTATGAGAATGAAGACATTAAAATTTTCACTGATAAGTTAGTTGCCTTGGCAAATCAATTAACTTACCATGGTGAACAAAAGACCGACATTCAACTCATACAAAAGATGCTCATCTCTTTCTCAGCCAAGTTCGATAGTATAGTCAGTGTCTTGGAGCAAACAAGCGATTTGACTTCAACAACAATGACAGAACTAATCGGGATTTTGAAGGCTTATGAAGAAAGATTGGTTGCAAGAGAAGAAATCACAAGTGAAGGAGCATTCAATGCTCGTGTTAAATAGAGAAACTCTGGTGTAACACAAGACAACTCAAAACGCCATGGAGGCAAGAAGTGGTGTAGGTTCTGCAAGAAGAACAATCACAATGAGAGTGAGTGTCTGAGGAAACAAAATAAGGATGATCTAAAGAAAGATCACAAGAGTAACAAGAAGTGTTACAATTGTAGCAAGTTATGCCACTTTGCAAACCAGTGCTACTCAAAGAAAAAGGAGAGAGCACATGTAAGTATCGAGGAAGGAGACTTGAATGAAGATCATATGTTGTTCAGTGCGAGTGAAGCAACAACAACAATGGAAGATGTCTGGTTAGTTGACAGTGGAGCAACTAATCATATGAAAAAGGAGGAGAATTACTTCTCCAGGCTTGATAAGAGTATCAAGGTTCCAATAAAGATTGGAAATGGAAGTATAGTCATGGCAGCAGGTAAAGGAGATATTACCGTGATGACTAAAGGTGGCAAGAAGACCATCAGAAATGTGTTCTTGGTTCCTGGTTTGGCGAAATATTTGCTGAGTGTTCCGCAAATTGTTTCAAGTGGCTACCGGGTGAAGTTCCAAGAGAAGAGATGCATCATAGATGATCCAAAAGGCAGGAGGATAATGGATATCCCAATGACTCACAAAAGCTATAGAATCAGGATGGGTTCGGCTCAAGACGAAGCCATGAGCGCAAGTGAGCAAGGCAAAATGGAGACATGGCACAAGAGACTTGGCCATGTAGGCAACAAAAGATTGCAACAAATGCAAGACAAAGACTTAGTAAAGGGATTACCAAAGTTTAAAGTCATGAAGGAAGCATGTGAGACGTGTAGACTTGGAAAGTAATCACGCAAAAGCTTCCCAAAGGAATCTCAAACTAAGACAGGAGAAAAGCTTGAGATTGTACATACGGATGTATGTGGGCCGATCCAACACCAATCTATTGATGGAAATCGGTATTTTTTTGCTATTTTTGGATGACTATACTCACATGTGTTGGGTATATTTCATGAAGAAAAAATCAGAAACATTCTCAACGTTTAAGAAGTTCAAAGCAATGGTGGAGAAGCAATCGGGTTGTACCATCAAGACATTGAGATCAAATGGTGGTGGTGAGTTCAATTCACAAGAATTCAACCGGTTTTGTGAAGAAGAAGGAATCGACAAGCAAGTTACCTTGACTTATTCACCACAACAAAATGGTGTAGCAGAGCAGATGAATAGGACCTTGGTGGAGATGGCTAGAACTATGATGGCAGAGCAAGACTTACCACTCAAGTTATGGGCAGAAGCGGTATACACAACATCATACCTTCAAAACCGTCTACCATCAAAGGCAATAGAAGATGATGTCACTCTTATAGAGAAGTGGCGTGGACACAAACCTGATGTGTCACACATGAGAATGTTTGGTAGCATATGCTACATACATGTCCCGGATCAGAAGAGGAGGAAGTTAGATATCAAGGCAAAACGTGGAGTCTTTATTGGTTACAGAAATCAATCCAAAGGCTAGAGTTCTCACCCTAGAGAATGAGAAGATTGAAGTATCAAGAGATGTAGAGTTTGAAAAAACAAGAAGTGAGATTGGAGAAGGCAAGAAGAAATCAAGAAGACAATAGAGTTGTCTATGGAAGATTCTCAATCACCTAAGGAACAAACCGAAGGTACTTCTAGTCCTTTTTTCATTCAAAATAATGATCATGAGATTAGTGATGAAGAAGATTCTGAGGCACCAAAGAAGTTCAAGTCCATGGCCGAAATCATGGAAAAGGCACCGAGAGTAGAAATTGAAGAAGCGGCTCAAGCAATAGAAGCTTGTCTTCATGCAAATGAAGAACCATATACTTATGATGAAGCATGTGGTACAAAGGAATGGAGAGAGGCGATGAATGAGGAAATAGCCATGACTGAGAAGAACAAGACATGGGAGCTAGTGGACAAGCCAGAGAAGAAGAATGTGATAAGTGTGAAGTGGATCTACAAGATCAAAACCGATGCAAACGGTAATCTCATCAAGCATAAGGCACGACTAGTTGCAAGAGGATTCTCTCAAGAATATGGTATTGATTACCTTGAGACGTTTGCCCCGGTTTCAAGACATGATACAATAAGGGCCATACTCGCTTATGCGGCTCAAATGAAGTGGCGTTTGTATCAAATGGATGTAAAGTCAGCATTTCTCAATGGAGAACTAAAGGAAGAAGTGTATGTGACACAACCACCTGGGTATGTTACACAAGGAAAGGAACATAAGGTGTTAAGGCTACGCAAAGCTTTATATGGTTTAAAGCAAGCCCCAAAGGCTTGGTATGGAAGGATAGATTCATACTTCATTCAAAACGGTTTTGAGAGGAGTATGAATGATGCAGCCTTATACATCATGAAGCAAGGAGGAGATGTGTTGATCGTGAGTCTATATGTGGATGATATAATCATCACTAGAAGAAATGTTCAGATCATCAACACATTCAAGGAGAGTATGAAGAAAGAATTCGAGATGATGGATCTTGGATTGTTGAGCTACTTCCTTGGAATGAAAGTAATCCAAGACGATGGAGGCATATTTCTTTCACAAGAAAAATATGCAAACAAACTTGTTGATAAGTTTGGAATGAGAAACAACAAGAGTGTAAGCACTCCACTTACACCACAAAAGAAAGGAGTTGAAGATGACAGAGAGTATGGATATCCGACTAAGTATAGAAGCATTGTTGGAGGCCTTTTGTACTTGTGTGCAACACGAATTGATGTGATGTACGCAAGCGCCTATCTCTCAAGATACATGACATCACCTCACATGAAGCACTACCAAGAAGCCAAAAGGGTGTTAAGATATGTCAAGGGAACATCAAGCTTTGGAGTATTCTTTACAAGTGTGAAAGAACCAAGACTTGTAGGCTACTCGGATAGCGATTGGGGTGGTTCTAAGGAGATAAGAAAAGCACTTCAGGTTATGTGTTTACTCTTGGATCAGCCATGTTTTGTTGGAAATCAAGTAAGCAACAAACATTGGCACAATCAACGGCTGAAGCGGAGTACATAGCCGTGTGTGCAGCAGCAAATCAAGCCGTGTGGTTACAAAGACTATTTGAACATTTTGGTTAGAAGTTTGAAGGAGGAGTTCCAATCTTATGTGACAACAAATCAGCAATAGCAATTGGAAAGAATCCAGTGCAACACATGAGGACAAAGCACATAGAGTTGAAGTACCATTTCTTGAGAGAAGTTGAGCAAAAAGGAACCATTGGATTGGAGTATTGCAAAGGAGATGATCAACTCGCAGACATTCTCACAAAGGCATTGGGCGGTTCAAGGTTTGAAGATCTCAGGAAGCAGCTTGGAGTGAAGTCGAGATATGATTAAGGAGGAGTATTAAACTATATAATCTAATATCTCCTTAGTACATTAACATTAGTTAGTTATTACATAAAGAGTTGTAACTCTTCATGTTATGTCTTTTAGTGTGAAGAGGTGTGTCTCTTCATAATGATTCGATCTCTATATAAGTGTCAATCATTTGTTGTAAATAGATATCACAGAATCTCAATAATATCAAAGTATTTTCAGAATAGAAATTTTCTGGAATAAGCCTGAAACATCTATCTTATTCCTTCTATTGTATCCGTGTGTAACACAGTGTGATCTTTGTTTGACACAAATAGTTGTAGAAGACTAACATATCCGTATGTAACACACTGCGATATTTGTGTAACTCAAGCGGTTACAAAAGATTAACAGCTCTCAGGCCCAACAAACACTTGAGTAAGGTAACCAATACACAAAACTCATTTTGTAATTTTCTCATCTTGTTTTCACGTAAGTCTTCCAATACGATCTATTTAAATTAATCATATTTGACAAAATTCTCGAGGTCACATATGAACCTCAACTAACGCCTAGCACAAAAACTCATTGGGAACATCCCAACAGCGCATTTTAAAATTTAAGCTCTCGAATGAGCGTATACAAGACTCAAGATTGAGGACTCATGTTCGTGCTTAAATTTTCGGGTTAAACAAAATTTGATGGTGGCACAACTGAATCCACCATCCGCTCGAAATATTTTCATCTCGGGTACGTCAAGCCCAAAATGAGTGGTGCAGTTAAATCCACATTGAACACATCACGTCCAAAGTGGTTGTGAGAGAACGATTTCGATTCAAGGCTTGAATTGCTTTAATTAAGGCGTGTCTAATTAAATTTACTCATCTCATTTCACTATGTCGAAAATGATCATGAAAGAGTTTATTCGTCTTCAAGTGTGAATCGCCTTAAAAAGAGCGGCCTGATAGAACCTATCAAGCGAATCCAACTCATGTCTTAAGCGGAGTCCGACGCTCACAATCTGAGCCTGATGGTTACTCCTAAGCGGAGCCCGACACTCAAAAGCTTAGCCCAATGCTCACATCTTAAGGGGAGCCCGATGCTCAAAATCCAAGCCCGACGCTCACATCTTAAGAAGAGTCTGACGCCCAAAATCCAAGCCTGGCGCTCATATCTTAAGTGAAGTCCAACACCCAAAATTTGAGCTCGATGCTCTAATCCTAGTATGAGCCCAATGCTCTCATCTCAAACCAAGCCCGATGGCCATTCCTTAGGCTGAGCCTGATGCTCTCATCTTAAGCTAAGCCCGGCGATCACATCTTAAAGCCAAGCCCGACGAACACATCTTAAGCTAAGCCCCACACACCAACTCTTGGTGATCTCAATTTACGCTGAGTTAACTTTCTTTCTAAATCTGGTTCATTCGACGAACTGGAAAGGGGACTCATTGTTAGAGCGATATTGCACATCCATTCATTAACCCACCATAAATCAACATTGACCCAAAAAACCCATTATCCACTTAAAACCTACTAGCATTTAATCTAGTGGTGCCACCAAAACCTCTATAAATAGAGATCTCTCATTTGAGAAAGCCTAGCCTCTTTTGGATAGAAAACTCCCACTTATAAGATATGAACTACAAATGGCTTGGTTCCTCTCTTGAAGATATGTAGACAGTCTCCGGACGCAGCTATAAACACCAAACACCCCAAATCTTGCCTTACTCTTGATCTTGAGCTACAACTCCATTACCAATAAAAATTTCCGAACCGACATCTTAGACTATTAGTCTAAGTTCGATTCTCATGTTGTAATCTCCTAGTAATCTCTCTTGTTGAAACCAGTCTTCAATAGAATTGATATGGTTCAACTCTCATATTTGAAATAAACTATGTTTCTTCTACGTGTATAGGAAGTTACATACAACAGTTTCAAAAGAAGAACGTATTGTTTTATGCTTTCGCATCCTTTATATATATATATATATTAATCATAGAGCATTACAACATGTTTTGGTAGCCATTTGTTATCACTACGATGATTCTTAGAATCCTTAGAAAAATAGGTTGGTCCATCTAAAAATATATTATAACTTTTGTTAAACAAATTATCAAAAAAATTTTTTTTTGACAACACAAATTATCAAATTAATTAACAGTGTAATGAAGAATATTCTTTATTGTTTCCTTAAATAAAAACTACATAATTACCTAATATACTTAACAAATATTTGAAAGTTAATGAATTTGAATAAAAAGATTTGATAACTATTTTTGTATCCTCCATCATTTTCGTTTAATTTTATATTCTTATAAGAAATTAAACACTCACATTAAGCATTTAAGAATTTTTTATTATATGCTATATTGAATTTTTTAATGATTATAAATTACTAAAAATGTTAAAAATCCACATTGAAATTTTTGTGATCAATGGCTTAACTTTTTTTATAACAAAATACAATTGATCATAAAATCATATAAATATGAAGTCTAATTTAATATATATTCAGATGATCCTCTCTCTCTCTCTCTATATATATATATATATATATATATATATATATATATATTTCCAGTATCGTTTAAATTAAAATATATATCATATAAAATAACATAAACATGTTAATTTCAAAATTTGCATTGAGTAGAAAATTTCAATTAATATGTGAAACTTTCATGTTTACCACATTATTGGCACCATTATTCATCTTTACCTTCACTAAAAATACATTTTTACAAATAGATTTTTTAAAAGGCAAAATACTCTTAGATTAATTAGAATCCTAAATTTCACATTCCAAAACCTTACTCTATCTCTCAACTCTAAACCTTAATTCTTAAATTAATTAATCATAGCGTTATAAGTGTCTTTTTCCCTCTTAAAAATGAGGGTAAAAGTGATTAAGTTAAAAATGAAAAGTGGAAGTAGGAATGTGGTATTTTTGACAATTTCCAAATTAATAAATATTCATATTAATAATGATAATATTGTTATAACAAATATAATTTTATTTTAATAAAATCATATGAGTACAAAGCCTCAATTAATAAATATTCATATTAAAATACACTATATATTTTTGTCAATATCATTTAATTTTAATTATCTACCATATAAAATAAATAATGATTATTTTATTTTTAACAATATAATTAATTGTAAACAAAAAGAGGAATCATTTTTATTTATGTGTTCACTCCAATTTAATTATATGCGTGATAGTTACTTGCTTCTCAATTATTCAATATATTTGTTATTGCATAATACGTAAATGAACATAAATAAATAATAATATGTATAAATAATTTGTATACATAATTAATGTTCATTCTGTGCAAGCGCATATTTCAAATGTTATTTGATCATATCATTTCAAAAATACAATTCTTCATATCGAAGTGAGATGACAAAATATAACATTCGGATGATATCATCGAAGCTCAATGTAAATTAAATAGGTTTTAAAATTAAAATATCAACAAATCGAACTACTTACCTAAAATCGAACCGAAAAAATGAAACCGAAACCGGATTCGAACCGTTATACAAAAATATCCGAATGGGACTTATGAGCTTAGTACTTTGGGGCTTGGGTATAACCCCAACCAAAATCCAAACTAGGATCCGAAGATATCCGAAATTAGTTAAATGTGTTAATGTTTTTATATATTTGAAGGTATTTTAGATATTTTATAGTATTCAAAATGTTTTGTAGGTTGTTTTATTTGTTAATTTTAATAGTCTTGAGTGAGTTTAGACAGTTTCACTAATTTTTAATTGGATTTGTGAATAATCTATATATTATTAAAAATTTGTCAAATTTTCAAGTTAAAAAACTATTTTTCGATGATTTCAGACATTGGTTACAATCTGATTCGAATCGAATACGGAAGGAATCAAACTGAACCCGACCCGATAACTAGTAAATTCGAATGAGACTTATGAGTATAGTACCGAAAATCTGAAAATTTGAATTAACTGAACCTAAACCGACGGACCCCCGAACGCCCATGCCTACATATATTGACAGTCTATGACTATACGTTTGGAGGAATGCTCTTTCGATAAAATCGTAAAAACGCTTAAGTCAAAAAACTGCCCGAGAAGGTCTAAAATTCGGCTAAAGGCCCACTCGCGATTTTATTCGGAATCGAGCCCAAACTTTGTGACGGTTTGTCTTTTATTTTGCAGGAAGGGATTAATGTTAAGTTCGGAAGATAAATATCAAGATCGGTGGATAAATATTAAGTTTTCAAAGATAATCATGAAGATCGAGGAAAAAAAGGAATATTCCGCGAAGAAAGTTCGACCAAGGGAAGAAAGGGAAAGAGCAAACCGCCTCTAAAGTAGTATCTAAGGACTTCGAGGGTGATGATGCAAGGGACTCACGGAAATCGCTACTCAGAGAAAACATAGCACTTAGAGCATTTAGGCAATTTTCCATTTTTGTTATTCGAGCTGCGACTCAACTAGGGTTTTGCAGTCTTAGATCGTTAGAACTAGGGATCTCACTGACAGCTCTCATAGCCAAGATCCTATCATGTTATAAACGCTCTTACACAAATTCGTAATAAGACATATATTTGCTGTCTTTTCGATTCTTACTTTATTTTTCTATCTTTACTTCGTATTCTGATTGATTGATGTGTGGTTTAGCAGATATCCGAGACCTCTAGGAAACTAGGGTTTACCCTATGTTCCCAATTCAACGGAAAGCGACAGTGCGAATTTAGGATCCCATAGAGGGAGTGTACTATTTTATAGGGGTCTTGGCTGCATCTTTAGGAGCCTTGTGGCATTGTAGACTAGGACACCCATCTGCTAGAGTTTTGCTTTCTTTGCCGGAATCTGATCATTCTTCTCGTACTATGGAAGAGATCAAAAGTTGTGATATTTTTTTTCGTTCCAAAAAAATAAGGGAGATTTTTTATGATAGTAGTAATAAAGCTTCCAATTGTTTTTCACTTGTTAATTGTGATGTATGGGGTCCTTATTGAACTTCATCTTCTTGTGGAGCAGTCTATTTTCTGACCTTCGTTGATGACTATTCTTGATATGTGTGGACTTATTTGATTGTCGAGATATCAGAGGTTGCTCACTTACTGAGAAATTTTTGCGCACTGACTGAAAAACAGTTTGGTAAACCGGTGAAAGCTATATGTAGTGATAATGAAACAAAGTTTATGTGTCTTACGTCATTCTTCCAAGAACATGGCATTCTACATCAAACCTCTTGCGTTGATACTCCACAACAAAATAGACGGGTTGAACGCAAGGATCGACATATCTTAAATGTTGCATGTGCATGTTTGTTTCAAAGTCATCTTCTTATAAAGTTTTGGAGGTGAAAGTATACTCACTGCTACTCATTTGATTAATATAACACTTTCGTTGGTGTTAATAAGAAAAACACTATATGAAGTTCTCTTTGGAAAACGTCCTTCTTATGATATGTTGCGTACATTTGGTTGCTTATGTTACTCTTTTTATAAAGCTCATGATAAGTATAAATTTGGAGCTCGTAGTCGCAAATTTATGTCTGTGGGGTATCTTTATGGAAGAAATTTTGGAAACTCTACGATATTGAAAGAATCAGTTCTTTGTTAGTCGAGACGTTCAGTTTCAAGAGTCTGCTTTCCTTATCAGACAAGGAAGTGGCGACGTCAATGGCTTCTCCCAGTAAAATTGTTGATGATGACTGGATCTTGCTAGCCTCAACATTGCCGATATCATTAGACTCGGCGCCTGTGATTATTCTCAACGAATACTCGACACATATACCTGAAACGGAGGATCACACAACAGAACCAGAGGATCACACGACTAAAACTACTGAGCCCGAGACACACAATCTCGTTCCTCCTGAGAGTTCATCTCTTGTTGTACTTGAAACATTGGGCCGAGTCAACGTTCAAAGAAACCATCAATACTGCTTAAGGACTTTGTTACTCAAAATGTACACTCTTCTCACTCTCACACTCTTCCCCCTGGTTTCACCAATCTCATCTACGGTCCCTGGTAAGATTATTAATCCTTTACATAGGTATTTATAAGATTCTGGATTTAGAGAAAAATATATTGCGTTAATGGTTGTAGTTCTTGATGGAAAATAACCAAAGAACTATAAGGATGCCATACACATCAAGGGGTGGTGTGAATCTATGCAGGATGAGATAACTTCTCTTAAGGAAAATCACACATGGGATGTTGTGGATCTTTTTCCCGAAAAAACAGCAATTTGGAGCAAGTGGGTTTATAAACTCAAGTTCAACGCAGACGGACCTTTGGAACGTCTCAAATCTCACGTTGTTGCTATAGGAAATCGCCAGAAGGAGGGGACATATTATAATGAAACCTTTTCACATGTCGCTAAGATGACAACAATTTGGTATCTTCTCGGGGTTGCCACAGCTAAGGACTGGGAAGTTCATCAAATAAATGTGCACAATTCTTTCTTACGTGGTGATCTTGAAGAAGAGGCTTACATGAAACTACCACAGGGATTTTGGTCTTCAGATCCTAAAAAAGTGTGTCAACCTTGAAAATCAATATATGGTCTTAAGCACGCCACTCGGTGTTGGTTTGCTAAACTCTCAAAGATTCTCAAACATTTTGGTTTCAACAGAGTTATCAGGACTATTCTCTCTTCTCGTTGATTCAAGGTGGCAAAATTCTTCATATTCTCGTCTATGTTGATGATTTTGTGAACGCAGGAAATGATATCTTAAAGATTCAGCGCTTTAAGGCATATCTTCACCAAAGTTTTCACACGAAGGATCTTGGCAAGTTGAAATATTATTTGGGTATTGAGGTCTCGCGTGGACCTGATGGTATTTGTTTATGAGGTCTCGCGTGGACCCGATGGCATTTTTTATTTCATCATAAGTATGCGCTGGACATTATTGCTGAAGCGGGTCTCTAACCTTCTGCTGTACCTGTTGAATTGAATCATAAACTTGGGTCTTTGGTGAGTCCAACACCGAAGAATCCAGAAAAATACAGACGACTCGTTGGCGGATTGACTCGTCTCAACATCATGAGACCAGATTTAAGCTACATTGTTCATATTATTTCTTAGTTCATGCAATCTCCTCCCGTTCCTCATTGGGAAGCTTCACTTCTTGCTGTTCAGTATCTTAAGGGATCTCCCTATCAAGGTGTGTTTCTCAACCGTAATAGTGATTTAACGATCACTGCATATTGTGACTTGGACTGGTATGCTTATCCATGTACTCGTCGTTCTCTCTCTGTTTACATTTTCTACTTGGGTGATTCTCCCATATCTTGGAAAACAAAGAAACAAAACATAATGTCTTATTCATCGGCTAAGGCCGAGTGTCGCTCAATGGCATATACTTTAAAGGACCTCAAATGGCTAGAGGAACTACTACACAGTTTCGGGTTTGAACACTCTCATCCAATGCATCTCTACTGTGACAGTCAAGCTGCTCCCCACAATGTAGCCAATCAAGTCTTTCATGAACAGACTAAACATATCGAATCCGATTATCATTTAGTTCGAGATGCTGTCCAAGATAAGCTTATCAGGACTGAACATATTTCAACGAAAGAACAAGTTCCCGATCTCCTCACCAAAGCATTACCAAGACTAGTGTTTGAACGATTATTGACCAAGTTAGGTGTTCGAAAAATCCGACCACCGACTTGTGAGAAGGTATTGGATACGAATATATATTTTGGAAATATCTGTTTGTATCAAGACTATGAAATATCATTATGTATATATACTCTTGACATGTGAATGAATAAAACAACACTTTATGACCTATTTTATTATTTATTAACACACACACACACACATATATATATATCCTTGTGAGAAAATGTCTGGTGCAAAGAGTAGCTATGTACTATAAGCGCATGAGTTGTAGTTGAATAGTGCACTAGACATATATTGATTGTTCTGTGTGGTGTAATAAGCATCATGTGTGTTTTATAATATAGCTAATCCTACATAGTCGCAATGCTATGTTATGAGTCAGTGGTTTGCGGTTTAGAATTCTATACTTCACTGAATGACTCACATGTTACTCATTTTTTTCCCTTTCAGGTGAGACGGACAAGCAAAAATGAACATATGGGACTTGGTGCTATTAGACTTTTGGGATTTTGCGAATTTTTGTTTCTTTCGTGTTTTATATTTTCGGTTTTATGTTATTGTCCGTATTTCTAATGTTTATTTTATTTATTGAATTTACACCATGGATGTTGATTTTTAAGTATTTATAAATAAATATTTTTGAGATTATTATTTATTTTATTTTGGAAGTTTTGGTGTCATATTTTAATTCGTAGTATGCTTACATCCAAAGGAGATTTCGGTACCATTCTAATTTGTAATGATAAAAGAAGGTGGAGTCACAAGTTTGATAGTGTTCACTATAGTTAATCTGGTGCATAAAGATATTATCCAATTAATTGGGAAATCTTACGGTAGGATGTCTAGTGCATAAGGATATTATCCAATTAACCGGGAATCGTACACATAGTTGTGGGCTATTGTAACTACGGCTTCTCGATCGTTGTATTGTATAAGTTTGGAAGGCTCATACATGTATTGGGGCTTGATGTTTAGAGCCCATTAGTAATAACTGCTATTGAGTGATCTGTTTTAAAACGTAGCAACAAGACAAATGCCCCAAAACACAAAGCAAAACGTCAAGAGGAAAAGACAGAGAGAGGTTACTTCACTATGAAGTCTCTCTAACCTAAATTTTCCTTGAGGGATGCAAGAGGGATCTTAGAAAAAACTTTCTCATCAAAAACCATGTAATGTTTCTTCAGCTCCTTCAACGTCTTCTCTTTCACTGGATCTACCTTATCCTCATGTTTCTATACATCATCGGTACTATATGCAACATCACAAAACCTGTTTTCCCACACATAATTTAGATTCAACAATAGAAAAGTTAAACATTATGCAACTTTAACCTCTTTCTTCGGTACAAATACTTACAGATGTATACAAGGGTCAGGAAGTTGAACTAGTTCCCCACAACCGAGACTATCCACAGCTCAACAACCACCTGAGAATGAACATCCAATGCATACTTACCAAATATATACAAGTTCTTCAGAAGAGACCGATTAATAGTAAGGATATGCATTACAATAGGAAGGATTCATGAGTAGATTGCAACAAGTACTCAACTTAGGCACAAAAACTTAACAGACCATCAAAAACTTCTTCAAATCCCTTCCTAACGCAATGCTCCTTAAGATAACAAAGGCCTGGAAACAAAAGAGGTTTTAAAACATATTAAGCAACACACAAAACAAACTCGTAACAAGATCAAGTCAGCAACAAAAAAAGAAAGCTTACTTGTTCATAATGACATGAGCATTAGACCAGAAAAACAAAGATGCGAGAGAGAATATCAAAATGTGACACACAAGACTCAACAAATGATACTCAACCAATTCAAAGAGAACCCATATGTCAGTAGCTACACCAAGAACAGCGGCTGCCATGAGAAAAGTTCAAACCCAATTAGAAAAGTTAAAAAAAACTTTTGAAATATGATTACACTCTACCATAAATTCTTTTGTGAGCCAATTCCAAATGGTTTGAAATCAGGAATTAGCCTAATCAAACCATATATCAGAAATTAGATCATCTTATTGCATATCAAAGCGGCAGTGACGCAGAAAATAGGCGATTGTAACATAGGAGATGCAAAGACGGAGAGATTAGAAGGAGCACGTACGCAAACCACCACCACTTTCTCCTGCTACATTAACAGCGTTAATCATCCAATGAGAAAAAGATAAACGGACGTTAAGGTTTTAGTGCCTCAAACGTGGAGGCAACCCAAGGCAAGTGGCTTGGTGCGGTGTTTAAGGCGCCTTTTCTTACATTATCAGTAGCCGAAAAGGCTAAAGAAGATTATGTACACTTGTCGCTAATCGGATCAATGAAGCAGAAAATCAACGGCTCATTCTTTTTTGAAAGAAATCGTGTAAAACGACGTGGTGCTTACAATTCAGAAGTGAGAGGGTAAGTCTCTACATCAATCAGAGACTTTCTTTTATCATCGTTCTTTTTGACATTCGTTGACTGCTTTCTCATAAGTCATAACTATAACATTTTAAAACAAACAAAACTGAGATCAATTTGCTAAGAAAAACATACTATAGTAGTTTGTTAAGTCAACACCACCAATGTTCAGAGATATTTTCACTCAAACCTCAAGTTCCAACTAGTTTTTCTCATCTTTAGAGACATTCATCTCGGGAAACTAACCACAAATAAATTGATTATATCTTACATATTTGACATAAATACTTGAATCCCAATTACCTACATATGATTAACTAATGGCGATGGTTTATTCAATACAGTATGATACTATCTAATCAGTTTAAAACTAGAAGACTATAATATGTAAAGCAAATCAATGAATTAGTATCATTGATATTATTCCAAGAAAAGAAAAATATATTCTAATTAAATGCAACAGATCTATAAAAATTAATTTATTATCTTCTTTTCGATCAACAGCGTACAAATACAACGGTACACCTTCCGACACTGGAATCGATTGCGGTGTTGATTGTGTTGTCATTAGTGGAGAATTCCTGAAAATAGAACAAGATCCATTGAACTTAAGCCAAATGTCAAGACAACAAACATGGAAGTAATGTTTACATTCAGGCATCATCCTTAGCATTTTCTCTCTATATGGGAAACATCGTGCCCGTTGGGGAAAAGGCACATTCTATGCAGGGGAAACTACTAATGAGATGATGTTCTGCTGCACTTGTGTGAACTTGTAAAGAAAAAACTTCGACAGTAGCATAATATACTATAACTAGAAACTAAATGAGACACACATATTTTACGTAGGAAAACCTCTTCGATGTGAGAAGGAAAAACTTATGAGACCGTAGTCCACTACAAAATCTACTATATAAATGGGTATGAGTACAACAATATCCTCCATGTTCAAGAACCTAAACAAAACATAGACTTTAGCTAGAAATAGCTATCTCCAACAGGAGATACTACAACAAGAGAGCAACACAAAGCTTCAAACCGGCATCAACCAAACCACCTCAACTCACAAGAATTCAGGTAACCAGAGACTAATCCCACGTACAAATCCAAGATAACAAGTAAATAACACCTCTGCCAAATTTCAACTCAAACAAAGAACCGTCGGATTTACCAAACACTCAAGACAACACTGCTGAAGAAGTATAACTATCAGCTTCACTAAAATCCAGACAATAAAAGATCCAACCGTTGAAATCCAAATTATTTCGGTGAACCTCTACCCCACTGATTGTAGAAGCTTCCCACAAAATATCATTCCGATCAAGATCTGTTTGACCTTCCAAAACCTGCCTTGACAAACCCAAATGATTTCAGCTTCTTCTCTCTTTTGTCTAATGAGTCTTCTTGAGTACTCTTCTTTCTTGTGTCAATTCTCTTACCACAAAAATTAGGTTAAGAAACTTTATATAGTGTCTCACAAACCCCCAATGCCCAATACTAATCTCATGGATTAATACCAATGGCCTAACTCCAAGTTTAGTTATCACCAACCAAACCGATTGGATTTTCTCCATCTAGGAAGAACCCAAGAATGTCTCATCCCTAGCCGTCTCCACCGTTAAATACATCACCATCTGCTGCGACAGAGATATTTTTAGTGTAAAGGAATTTAGGGTAAGAGTTGATGATTGGTTGATCAAGTCCACCTACGGATGTTACCATAAACAACTGACTCAAGTTCGTCTTCTTCGGCTACAAATATGATTCTTGGGACGATTATGCTATGGTTAGCGAATGAAGAATCTCCATTTGCGGATGCAGAAAAGCGGAAACGTGACGCATCGGTTGATAAAAGAACAAGGCTTTAGTGTGTTGGTCGTTTTTTATTGTTATTTGATACATGTTAGAATTGATAATTGAACAGGTTTCCTATGTGGCATGTAACCTCAACCACTATATGTATCTTGAATTTGGCTAACCCTTTTAAAAAAATAATTTCCTAGTGTGTTGATCTTTGTTTGATAAAGAAACTCCCATTGAACCTCATGCATGATCTCATCACTCAACCGGACTTCTCAATGGTCGAATTCATAATAATTTTGGATTATGAATATTGTGTAACAGATAATGCGGCCCATATTATTATGAATACCGTTTATGGAGTGAGAGATTTATGGGGTGTTATTGAACATGGTAATTTAATGGAATTAGTCAATTATATGTACTTTAATTCTACAACAAATTCCATTGTTATTCAATTGTGTATTTGAAAATTGAATTAAAATCCATTGTTATTCAATGTCTAAAGATTTTATTAAATTCAGTTATTTTAGATTTTAATATATTTTAATTCAAATTACGTACTTTTCATCTAGTTTTTGGAAAGATTTTTCAAATATACTATATCTTTCTTGTTCTCTCTCTATTTTTATCTCAAATACACCATAATTCTCTTGTTCTCTCTCTATTTTTATCTTTCTTTACATAACCTGTTCCTCTAAAGTTGATTGAAGGAGAAGAAGACATGGGTATTTCATTAAAATTCGGTGTGCGAGTTGAAAACATAATTTGATTCTTTCATCTAAAAAACCATAAGAATTCTTTTAAAATTCTGTGTAATTCCAGATTAGGGCATGATGAGAAAAATGTGTAAAATGGTTTGAATCTTATGTGTTTAGACTCTATATCTTAATTGAAAAACTTGCTAAGAATATATATTTTTGAAGCTTGGGTGGTCTTACAAGAAATTCTATAGGAATTGGTTACTACATTGCAATTAATTGCAACGAAATAGACTTTCTTAGAATTGAATTCATCAATGTCTATTAAGAACTCACTCAAACTCAAATTCCAGTAATCAAATTAAATTCCTTTGAGTTACCATATTCAATAACACCTTTTAGCTTATGGTGAACATATTCATTTCCATGATTATGGCAATAGTATGCAAATCATTACCAATAAGTCTACACTCCTTGGAAGCGCAACAATCAAGCTTCACTTCCACTACATAAAAAAGTTAATCAAACCACATCGTTGATAAGAAGATCATAATAAATACCATAAAGGATTTTTAAGTATATACTTTTTCACGAGAAACTACAAGTGTTTGTCTTAATCATTGGAATCATTGATTTTTTTTATGTGCATTAGCATAAGTGAAATCAAACAGGTTCCACCTTATCTTGATTTACAAGGACAACGCCTCATTTGTTTTTGAGTAGATAAACTAACTCATTATTTTTACCCTTTGAGTGAATTGTTGAGCAATATTTGAATTGTGATCTTGTGTGCTTTTGTTGCAAAATGTAATCTATAGTAAAATCTCATTAACTCTTTCATTTTTTTGTATTTTGTTAGCATAAAAATTTGAACTTTGCATCTATATCCATGTTTTTACGTTTTCATAATTGATGAATAGTTGTATGTTTATATTTTTTCTCTTTTATTTCTAATTGACATCACATTTTTGTAGAGAAAATACCATTACGCATATTCATTTGTATGTCCAATTGATTGGTCTTCATTTTTGGTTATTGTGATTGTTAATTTTCAAAATCAAGTCTTAAAGTATTTTATCTTTAAATTTTTTTTGAGAAAACTCTGAGACAATTTTTGTGCATTTGACAAGAAGGACAACTAAGTTTCTTATATTGTTTTTATTGTGCATCTGAATTCTTTTATTCGCGTCTAATGTTATCTTTACTATGTTAAACATTCACCATTATGGTTGTTATATATGTGACTTACTATTTCAATTATTATTTTTGAAGATTTTCAGTATTCTCTGACATATGTTTAGACAATCACAGACGTCTTTGATATTTGTCTTCTTTGGATCTGGAAAGTACTTCTTCGCAAACTCTATACATAAATTATGCCTCTTTACAAAAATCTTCTCATAGTTTGATGGGAGTGTATCACATGGCAATCCACTTAGCAAAGCATGTTCCGTAATTGAGTATCTTATGGGAGTTCCATTTACAATAAACCAGCTTTGATCGTCCTCGATGTAAGCTGTCCTCAGAACTAGAGCCCAGAGTCCTGTGAGCTTATGATGTTTTACTCTAGGTATATGAAAAATGTGTTTGAACTATGGGTGATTCTTAAACAATGCAGCCTCATTACCAATTTTATCCTCTATAAAATCAAGTGTCTCAGGGTAATTGCACATGGAGTCCATCTTACATTTTATTGTATAAAAGGATTGATCAAGTGGTAATTGGCGAGGTCGAGGAATAATATCTCGCGATCTATACAGACAAGCAAATCCAAGAGAAAAGAATGTTAGCTAATAATTGCTCAAATTGAACCCACGAGCAAAAATTGATCACAATCGAGATAGCCACAATCAATATATAACATTAAATTTTAAGGTGGTGAAATTACCGGGTGGTCGGAGGAGTGGTCGGAGACTTCCGCCATCTTATTCGTCATACTTGTCTGAGTTCTTAATTGTATTTGTCTGAGTATACTCGAAATTAGGATTTTTAAGAGTCGTATTTGTCTGAGTGTATAGAGACTCGAACACGTATAAGCGGCGTCTAGACCTAAATTGACGCAGACGCTGCTTTTATAGTAGTAAATTACCATTTTACCCTTTAAAAAGTTGAGTATTTACGGTTTTAAAATAATGACATGAAGGGTCACCATTGATGTAATATCATATCCTATGTAAAGTCAATATTGTATATAATTTTTCAAAATTAAGCAAGATCAATAAATTTGATTCACAAAAAAACATTATTTATTTATAAACATGTAAAGTTAAGAAAATAAATGAAAGCATGTGATCCAACAAAAATAAAAACGAAGTTTATATGATAAAAATTAAACCAAAAAGTTAAAATAAATTTTATTTATTACATACGAAATCAACAAAAAAAATAATAGAAAGTTGAAGAGGATATTGAAACATATAGAAAGCGAAATTTTGCCTCTTTATATTTTTGAATAGAATTTTCCTGATAACAATGCCTTTTTATATTTGGAGCCAGGTGTTGAGGCGTTAGCAAAAACACCTGATCGGATGGCGCCAGCTCAAACACCCATCTGAATCCGTCAACAGAGAAACCGAAATTCTATATGTTCTTATATGGTATTAAATTCTTCTATTCGAAAGACTCGGAAACCGAAACTTCTCGAATGCCAACGCCTATTCTCGGAGACAACCTTACAACATACACGTACATGTATGTTTACCCAATAACGTACACGTACGTGTACGACTATGATCGTGACATTTTGTATTCGAGTGTAAGTTATTTTTATATGCCTTTTTATATTTGGAGCCTGATGCTACTCTCTAGTTGACTGCAAATATAAAAAGGCATTATAAAATCTTATAAAAATATCTTACACTCGAAATACAAAATGTCAAGGTCATAGTCGTACACGTACGTGTACGTTATGGAAAAAAGGACATGTACGTGTATGTTGTAAGGTTGTCTCCGAGAATAGGTGTTCGCATTCGAGAAGTTTCGGTTTCCGAGTATTACGAATAGAAGAATTTTATACCATATAAAAACATATAGAAAGCGAGACTGTGCCTCTTTATATTTTTGAATAGAATTTTCCTGATCATAATGCCTTTTTATATTTGGAGCCATGTGCTGAGGCGTTAGCAAAAACACTTGATCGGATGGCGCCAGCTGAAACACCCATCTGAATCCGTCAACAGAGAAACCGAAATTCTATATGTTCTTATATGGTATAAAATTCTTATATTCGAAAGATTCGGAAACCGAAACTTCTCGAATGCCAACGCCTATTCTCGAAGACAACCTTACAACATACACGTACATGTCCGTTTACTCCATAATGTACACGTACGTGTACGACTATGACCGTGACATTTTGTATTCCGAGTGTAAGATAATTTTATAGGTTCTTATAATGCTTTTTTATATTTGGAGCCTGATGCAACCCTCTAGTTGACTGCAACTATAAAAAAGCCATTATAAAAACTTATAAAAATATCTTAAACTTAAAATACAAAATGTCACGGTCATAGTCGTACACGTACGTGTACGTTATGGAAAAACAGTCATGTACGTGTATGTTGTAAGGTTGTCTCCGAGAATAGGTGTTGGCAATCGAGAAGTTTCGGTTTCCGAGTTTTCGAATAGAAGAATTTTATACCATATAAGAACATATAGAAAGCGAAACTGTGCCTCTTTATATTTTTGAATAGAATTTTCCTGATCATAATGACTTTTTATATTTGGAGCCAGGTGCTGAGGCGTTAGCAAAAACACCTGATCGTATGGTGCCATCTGAAACACCCATATGAATCCGTCAACAGAGAAACCAAAATCCTATATGTTCTTATATGGTATAAAATTCTTCTATTCGGAAGACTCGGAAACCGAAACTTCTTGATGCCAACACCTATTCACGGAGACAAACCTTACAACATACACGTACATGTCCGATTTCGCAATAGCTTACACATACATGTACGACTATGACCGTGACATTTTGTATTCCGAGTATAAGATATTTTTATAGGTTTTTATAATGCCTTTTTATATTTGGATCCTGATGCTACTCTCTAGTTGACTGCAAATATAAAAACGCATTATAAAAACTTATAAAAATATCTTATACTCAGAATACAAAATGTCAATGTCATAGTTGTACACGTATGTTTATAGTATAGCGTAAACGGACATGTACGTGTATGTTGTAATTTTGTCTCCGAGAATAAGCGTTGGCATTCGAAAAGTTTCGGTTTCTGAGTCTTTTGAGTACAAGAATTTTATACCATATAAGAACATATTGAAAGCGAAATTGTGCATCTTTATATTTTTGAATAAAATTTTCCTGATCATAATAACTTTTTATATTTGGAGCCAGGTTCTGAGGCGTTAGCAAAAACACTTGATCGGATGGCGCCAGCTGAAACACCCATCTGAATCCGTCAACAGAGAAACCGAAATTCTATATGTTCTTATATGGTATAAAATTCTTCTATTCGAAAGACTCGGAAACCAAAACTTCTCGAATGCCAACGCCTATTCTCGGAGACAACCTTACAACATATACGTACATGTCTGTTTTCGACATAACGTACACGTACGTGTACGAATATGACCGTGACATTTTGTATTCCGAGTGTAAGATATTTTTATAGGTTTTTATAATGCCTTTTATATTTGGGGCCTGAAGTTACTCTCTAGTTGACTGCAAAGGGCATTATAAGAACTTATAAAAATATCTTACACTCGGAATACAAAATATCAATGTCATAGTCGTACACGTACGTGTACTTTATAGTGTAAACGGACATGTTCGTGTATGTTGTAAGGTTGTCTCCGAGAATAGGCGTTGGCATTCGAAAATTTTTGGTTTCCGAGTCTTTCAAATAGAAGAATTTTATACCATATAAGAATATATAGAAAGCAAAATTGTACCTCTTTATATTTTTGAATAGAATTTTCCTGATCATAATTCCGTTTTATATTTGGAGCCAGGTGCGGAGGCGTTAGAAAAAACACCTGATCGGATGGCGCCAGCTGAAACACCCATCTGAATTCGTCAACAGAGAAACGGAAATTTTATATGTTCTTATATGGTATAAAATTCTTCTATTCGAAAGACTTGGAAACCAAAACTTCTCGAATGCCAACACCTATTCTCGGAGGCAACCTTACAACATACATGTACATGTCCGTTTACACAATAATTTACACGTACGTGTACGACTATGACCGTGACATTTTGTATTCCGAGTGTAAGATATTTTTATTGGTTTTTATATGTTTTTTTAAATTTGGAGCCTGATGCTACTCTCTAGTTTATTGCAAATATAAAAAGGCACTATAAAAATTATTAAAATATATGAAGGAGAAGAGTGAGGCATTCGATCGGTTCAAAAGGTTTAAGGTCTTAAGGTTCAACCATTAAGACATTTTGCACCGATAGAGGAAGAGAGTTTACCTCAGTTGAGCTCAATTTATTCTGTGAAGAGAATGGAGTCAAAAGTCACCTAACTGTGCCTTACAGACCTCATAAAAATGGTGTTGTGAAGAGGACAAACTGAACCTTAATGGGTATGACAAGAAGTCTGCTGAAGGCAATAAAGATGCTGAATTACTTATGGGGGAAATTTGTAAGACATTCAATTTACCTCATCAATAGAGCTCATACAAAAGCCTTAAAGGATCAAACGTCATACGAGTATCTCACATCTAAGAAACCAGATATCAAGCACTTGAGGTTATTCGGTTGTGTAGCACATGCAAAAATCCATGTGCCACATCTGAAGAAGTTAGATGAGAGATCAAAGTGTGTGATCAATCTTGGAACTGAGCCGGGTTCCAAAGCATATAGACTCTATGATCTAGTCGCAAGGAAGGTGATGGTGAGTAGAGATGTAATTTTCAATGAGAAGAAAGCTTGAGATTGGTCATCTACAACAAACCAATCTGATTGTGAACCAAACATGCTTAGGCTTCCACATGAGGGTGACATAGAAGAAGGTAATTATCAAGGTGAAGATCATGAACATGAAGCTATAAACCAAGATGAGGAAGAAGAAAAAGATACTGATCAAAATAAAAATCAAGACGGTGGTGGTCAAACCGTTGGTGACTAGACATGGCCGCACCATAACAAAGCCAAAGTATCTCGATGATTATGTGTTACTTACAGATCAAGAAAGTGCAATCTTGTTGCTCACAGTACATGGCGAGCGAGAGAACTATCTTGAGGCCAAACATGTAAGAGAATTGGTTGAAGCGATGGTAGACGAGTCGGAGTCTATCACAAGAAACAAGACATGTTTAGCTTGTGATAGACCGACTGGTTTTAAGAAAAAGATCGATTTTATGTGTTACACAAGGCATTGTATGGGTTACGCCAAGCACCTAGAGCGTGGAACATAAAACTCGACAAGGTCCTAAAGGAGATGATCTTTAGGAAGTGCACATCAGTGTATCACAAGAATGAAGGAGAAGACTTCTATTTGTGTGACACAATGATAGAAGTGTGTAACACAATTCATGTACCAATGGAGTCTAGTTTAAAGTTGTCAAAAGGTGAAGATGAAAGAAAGATAAATGCTACGAAATACAGAAGAGGTATATGATGTTTGAGGTATCTACTTCACACAAGACCAGACGTGTGTTACACAGTAGGTGTTTAAAGTCGATACATGCAAACTCTGGGTGTTAAGTAGAAGGTCGACATCCTTACCAAGCCATTAGCAATGATTGAGTTCAAGCAAATGAGGAGTTTAATTGGAGTTCAAGAAATTGATCTCTCTAATTCAAGTTGGAATTAAGCGGGGTGATTGTTGGATAATTACAGCTTGTGGAAATTTAACATATTAATAAGTGTTTAACATGTTAAGATAAACACAAAAAAAAAATCTAGAATAGGATAATGAAGTTTTCTGTTTAAGTTAGGTTTGTGTTTTCATATCTCACATGTTAAAGGAAATTGTCCTTCACTATAAATATATGTCTCGTGGAGAGGTGTTCCATAAAAGATATAAGAGAAACATTGAGAGCTTTAGTTTTGAGAAGTTTTTAAAGTAATAAGAAAAGTTGTTCTTATAAATCTTTGTGTTTCTAGAGACTTTGAGAGATATATAGAGAGAGAGAGTTACATACTTTTGATTTGTGAAACTATCTAAATGTGGAGAAGCTAAATGATTTGTGAGGATAGACTTCGAATAAATGAGGTTAGTGGAATATTAACTAATATATTGGTGACAAAGTTGAAAAAAAAGAACTGTGAAGTTCGCAATTGCTCTGACATTTTTTCTAAAATTTTATTTGAAACTTTACCCCAAAAAATGGTATGCTCTATGTCATATTTGAATTCAAAGTTGCGTTTATTGCTATACATATAACTAGGTGACTACCCGCGCACATGCGCAGAGTAAAATTTATATTTTAATAATCGTTGAATACTAATTTTGATCGTTCAACCATCATGTCATAAGTCTCCGGGGGAGTGGCCAAATAGTGTTTCAGCTGTTGGAAAGCCTTCTCGCATTCCTCGGTCCATTCGAATCTTTTGTTCCTCTTCAGAGTGTCAGAAAAGGGCAAACATTTTTTGTCGATCGTAAGATGAATCTATTTAGTGCTTCCACCCTACGGTCAATCTCTGTACCTCTCGTTTTGTTTTTGGAGATGCCATTTCGATCAGCGCGGTAATTTGTTTCGGGTTAGCTTCGATCCCACGGTAGGTCACGAGGTTACCCATGAATTCTCTTGATGCCACTGCGAACCTTGACTTCGCGGATTCAGTTTCATATTATGGAGGTTTAGCCTTTCAAAGCATTCTCGAAGGTGGGCGATATGATCTTGTTCTTCGAGGTGTTTTACGAGCATATCGTCGATGTGCACCTCCATTGTTTTTCTAAGCTGTTCTGGGAACATACGGTTGATGAGCCGTTGATAAGTTGCGCCAGCATTCTTCAGACCGAATGGCATTACCTTGTAACCGTAAGTGTCGCGGTCAGTTATAAATGCGGTCTTCTCTTAATTGGCGGGATTCATTCTAATTTGATTATACCCAGAGGAAGCATCCATAAAGGACATGAGTTTGTTCCCCGTTGTTGCTTCGACTAAGCGGTTGATATGTGGCAGCGGGGAAGCTATCCTTTGGGCATGCTTTATTGAGATCGGAGAAATCGACGCAAACTCTCTGTTTCTTGTTCTTCTTTTTGACAACTACTGGGTTAGCTAGCCAATCCGGATATCTGACCTCTGTTATTGACCCGACGTTGAGGAGTTTTGGTCCCAACTTTCTTCTCTTTTGTTTGACGGCCTGAAGGTCGGGTCAACGTTGAGCTCGTAACATGTGACGTCGGTGTCAATCCCTGGCATATCTTCCGCAGCCTATGCGAATGTGTGCAAGTTCTCCTTCAGAAAAGCTACATGCTCGATTTTCAAAGATTCGCTCAGGTTCGCACCGATCTCTACACAACGATCTTGGAATGCTTCGTCTAAACATACCGAGACAACAACTTGCAGGTTGGTTCTCGTTTCCCATCCAAAGCTTCGGCTGCTAGCGACTGCCAAAAGATTTCAGTATCGTCCTGTTCTGGGGCGTTGTCAATGGTAGACGATTTCTTTTTCTTTTTAAGTGGAAATTCAAGTAACGGGTTCTTCCATTTCAACTCTGCAGCGAAGGAAACTCGCGAGATCTTACGATCTCCCCAGATGGTCTTGATTCCGCGAGGGGTCGGAAACTTGAGGCACATATGGTACGTCGACGGGGTTGCTTTCATTTAGTTCAACCATGGGGTTCCTACGATTACGTTGTAGGATGTGGGTCGATCGATGACAAGGAACTCCACAACTTTTTACACGCTACCGGCTTTATAGAGAAGTTGATCGTGCCAAAAGTCATGGTAGCTTCCCCCAAAATCCCTACTATTGGGTTTGGATCTTCCGCGATTTTAGATAAGTCGACTTCCATTTGTTCGACTGTATCTTTGAAGAAGATGTTGGCAGAGCTTCTGGTGTCGACCAATATCCTCGCGACATCGATATTCTGGACTGTCAACTCAATGAAAAGGAGATCATTGAGAGGCTTGACCGGGGTTGTTTGTTTCTTTTTTTTCTTAAAGGAGATGACACAACTGTCTGTTTCGTTAGGCATATTATGTCTCAAACGTTCGGTGGTTTTTCGAGTTAGATAATCCGAGGCCCACCTCCTTCTAGCGGCACACTGTCGGAACCAAAATTCGCACTGTCGAGTTTGTTGAATTGGGAATGTAAGGTAAACCCTAGTTTCCCAGAGGTCCCGGATATCTGCTAAACCACACGCCAATCAATCAGAGTACGAAGTAAAGATAGAAAAATAAAGTAAGAACTAGAAAGAGAGCAAATAGATATCTTATTCTGAACTTGCGTATGAGCATCTAAAACAGGATAGAAGCCTTGGCTATGAGAGTTGTCGGCGAGATCCCTAGTTTTAACAACCTAAGACTGCAAAACTCTAGTTGAGTCGCAGATCGAATAACAAAAACGGAAAGTTACTTAAATGCTCTAAGTGTTATGTTTGTTCTGAGTAGAGATTTTTATGTGTCCCTTGAATCATCACCCTTGAAGTCTTTATATACTCCTCTAGAGGCGGTTTGCTCTTTTCCCTTCTGCCCTTGGTCGAATTTAGCGCTTCGCGGGAATATTCTTTTTTTCCTCGATCTTCATGATTATATTTGGAAACTTAACATTTATCCTCCTATCTTGACATTTGTCTTATAAACTTAACATTTATCCCTTCCACCAAAATAAAAGAAACCCATCACAAAGTTTGGATTCGATTCGGGATAAAATCGTGAGTGGGCTTTCCGAGTTTTAGACCTTCTCGGGACCATTTTTTGACTTAAGCGTTTTTACGATTTTGTCGAAAGAGCATTCCTAAGACGACGTCGTCCGAGAGTTAAGATCTTTCGTATGGGGCGTGCGACTCCAGGTGTTTAGTTAACTGTTACCGTCTTACACGATCGACTCGATCCTTTCACGAGAAAACGAGCCCTTTCGGTTAAGTTCCAATGTCGATCTCGATCGAGACGAAACAAAGATAAGTTAGATCAGGTTTCAAAAGAGTGAGTTACGAGGACGAGTTGAAAATGGATGGATTTATCCAACTCGCTGAAAGGGCGAGTTGGATTGCTCGTGATACCTAACTCGCCCATTTGGCGAGTTGGACTTGTCCAACTCGCCGAACGGGCGAGTTGGTCGGCCCATGCTTTCCGACTCGCCAAACGGGCGAGTTGGTCGGCCCATGCTTTCCGACTCGCCAAACGGGCGATTTGGTCGGCCCATGCTTTTCGACTCGCCGAACGGGCGAGTTGGTCGGCCCATGTTGTCCAAATCGCCGAATGGGCGAGTTGGTCGGCCCGTGTTGTCCAACTCACCCGTTTGGCGAGTTAGACTGGTCCAACTCGCTGAACGGGCAAGTTGGTCGGTCTGCACTGCCCAACTCTCCCGTTCGGTGAGTTGGACTGCTTGGTTGGTTTAGTGTTCCTTTCTCTCGAGTTTTTGGCTCGGAAACTTTGTTTAGACGGTATCGAGACTGAATTTGTATGGACACACAATTTTTATATATTGATTTCGAGAGTACCATTTTTTACCTCAATACCCTCACGCTCTTCACTCAAACCAATCAAAGTCCTCATGAAACGGTCATGCAAGAAACAAAGTGTATCAGGAAAAATTGCAATGCATCATGTTTGTTTTAACAACTTTGACACTGAGGTGAGAGTACAATTAATGTAGGGAACAAACAGAACATCCGTAAGTTTATAATTCGAATTTAATGCAAGTGTTCCGCGCTGTGTAGCACGAGAACCCTTTCCATCAGGAAAGGTAACATCAGATGGTAATATATCAACCACATTCTCCAGTAGTGATCGATCACCAATCGTATGGTGCGAGGCACCAATATTGATAATGACATCCATAATAAGAGTTTTACTAGACAACGTTCAGACGAGGTGCCTGGTCGCTGAGCTTGGAGAAGATTGATGAGTTGAGCAATCTGGTTGGTGCCACTGTCCACATATTTTTTAACCCGAGCATTGTTTGCATGACCAAACCCATGTATGTTACCTCGTGCTGGACGTCCTCCATGTTGCCACATGTCTTGGTGCATCCTTGTTTTCAGAGTTTGCAGAGTGAGTCTAAAGATTGTGTTGTTTAGCGAGGGCTGTTTTCGTGGTTATTTCCTCGTAAATGAGTTTTTACAAGGAATTAACCACAAAAACAAAAACGTCGTGCCACGTTCATCGTAAGGCATATTTCTTCGTTAAAACCTTGTAACTTTACGAGGAAACATTTCCTTGTAAAAGCAGGCCTACATTTCTTCGTAAAAGCATGCGTACATTTCTTCGTAAAAGATACGCTAATATTTTCCCGTTAAAACCACGTGAAGTCTTCCTCGTAACCGTCTCATAAGATTTCCCTCGTAATCTCCACGTAAAAGTTTCCTCGTAACCGTCTCATAAATGTTTCCTCGAAATATCCACGTAAAATTTTCCTCGTAAAAGACACGCTATATTTCGTAGTTAATTCCACGTAAAAGTTAACGACTAATTTACTTCGAATCTTACTTTTTCTGCATTGATAATCAATTATAATAAAATATAAAAAATTAACTTTTTAAAAAATTAAATTAAAATATAAGAAAACGAAAATATTCTATAAATATTTAAGTTTTAAATTTATATTACAACAAAAAAAAATAAAGAGAGTTAAGGGTTCTGGGAGTCATGGCGGTTTGGATCTAGAATGTCCAAATTTCTCTGTCTCTTTGCTAACATCATCTCCAATTGCGGATTTCCAGCCGCTAGAGCGTCGAGGATACCCTCGAGTTAACCCATTTGAGCTTGCGCCGTGCTCAAATCAGAACGCTTCGCGTTCAACTCCAAACGCAGCTAAGCAGTCTCATATTCCTGTCGCTAAGCATAAGACGATGTCGCTCTTGGGACATTGTTAACGAAACCAATCCCCAATCTACGTTTCTTTTTCTTAGGGACGACCTTCAAAAAAAATAAAAATTAATGTTAGCCAATAATAAAAAGTTAGATATTAAACGAATAATAATAATTAAAAAAAAATTACCTGCTCGTAGATCTCATCCACTTCAGCTGTGGATAATATGACGGGTATCGCATCGAGGGACTGCTGGGTCAGCTGGGTTTGACGCTCTTCAACCCGAGCAACAACATCGTTGTAGATTTTCTCGGACCTAGGATCTACAAATTGCCCAGCCTTGTTCTTGTGGGTCCTCTCGTAAAGTTCCTTAAGAGATGGTAGAACTCCCATCTCTTTTGGCCTTTTTTAGATTTTAAAAATAATTAATAAATTAAAATAGATATAATAAAGAATTTACTTAATTTAAATATTTATCATTCCTAGACGGACACCGGCGTGTGGTGTTTGACCCGAAGAGTGAAGCATCGGCGTGTTGCCATGCTCTTCCTTCGTCAGACGGGAAGAGGAGCAGTTGTTGGAGACTCTAATCGACGATGGCAAGTTCCAACAACAGATGAGGTCATCCCACACCTCCGTTGTGAGCTCAGCGGATTTCCCGTGCTCATAACCGTCTACCAGATAATCGTCCTTCTAGTTAGACACCGTGTCCAACAGTTGCCTTTTTGACAAAAGCTCGCTTCACGTCCTCGTTTACTCCTATGGACTAATGCCATTTTTGTTGTACACCAAAAAACTATTAGACTAAAAATTAGTCTAAAAATATTTAAAAAATCTTAATAATTAAAAAATTAAATTAAAAACAATGTACAGCGGACATTTGAACCACGTCTTTCGGACGTGGTTCGGCGTCGTTTCCAGTTCGGATGTGCGTTGGGAAGTAACCTTTGATCATCCCGGTTACGCTCCAAGCGACAAGACGTGGTTCGGTGTCATTTTCCAGTTCGGATGTGCGTCGGGGAAGTAATCTTTGATCATCCCGGTTACGCTCCGAGCGACACGACTATCAAACCCAAACCTGAATTGAACAAAAACAAATTAAAATTATTGAAAAATATTTATAAACATGAAACTTACCAGAAAGTGTCTTCCGGTCGGTCGGGGTCTATGACTGGTAAACCATCTTTGCCTGGCTGACCGAGAAGGTCCTCGATAGTAGAGGTAGCATAAGGAGCCGTCGGCGGCACCAGAAAGTCAGGATGAACATCGGCCGCAGCCGAAGGAGGAGGAGGCATGTCATCCTGAGCAGCAAATGGAAGAATAGGTGGTGGCGCATCAAATGGAGGAACATGTGGTGGCGCAGAAAAAGAAGGCGACATCGAGAATCTCTGAGAAGACTGAGTCTTGGGAACAGCATCCGGACCCAAAGAGCCAAGAGCTGAAGATGATGCGCATATATGAGTGCAAGGCTCGGTAAACATGTCTCTGTAATGAGTCGTGTTCTTAAGCTTATTAGCTCTAACCATCTAAAAAATAATTCAAAATATTAATCATTTGAAAAAACATAAATATATTACAAATCACCTAAAAACATGTAAAGTTACGACCTAATAAGCTAAATTCCCTAAACTAATCATCTAAACTAATCCTAAACTAATTACCTAAAATATCTAGAGAGGAATTAGAGAGAATACCTAAAGAGGAGATAGAGAGGAAGTTGCTACGAATGAGAGAGGTGGTCTATGTCGAGTTTATATAGAGAATTATATTTCCTCATAAAGCCCTCGTAGATTTACGACTAATTACCCAGGTCCGCTTTTTTTTCCTTGTAAAGTACTCGTAAATTTACAAGGAAATACTCAGGCTCGTGTTTTGGGTTATGAGGAAATAATCAGGCCCGATTTTTCAGCCCACGAGGAATTTACGAGGAAATAAAACCATTCTCGCGTTTTATTTCCTCGTAAAGTTCTCGTTAATTAACGACATACTAACCAATCCCGTGTTTTCGGCCCACGAGGAATTTATGAGGAAATAACCAGGCCTGCGTTTTTAGCTTACGAGGAATTTACGAGAAAATGGTTCTAAATCCCTAAAAACAAAACCCCAAACCCCAACATCCTTAACTTATAACATCAATCTCTATTTCTTCTTAAACCTCAATCTCTACTTCTTCATAAACACTTAAATACAAAAAAAAAATTTGTCAAACCAATAACTTAAATTTTCATAATCAAACAAACTAACATGTATTCATTAAGTCTTAAAATTCAAAATAAAATACATCATCATTCAGAAACATCATTTTCGTGATCACTAGAAACATCATCATCTTAATTAAACTCGTCTTCAACAGCTTCGTATGTGGTATCGTCGGGAAAATTTTCGTATTCACGAGTATGCGGATCGATGAGAAGGATGTCATCAACTTGTTGATCAGGTTCCTCGACTCCATTGGTGTGTTCTTTTTGTAAAGGTGGTTCTTCTCCAGAGACTATGCATCCATGTGGTGTAACTTTGACAAAAGATAACCAATTTATCCCCGAGGTTGTCATCCGAGGATATGGAACGAAGCAAACTTGGTCTGCTTGCGAAGCTAATATGTAAGGCTCGAATTTTTTGTAACTTAGTTCACCATTGACATCAACTACACCGAATTTGTTAACTCAAACACCTCTGTTGACGACGGGGTCGAACCAGTCACACTTGAAGAGAATGCATTTCAGCTTCAATAACCCTGGAATTTCAGCTTCAATAATCTCATGCAAGATCCCATAGAATATGTTTCGCCTTTCACACATATTCCATAATTACTTGTCGCCCGGTGTATACCATACTCATATGTATGAAAACTATAGCCTCGTGTGAAAACATCGGTGATGTCGTGACCTTTTGCAACTGGACCTTGAACTAATTCGTGAAACCATGCAAGATAATCTAGATCGTCATAATCAACCTATAAAAATAAAAAGAACTTTGAAATAAATCCTATCGAACGTTGAAAAAATGAGAGAACGTTATAATATTTGTTTCCCAACCTCTTAATAAAGTGTTGATCTTTCCTTCTGTCTAACTCACTTGTGGATACATCTGGGATTGCTTCTTCGACTTAAGTAACAAATTGTCTGTGAAAATTTCTGTTAATTAATCATTTCCAATATATATATATATATATATGTGTGTGTGTGTGTGTGTGTGTGTTTGTAATTATAAGTTTAGCTACCTTTTCAAAATAGCGAATCAATGCATGCTCGCAATTGAGAAGAATGTAAATGTGTAACTATGGAGGGTCTTCATCACTCGACCACCAAACCTCTTTCAATTTCCCATTAAATCGCCTAATTTGGCAAAAGATATCTAGAAAATCTTTTTCCATATATGTCGGCACAACACCACCATCATCATATCTTCTTGGAGCTCGTTTTTGGGTACGTACTTTCGGTGTAAAGTAGTATGATGTGAAGTATGATGTTTCTTCCGTCTAACTTCCGGTAACTATAGAACCTTCAACTCTTACGAGGTTTTTAGCTTTTCCTTTCAAATTTTTCATGGGCCCGCTCATACTGATATATCCATCCGTAATATACAGGTCCTCGTAGCAATGCCTCATACGGGAGGTAGACAACTAAATTTTCCATGACGTCAAAAAATGCTGGCGAAAATATTTTCTCCAAGTTGCACAGTAAGATGAGAATGTTCTCATAAAGTTGTTGAACGACTTCCTTTTTAAGAGTGTGTGTGCTTAGATCCCTGAAAAATGCTCCAATTCCTTGCATATTTCAAAATTTAAAGACATTAGTAATCAGATTATTTATTTGTGTATATAAATAAAGAACTTAATTAAAGCATGTGTTTAAATATATATATATATATATATACATTACCTGCAAGTGCTTCATGTACTTTTGTTGGTAGTAACTCCGCAAATGCAAAAAGAAGTAGTTGTTGCATAAAGACATGACAATCATGACTCTTCATCCCTCAGAACTTTTGACCTTTTTCAACACATCTAGAAAGATTTGCAACATACCCATCAAAGAACTTTACTTCTGATGCCACCCAGTTGAAAACACCGACTTTTGTTCTGATGACAATCTGAATATCGGAACTGGAACTTGTCCATTGTTTTTATATGTAACTCACTTCTTGAAAAATATCAGGTAAGTCCAACCTCGATTTTATGTTGTATTTCGTCTTTACTAGGGCATTCAATATTGTGTTCAGGATGTTCTAAAAAATATTCTCTATATGCATCACATCGAGGTTGTGACGCAAAAGAAGATCCTTCCAATATGGAAATTTCCAAAATATATTCTTCTTGTGCCAGTTGTGTTAAACTCCGTAATAATCAAGTATATTACTGGGAACATGTCAATTACCACCACGAGGAACGGTTTCTAGAGCATTGTAGTAATCGATTTGCGCTTCAATTTGTTCTCCAGTTAAGTATGGAGGAAGAGTGTCTCTAACAACCCTTTTGTGCCTGAACAATGTCTTGTTTCTTCTGTACGGATGGAGAATGGGAAGAAATCGATGGTCACAATCGAACCAACTTGTCTTCCTACCATTCTTCAAGTTTAGTCAATTGCTTGTTTAATTCAAATCCATTTGTTTCCCTCTAGCTTCTTATTGCTTCATCTCAACACTCCCCCTCAAGCTTGACCATAGGGACTGGTCAATTTTGGAAACCATAAAGCATTTCGTCATTAAAACCTTTAGCTTAGAAAAACCACTTGGGAGAAAACTAAGCCAAGAAAAAAGAGTAGAACACCTAATGGTTAAGAGGATCAGTGAGACGCAAGGTCCACGAGTCCAAGATTAGAATGAATGAACTCGCAGACCTTAGTACTTGCAGCCTTGGTGAAGATGCCAGCCAACTAATCTTCACTTCTAGTGTAACATGGTAGGATGATCTTCTGCTCCACAGCTTGTCTCACCTTGTGACAATCTACTTCAATGTGTTTAGTCCTCTCATGGAAGACTGAGTTTCTTTCAATGTGTATTGCAGCCTGGTTATCACAATGCATAGTGATTGGTGTTGTAGTCTTAATTCCCAAGTTTTTGAGCAGCCCCTTAATCCAAGTCAACTCGCTTGTAAGCTTTCTCATAGCCATATACTATGCCTCAACACTTGAACATGAAACCACCTTATGCTTCTTGCTTTTCCAAGTTACCAGATTGCCTCCAATGAAGATACAATATCCAGTAGTTGATTTCCTATCAACCATATCTCATGCCCAATCAGCATCACAATATCCTATTATCTCAGTGCTTCCATTGCATCCCATACATACTCCTTGGCCTGGAGCTTCTCTTAGGTACCTCGGAATCCTTTCAACCATGCTCCAGTGATGAGTCCTTGGTGCTTGCATATTCTGACTGACTTGGTTCAGAGCAAAACAGATGTTTGGTCTTGTAATGGTTAGGTAAATGAGTTTTCCAACCATTCTCCTATACATCTTCACATCTTCAAAGGCTTGTCTTCAAACTCTCTCTCTCTCTATCTCGCAGCACTTTGTAGCCATCTTCTAGTGGTGTATTTTCTATCCTTCCTACAAGATCACATGCCTCACTCAATAGATCAAGTGTGTACTTTCTTTGGGATAAGAATAGCACCTCTTTAGATCGGCATATCTCAATCCCTAGAAAGTACTTTAGCTCACCCAAGTGTTTAATGTCAAAAGAAGATTTAAGAAAGGCTTTGGTTGAGGTGATACCTTCCTTATCAGTCCATGTGATGATAATGTCATCCACATATATTAGTATGACAATAATGCCTTGTTGACTGGTGATGGTAAAGAGGGTGTGATCTGCTTCAGACTTGATGAAACCTCTTCCATTGAGGGTTGTACTTAGCTTGTGGTACCAGGCCCTTGGTGATTGCTTCAACTCATAGATTGATTTCTTTAATCTAAGCAGATTCCCTGGTTTAACAAGGTGTTCTAGACCAGGAGGAGGTCTCATAGAAAATTCATCTTCTAGTTCAGCTTGTAGGAAAGCATTATTGACATTCATTTGCCATAAATCTCATTCCAAGTTGACTACCAGTGAGAAAACAATCCTTATGGTGTGGAGTTGGCTACTGGCACAAATGTGTCTTGGTAATATTCTCCATAAACTTGAGTATATGCCCTTGCAACCAGCCTTGTCTTTTTTCTTTCTGGTTTTCCATTTGCTAAGTACTTGATGGTAAAGAGTAGACGACTTGTCACAGCTTTCTTGAGGTTATCTGCCCTATCCAAGGCTCCTTGAGATAGATCCTTAAGATTGTCCCAACTTTTCTCTTCATACTAACCTCTGGATTCCACAAACTTGACATCCCTGGAGACTAATACCCTTCTGGTTTCTGGAGCATAGCATTTGTATCTCTTTTGAGTAGTTGAGTAACCTAGGAATATAGATTTAGTACTTCTAGCTTCAAGCTTGTTTCTATGTTCTCCTGACTGCAAAACATAGCACAAGCACCCAAATACATACAAGTAGTTAATAGAGGGTTTTCTTTTGTTCAATACCTCATATGGTGTGAGATCATCTAGAACTCTTGTGGGAGTCCTATTGATCAGATAGCAAGTTGTCATCACAACATCACTCCATAAACGTTTTGGTACATTTTTGTAGATCATCATAGACCTTGCCACCTCCATTAAATGTCTATTCCTCCTCTCAGCTACACCATTTTGTTGTGGTGTATATGGGCAGCGGGTTTGATGAATGATTTCATGTTTGGCTAGGTGTGCTTTGAATGCAAGACTTGTGTATTCTCCTCTATTATCTGTCATGAACACTTTGATCTTAACATTGAAGTGATTAGTTATGTAGTTTTCAAAATTAATAAAGGCCTGTAGCCCCCTATCTTTTGATTGAATCATAGTTAACCAAGTATACTTAGATTTTTGATCTATAAATGTAACAAAGTATCTATGATTCTCCCTAGAGGTGCATGGAGCAGTCCAAACATCAGAATGAATAAGATCAAAGAAGTTTTCATAAATAGTAGATAACTTAGGAAACACACTCTTGCAATGCTTGCCAAGAATACAAGCCTCACAGGCTCACAGCCATCATTTTTAAAGGAAACATCAGGCAGTAACAGGTTCAGTGCACGAGAATAGGGATGGCCTAACCTAGCATGCCATAATACATCATTATCTAAAGCAGGAATTGAACTAAACGCATAAGGTAAACTTGAACAGGTCTTGGTGTCTTCAAGTAGGTACAAGTCCTCCTTTGTAACACCTTTTCAAATCAACTTAAGAGTTTCAATATCCTGAAACACAATATCATTAGGAGAGAAAATAACTTTGCAGTTAAGATCAGTAACAGCTTTCTTGAGATATAATAAATTAGATGCAAAAGTTGGCATGTAAAATGCTTTTGTGTCTTTATCAAAACAAACTCATAGTTCCTACACCTTTTATTAGAATTTTATCTCCATTAGCAATCATGACATTATCTAAGGCAGGCCTTACATTACCAATCAACCTAACATCACTAATCATATGGTGAGAAACACTTGAGTCTGTGACTAAGGGCTTAACACTAGCAGATGCATTAGGCAGTCTATATGAAGTATTTAAAGAGGTACCAAGTGTGTTACTAGAGTTCTCCTTGATGGCTTTGATGAGAGCATCAAGGTCTGACCTCTTGATAGTCTCATCTTGGTTAGTCATCACAGTATAACAGCCACTGAAAGCCAAGGTCTTCCCTTCACCAGCTACATTGGTGCTCAATGGACGAGGAGTAGATGGTTCACCCATTTCACCAGAGAAAGTGAGCTATTGCATCCATGAATGGTGTCCTGAACTTCTGAGGTTTGAGGTGAGGGTGAAAGGATCCAGCACTTGTCCTTGCCATGACCTTTCTTCTTGCAGTGGTCACACACCCAAGCTTTCTTGTCTTCTGGTTTATAAAACCCCTTTGTTAGCCACGCTTTCAGCTTTGGTTTGCCATGATGAGCTCTCATTTTCCTCCAAAAAGACCCATTGAGCCTTGCTCTTTCTGAATCTGAGCACAAACCTCTTCAAAAGTTGGAAATTTCTCACTCCTTAGAATGTCCTTGATTAGGTCATTATAACTAGGATTGAGAGTGAACAGCAAGGCAAAGACCTTGTCTTGTTCTCTCCTCTCATTGAGCACATTGGGGACGACAGTTCCTGGTCTCAACATCTCTAGCTCAGCCCACAAGGCTTTGAACTTTCCAAAATCTTGAGTGAAATCAGTGTCCTCTTGACTAAGAGTGTTGATAGCTTTCTTGACTTCAAACACTCTACTTAAGTTGGAAATGTTACCATAAACTTTTTGGAGGGTATCCCACAGCTCCTTGGAAGTTTCACAGTAGGAGTAAGCTTCCAATATTGAGGGTTCAAGCAGACAACACCATAAAATCCTCTTGAATCCATTTTCCTTCATCAACCAGCGCTACTTCCTCCTTACCATTCTCTCCTAGGATTGTCTTCTTTGGGGTTTTGCCTTCAGTCACATGTTCCCAGAGACCTCTGCCTCCAAGAGCAGTCTTGACAAGCCTTGACCACAGTAGGTAGTTAACTCCCTTGAGTGTAACTGGAACCACCATCATTTTTGAATTTTCCATCAAGAACAGCTTAAGAACGGCTATTATCCAGTGGTTAAAAGAAAGAGGAATTTTGAAAAATCAGAGTAAAAGCTTTGTAGTTTACGGAATAAGTATGAAAGTATGGAGAGAATAAGGTTTCAGGAGCAAAAAAATTCTCTGATACCAGGAAAGAATGAGAGAATTCGGAGTTTCATATGAACAACATTGAGAGAGAAGAAGATAATTTTGTGAGAGAGAGACAGAGAATAGAGGAAATGAATTCCTTGCATCATTAGGGTTCTCGACCACTCTTTTAAATAGGCAATACAAATATCTTAGAAAGCTATTAAAATAAGTAAGGTTCCCGGAAGTATTAAACAAATGCAGAAGAGTTCAAATTGGCCCAACTGTCTAGGACCAGGTCGAAAGTGACATGTCTCAGATGAGTCCAAATGGTCCCAGAGGCATGAGCCTTAACCCCACACGTGATCCTCCCTCTCCTAACGTTCCTATTACCTTAGTTAAACTGAGGAGAGCTTCCTGGTTACTTATGGATCACTCTCTTCTTCTTCTTCTCTTGCAAGTCACGTTGTAGACCTAGGTTGTACGGAGAGACTTATTCTTCAAATTAACTCAATTGTTTGTTTAATTCAAATCCATTTGTTTTCCTCTAGCTTCTTATTGCTTCATCTCAACATATTGATATTTCATATTTTGAAACAATGAGATATGGACACAATTTCTCAAATAGGTTTTTTGAAGTTTAATAATTTAAACTTCACCTCCAAAACTCCATCCCATAACTCTAAACTCTAAATCTAAATTAGTTAATCTTAAAGATATAAATATATATTTATATTATTTAATAAAATCTATTTTGATAATTTTTTTAAAGGTTATTTTGGTGATAAAAAATTTTTAAGTTTATTTTAAGATATTCTTCGAGACAAATTCCCAAAATATATATCATATCCAATAAATAAAATTCAAAATGACAAAAAGTGAATTATTATATTTTACTGCTTGCCCAGTCTTCCTTGTATATTCCTTAACAGAAAGAAGTCTTCCTTTAATTTCCTTCCCATTTGCTATTTGATTTGTTATATAATTTTTTGTCGGCATATTTTATTATTAACGGACTTTCTTTGTCCTTCACCAGGTACAGCCACTTGAAAACAAAATAAAGAAATGTTTGTAGAAATAAAATACAATATATTTTAGATCTCATTATCTCAATGAGGAAAAAAGAAACAACTTCAAAAAATCTCGAACAGAACAACAGCTGTGTGTCTTTCCAGACCAAGTTTTGGAGAGGAGTTAGGGCATCCGCAGCAACAAGATCTTACATGGTCTCTCACCATTTTATTATTCAAATTAAATGAAAAAAGTAGAAAGAGAATGGCAATGAATGAGGTACGTACCTTCCTGGAGAGACGTTTTCTGCGGTTAAAGAGACTCAAACTCAAACGTGTCCATCTTTTGTTGGTTCATCTCTTTTTTATTTTAAATTTAATTACAAAAGTAAATAATAGTATTATTTATATACTTTAGGTACTTGTGAGAAGGTATGTACCACTAATGGTGCTCTTAGAAAACAGGGACGGTGCAACATAAATGAAATATGCCAAAGTCATGAATATATTGTTGGCAAAATTAAATACTTGCTTTAAATTTTTTTATTTTTTGCAATAAATCATTGCTATATGTCAGCACAAATGCTAAAAATAATAATAATCATAATAATAATGACAAATTCGGTTATCGATTTTGGCCTTTGGTGAGAATACTACACCTTTTTTAGGTTGACAATCTTCAATAGGAATAACGAAGACAATATAAAAGAAAAAGAGAGAGAGAAATAGGAAAAAGAAAATTAACGGACAGCAACCGATGGTAATAATAACAGACAAAGACATTCAGACAAAAGATCTAGAACACGTGTTCTGTCTTCCACTCTTAGCCACGTACCTCGGTCCCGAGATATTCGCTTTCAAAAACATATAGAAACAGTAACCATAAATATAAATGAAGAAAAAAAAAGCAGCACAGAGAGATAGAGAGAAGGTTTCGATTCACATTCCGATTCACCGGAGAGATCGCTAGAGAGATCCCTCTCCTTTCTCTCCCTCTCCTTCTCTCTCTGTTCTGATCTCCGATCTTATCAATGGCTGAACAGACGGAGAAAAAGTACATTACGAAAGAAGATCTAAGCAAACACAACAAACCTGGAGATCTATGGATCGCGATTCAAGGCAAAGTCTACGACGTCTCCGATTGGATCAAATCTCATCCCGGCGGCCAAGCATTGATTCTCAATCTCGCCGGTCAAGACGTCACCGATGCCTTCATCGCATTCCATCCCGGAACCGCATGGCACCACCTTGACAACCTCTTCACCGGTTACCACATCAGAGACTCACAAGTCTCCGAGATCTCACGTGATTACCGCCGCTTAGCCGCCGAGTTTCGTAAACTCGGCCTCTTCGAGAAAAAAGAACACGTCACGCTCTATACCTTAACCTTCGTCGCCGCCTTGTTCGCCGCTGTTCTCTACGGTGTTCTGGCTTGTACCTCGTCTTCGCTCACCAAATCGCCGCCGTGATACTCGGACTCCTATGGATGGCAGAGCGCTTACATAGGTCATGACTCGGGACATTACGTCATCATGAAGAACAAATCGTACAACAAGTTCGCTCAGCTTCTCTCCGGTAACTGCATCACCGGAATATCTATCGCGTGGTGGAAATGGACTCACAACGCTCATCACCTCTCTTGCAACAGTCTTGATTACGACCCGGACGTGCAGCACATCCCTGTCTTCGCTGTCTCCTCCAAGTTCTTCAACTCCATGACGTCACGTTTCTATGATCGGAAACTCACGTTTTGATCCACTCGCGAGGTTTCTCGTTAGCTACCAACATTTTACTTATTACCCGGTCATGTGCTTCGGGAGGATCAACCTCTTTATCCAAACCTTCCTCTTGCTCTTCTCCAAACGTGAGGTCCCGGACCGTGCTCTCAACTTAGCTGGAATCTTGGTGTTTTGGACGTGGTTCCCACTCTTGGTCTCTTGTCTCCCATCATGGCCTGAGAGATTCTTCTTTGTCTTAACAAGCTTCACCGTCACGGCCCTTCAACACATTCAATTCACACTTAACCATTTCGCAGCTGATGTCTACATGGGTCCACCAACAGGCAACGACTGGTTCGAGAAGCAAACAGCAGGGACGCTGGATATCTCGTGTACATCGTACATGGATTGGTTCTTTGGTGGGTTACAGTTTCAGCTCGAGCATCATTTGTTCCCTAGGCTGCCACGTTGCCATCTCAGGAAAGTGTCTCCCGTGGTTCAAGAGCTTTGCAAGAAGCATAATCTTCAGTATAGGAGTCTCTCGTGGTGGGAGGCAAATGTGTGGACCATTAGGACTTTGAAGAAAGCTGCTTATCAAGCTAGAGACGCTGCTAATCCTGTGGTTAAGAACTTGGTTTGGGAAGCTTTGAATACTCATGGCTAAAGTTGACTTCAAATACACACAAAGAGCTCTTGTTTTGTTTGATCATCATTATCATCAATGTGTTTTAATTATCTTTTTCTTTTGTATCTTTTTGCAATTCGTGTTGTTACTATGGAAGAGTTGTTAGATTGAGTTGAATCGAAATTTAATTTATTTACATAACTCTTCGTATAATATATTGTTATTTGTCTGTTCACATGGCTCTGTTTTGATACATGCGACTTTGCGGTTATGCTTTTTTCAATGTTGTTGTGCTACATCATTACGTGTAGGTGTTATTTGATGTCACTGATGTTATTATAAGGTTTAAATGTTCAACTGTCCTTGTAACTATTGTGTGGTCCGAGACGTTGCAATGATGTGGGCTCTTTTGCTATTGTCGTTATACTTTTAAGGTAAGCAAACTAGTGTATATTATATATGATGGGCCTACTACCCACTACTTTGACACAGCGAATGTTGGTCGTGGAAGCTGTGTCACCGAACAAGTGAGCAAGGAGCTGTGTCCAAGCTGGCGGTGCAAAAGGAAAAATCGATGGTCAGTTGAAATTAAAAAAAAAATCATTTTTTCAAACGGGCTTTAATGAGAACTCAAATCGAGTTGGAGTTTATTCTAGTGTGATTCACGTGTATGTATTATCTTTGATATTCAAAATGATGGGCCATCCTCTAATGGTAAGAAAGCCCAAGCATACAGCGAACGCTGGTCTTCAAAGGTTTGGGGCGAGAAAAAGGAGATTAAAGCTTTTGTTTTCTGAACTAGTTCATGTTTGCAAGACTGTGTGCATAGCTTAATATTTTCTAGTAAACTGATCGATGATTTTGTGGTTAGTTGATACTAAGTTGAGTTTTATTTTGTAAATTTGTAGCTTTAAAGCTAGTTGCTTAGTTTTTCACCTTTCATCTCTTTCATTGAGTGTGATTGAAAAGAATCTTTAGCGATAATAAAAGTAGAGTAAAAAACATTTCTGCTCAGTTACTCTATTTTAATCCAATCAAGTTAATTTTGTTTTCTGCTCATTTACTCTACAAATGATTAAAAATGGAGTGATCAATTACTCTATAATACAAATGAGGAAAATGTTACGTTACATTTGACATTTATTTTTCCTCATGTTTTCACCTTTTTATTTCCACTTGTTTACTCCATTAGTTTGCCAATTACAACCATTATTAGTAGAATGCTAAAGAAACACGTACGTCTCTTTGTCTTCATGCTCCCCAAGGGTTATACGCGATTGTTGAGTTACTTTAGCTCATGTTGCTGTGGATTTTTCCCAAGAGGACGCAATCATTTTGTAAAACTAAAGAGAGAGAGATAAAGACAGGTGGTATATAAACTGAAAACGTGGTAGGGAAACAGCAACAAAGGGAGCAAAAGAACGTGGAATAGAAGAAGAGAACATCATTATTATAAATGTGACTTCTAAGTTTGGTCCACTTCCATTTTCTGCCATGAAAAAATATAAACAAATAAAAACAACAATATGTTAGTCAACTTAAACAATCATTTCTCCTTTATATTCTTTTACTTCTCAACAATGATATATGTTTACACGAATACAATATATTATTGAGAAATACTTTTAGATAGCTTTTTAAGTTTTTGTAATAAAAATAGATTTTTTTAAAAATGATAAAAATATATTTTATAAAAGGATGTAAATATAAATTTATATTCATTGGATTAACTAATCTACACTTAAAGCTTAGAATTATAAGGTGGAAGTTTAGAGGTGAAATTTAAAATTAAAAAAGTTAAGTTTTTAAAAATAAAAAAGTCTGCTTCCAGTCTTTTTTATTTTTGAAGTTTATTTTGTAACAAAACTTAAAAAAAATATTTAAAATATTTCTTTTATTTCTTTTTTAGGATACACTATTCATATGTTGTAATTCACCAATCCAAGAGCACAGAGGTTGAAACTCATCGGTTTCTAGCAAATTTAAAAAAATAGCAATCTATATTACTAAAAAAAAGGTACAAATACAAATATAAAATACCTTTTAGATTTTCAATTTATTTATAATGGTATGCCACTGAAGTTATTAATTATTATTTTTTAAGATTTTTTGTCTTTTTTTGTTTAATTAGTGCATTTCCAAATCTAATTCTAACTAAAAATCATAGGGAAAATAATTACCAAACCTAGTTTTAGTATTTTTATCTTTGTTATTATATATACATATATGTTTGATGATAATTAATAAACTTAACTTTAAATAGTTAATGAACAATATTGTTTTTAAAGCTATATAATTATATTTCAATTATTTATTAATAATAACTAAAATAAAAGTTACATAAAAGAATACCTTTATATAATATATATAGATTAACATATAAATATAATATATTATGTATATTTTTATATAAATATTAGTCAATGTAAAATACGTATGATAAATGTTTTAAAGTATAATATATGAACCAAATATTTAAAAAGTATATATAATAATTTGTTATAACATTATCATAAATTTTGATCCATAAGAATAAAAATACATTTATACGGATACATGGATCATATTTTTAAAAATATGGATAGTACAATTAATGATTTACAAGATAAAAATTACTCAATATAAATTATAAAATATTATATTTAAGAAGTTTATATTAAATAATTATTTAAATAAGTAAATTTTAAAATATATATATTATTATTTTTACAA